>CM037633.1:36072274-36437274 GCA_015227895.2 Colaptes auratus
CATCTGCAAACTTACTGATGATGGACTCAATCCCCTGCAGGCATGATTCCTGCAGAGACAGTTATAAAATATGTCTGTCTGAATCGAGGAATAGGACTATATCAAACATTGCTTGGGTTTAGATATTTCACACAGATTTAGGAAAATTAGTATAATTGATCTGAAACTATCTGGAAGCCATTCCAGCAGCTATGTTACCATATGCAACTTTCTGTGATTGCTTAATTTAAAACAATGCTAAGAACAAACATGACTTCAAATAAACAGAAACTGAGCAGCAAATCCTTGAAGCCTGTTCTGGTTTTCCCCTCAGTTCAGAAAGGATGTTGACCTGCTGGAATATGTCCAGAGAAGGGCACAAAGCTGGGGCGGGGTTTGGAACACAAGCCCCTATGGGGAGAGGCTGAGGGAGCTGGGGGGTTGCTTGCCTGGAGAGGAGGCGAGACTCAGGGGAGAACTCTTGCTCTCTTTACAACATCCCGAAGGGAGGTTGTAGACAGGTGGGGTCTGGTCTCTTCTCCCAGGCAACCAGCATCAGAACAAGAGGAGACAGTCTCAAGCTGCACCGGGGGAGTTTTAGGCTGGAGGTGAGGAAGAAGTTTCTTCCCAGCAAGAGTGATTGGCCATGGAATGTGCTGCTCAGGGAGGTGTGGAGTCACCATCATTGGAGCTGTTTAGGAGGAGAGCTTGATAGGGTGCTTGGTGCCATGGTTTAGTTGATTAGGTGGTGTTGGATGATGGTGTGGATGCAATGATCTTGAAGGTCTCTCCAACCTGGTCTATTCTATTCTATTCTATCTATTCTATTCTATTCTATTCTATTCTATTCTATTCTATTCTATTCTAAGTACCAGCATATCAGATCAGCTGGGTCTCAAAAAGAATGAAAGATGCTGTGTACCAGTTTCCCACAGCGATCCTGTACAAGCAACATTCAGAAAGGCCACATTAAAATAAAGTCCCAGATGAACTTCTCCAAGTTATTCATGTATCACCTAGGAGGAAGAATGTGAGGTATCACAAATAAATCCCAAGAGCATCAGTGTGAGAAAAGCAAGATAACCAAAAACTCACACGACGGTGAGGATGGCTCTGAGCCAGCCTCATCAGACCTTCCCAACATGAAATGCTGCCCTGAGGAGTGTGGGCAGATGGTTGTACTGGCAGAAGTGCAGAAGAAGCAAGTGCTTGCCTGGCCTAGTGTCTGAAATGACAAGAGAGTGTCTGCTGGGTGGAGAGGTTTACCACTCCTCTCCATCCCTGACAGTCTGTTTTGGCAAGGGCACTTGACATACAACAACAAACTCTCAAAGGTGCCACCATCAGTGTAGGTAGTAGAAATGGGTGAGTTCCCTGCAGGCTGCTTTAGCCTTGGCAGCAGAGGGTGCATCTAGGCTAAGCTGTTTGCTCATTGTCTCCTGCAAGAGCTTCTGCTGTCACCCTATAGTGCCCCCAGTGCTACTAAAAAGACACCTATTCCCATGTCTATTTTCATGTGTATGTCAGTATATCACATGTGTGTGTATGTACATCATGTGCAGTGTGGCCAGCAGGAGGGGAAAGTCACTGCCTGTGCCCTGCACTCAGCACTGCTTAGGCACACTTGAGTCCTGTGTCCAGTTCTGGGCCCTCAGTTTAAGTAAGAAGGACATTGAGACACTTGAAGGCGTCCAGAGAAGGGCAACGAGCTGGGGAGAGGCCTTGAGCACAGCACTGTAAGGAGAGGCTGAGGGAGCTGGGGTTGTTTAACCTGGGGAAGAGGAGGCTGCTGGCACTGCTGGAGGGGCTGGTGTGAACCACAGGGATGCAGCACTGAAGGAGCATCTCCATGCTGACCTGACCAGCCACCTCCAGGATGAGCTGGATGCTCTGCGAGCCCAGGTGCAGAGGGATTTAGATGGGCACCTGGGGAAGGTGGCAAGCCTCTCAGGAGATGGAGGCACGCTTGCTGGACCTGAACTCAGAGTGCAGAGCGCGCGTGCAGGAGGACCTGTGAGGCAGCTTCCAGCAGGAGGTGGGCAGGCTGGAGCAGGAGAGGTGGCAGCATTGAGGGAGCTGGCAGGCCTCAAGTTGACCAGGAGGTGATGGGGAAGCACATGGAGGCGATGCTGGAGCAGCTGAAGGCAATGGGGGAGATGTGGTTCCCAGCGTGGCTCACTTGGTTCCTGGCACAGTCCCAACAGGATGGTGCCGCTGGCCTTGTCCTCCAGCAGCAGACCTGCAAGCAGAGCTCCAGGCCCTGCGGCATAAGATCCTGGCTATAAAAAATGTACTAGCTGTCTACAGATACCTGAAAGGAGGTTGTAGCCAGGTGGGGGTTGGTCTCTTCTCCCAGGCACCCAGCACCAGAACAAGAGGACACAGTCTCAAGCTGCACCAGCAGAAGTTTAGTCTGAGGTGAGGAGAAAGTTCTTACCAGCAAGAGAGATGGCCTTGGAATGTGCTGCCCAGGGAGGTGGTGGAGTCCCCATCCCTGGAGGTGTGTTCAAGAGAGGATTGGATTTGGCACTTGGAGCCATGGTTTAGTCATGAGGTATTGGGTGACAGGTTGGGACTTGATGATCTCTGAAGCTTTTCCAACCTTGTGATTCTATGATTCTATGTCTTCCATTTTATACACAAACATACTTTGTAGGCACACACTTTAAAACTACGAGGAGCAGACAGGCTGGAGGGAAGGGATGCCATCCAGAGGGACCTGGACACGCTGGAGAGGTGGGCACAAGCCAACCTCATGAGCTTCAACAAGACCAAGGGCAGGGTCCTGCATCTGGGTCGAGGCAATCCCAGGCACAAATCCAGGCTGGGCAGTGACTGGCTGGGGAGCAGCCCAGAGGAGAGAGACTGGGGTGATGGTGGGAGGAGAAGCTCCACAGGAGCTCTCAGTGTGCACTTGCAGCCAGAAAGCCAATCAGATCCGGCTGCATCAGGAGAAGTGTGGCCAGCAGGTCAAGGGAGGGATTCTCCCCCTCTCCTCAACTCTGGTGAGACCCCACCTGGAGTACTGCCTCCAGTTTGGAGCCCCTATTACAGGAGGGATGCGGAGGTGCTGGAAGGTGTCCAGAGAAGGGCCACGAGGATGATCAGAGGGCTGGAGCTCCTCTCCTGTGAGGACAGACTGAAGGAGTTGGGGCTGTTCAGTCTGGAGAAGAGAAGGCTCGAGGTGACCTCATTGTGGCCTTCCAGTATCTGAAGGGGGCTACACAGAAGGCTGGGAGGGAGGACTGCTCAGGCTATCAGGTAGCAATAGGACTGGGGGTGAATGGAATGAAGCTGGAGATGGGGAGATTCAGGCTAGATATGAGGAGGAAGTCTTCCCCATGAGAGTGGTGAAGGCCTGGGATGGGTTGTCCAGGAGAGGTGGTGAGGCCCTGTCCCTGGAAGTGGCCAGCCTGATCTAGTGTGGGGTGTCCTGCCCATGGCAGGGGGTTGGAACTAGCTGATCCTTGTGGTCCTTTCCAACCCTGACTGAAACTATGAAACTATGAAACAATGAAAGACTTCACAATTAGTGTTCCCTGCCTTCAAATGCCAAGATCTCCCTAGTGATTCCTAAAACTCACACATTTGCTGCAGTGTCCTCTGAGAGAAACTTCTTCATCTCAGAGGAAAGTTATTAAAATGCTGAGAATTTTCATGTATGGCACCTTCTAATTAACTACCCATCTTAAAGCCTCTGCCTTCTACAATTCCTTGTTCACTGGACAAGATGAGAGGCAGTCACAATTCATTGCCTTTATAGAGACACAAATTGGGTAAAAAAGAAAAGAAAAGAAAAGGGAAAAAAAGTATACATTTAACAGCTTGCAATTTTTTTGTCCTTGAAGTTAGAAATGCTTGCACACAGTTTAATGTGGGAAAAAAAAGTCAGCCTTTGCTGTGGCCCCTAACACATCTCCATGTCTATGGCAATGTTTTAAATTCCTTGAGATGGCATGCTTTACATATCCTTGAGACTTTAATTGGGTTGTTGTAGACCCACTAAAAGTTCTTTAGTTGCATAAACTGAGCCATTACCTCACATCTGAGATGTTCACAATCTCATTTATGAGATTAGTGCCAAATAGGCTAACATTCACATGGCAGCATCTACTATTTTCCAGTTAGAAGAGAGAAGGAAAGGAGGATTTTAATGTCAAAAGGATCACAGGAAAGCACCTGCCTCGTAAGCAAGGATTTAGGCAGGATGATGAAACAATATGAAGCCTCAGTTCCCTACTGCCTCTTCACTCAGTTTCCTTTCACAAGGGTGGTAACGATAACTGGTGAAGCCCTATGGGACAAATGTCTCAAGAGAAGTGATCTTGACATTGACACTGCTACAACATGCTGAAAAAGATTTCTGCAGTGCTCTTGCTCTGCTGGTTATCTTCACTAATGAACCATTGCAACCCAACATCCCCACAGTTTTTAAGCCCTTCTACAACCTTCCTGGACCCCAGCATAGATGATAGAAGTTCTGCTTAGAAATCCATCGCCAGTTTTCTTGTATGGTAACTTGGGCAGCAGGACTCATTTCCTCTAGCTCTAGATTTCCCATTGCAGATTTCTCTATCAACATTAGTCCCTCCATAGGCTCAGTGGTGAGAAATAAGCACCTGCAGGCATAACTCATCCAACTCAACCAAAACATCTCTTCAGGGTGAGAATAACCATGCCCTAGAGATGTCTGCTTCTCTGTGTAGGTGACAGTTCAGGATTAGATGGCTGTATTAAGTCAAATAAATCCCACCAGCTGTGTCTTAAAGCATTATTTTCCCCCTCACACTTCCAACATGAAGCATGACACATGGATACTGAAATCTTATACAGTCATAAAGGGAACCTAAATATGAGAGCATGCTAGAGAGTTTGCCTTCTAAAACACTGCTCTTGTTTTGAGAATAGAGACTCAGTGTTTCCCAACAGAAGGAAATAATCAGTCTGCTCCAATTAATGTGCCTAAGCATGTGTACTAAAATCGACTTCTTCCATTTTCCACCCTTCTGTTCAATAATTTGACAGAACATTTCACACTCTTAGGTGTCTATTTCACTCCAAAGCACTCACTGAATAGCCTTGTAGCTAATTGATTTGTCTTAATTTATTTCCAGCTTGCTCTCTAATGCTGCAGCATGGCACATTTTTTATTTTGAGCACAACAGAAAGCTCTCTGTGTGAGAAGAGTTTCTCTGAGCCTCCCACATGGGACTTTCAAGCCACAGTTCATGGATGAAGAATAGCACTGGGGGGGACATACACCACCTCCAGCTATGCTAGAGGCACACAAGGCAGCTGTCATCCCCATCCACTTCCTGAGTGATAGGTTTAATCCTTTACACCAGTGGAGACAAGGAGACAAGGTGCCAGCTGAAGCTTGGCCCTTTGGGATTTATAACGTGGGTGGCTGATAAGACCACTTCTCCCAAGCATTTAATGAGATTTTGGCAGAGGGAACTCAGAATGGTTGCTTTGAGAACTAGCTGACTTTTCCAGTCCCCAAGTCCATTGTATTTAGTATCATAAATGGAATGGAATGGAATAGAATAGAATAGAACAGACCAGGTTGGAAAAGACCTTCGAGATCATCAAGTCCAACCTATCGCCCAACACCATCTAAAAAGACAGATACAGCTCAATTAAGGTCCATTGTCATCATAGAGTAAATATTAATTTGGGGCTTTTCTCCACTATCAGGAGCTCAAGCATAGGGATAGCTTTCTCTGACGGGGGGGGGGGGAAAGAGAGAGGTGTTCTCTGCTACTTTTAAGGGACCTCGACAGGCTGGACAGATGGGCAGAGGCCAAGGGCAGAGAGATGAACACATCCAAGTGCAGGTGCTGCACATTGGCCACAGCAACCTCAGGCAGTGCTACAGGCTGGGGCAGAGGGGCTGGAGAGCAGCCAGGCAAGAGAGGACTGACCTGGGTGGCTGGTCGATGGTAGGTGAACATGAGCCTGCAGTGTGCCCAGGCAGCCAAGAAGGCCAATGGCATCCTGGCCTGCATCAGGAACAGTGTGGCCAGCAGGACAGGGAGGTCATTCTGCCCTGTACACTGCACTGTTAGGCGCCACACCTTGAGTCCTGTGTCCAGTTCTGGGCCCTCAGTTTAGGAAGGAGGTTGACTGCTGGAAGGTGTCCAGAGAAGGGCAACAAGTTGGTGAGGGGTTTGGAAGACAAGCCCTATGAGGAGAGGCTGAGGGAGCTGGAGTTGCTTAGCCTGGAGAAGAGGAGACTCAGGAGTGACCTTATTGTTCTCTACAACTACCTGAAGGGAGATTGTAGACAGGCAGACGTTGGTCTCTCTTCCCAGGCAGGCAACACCAGAACAAGAGGACACAGTCTCAGGCTGCACCAGGGGAGGTTAGACTGGATGTTAGGAAGAAGTTCTATACAGAGAGAGTGATTGCCCATTGGAATGGTCTGCCCAGGGGAGGTGATGGAGTCACCATCATTGGAGGTGTTCAGGAGGAGACTTGGTGGGGTGCTTGGTGCCATGGGTTAGTTGATTAGGTGGTGTTGGATGATAGGTTGGACTCGATGATCTCAAAGGTCTCTTCAACCTGGTCTATTCTATTCTATCTACTCTAACCCTTTATCCACCTTCTACCAAGAAGGACAAGTTTACTCAGTATAAATATGGGGATAAACTCAGCCTTAGAGAGGAAGGGCCAACATAAGATGTGCTTTGAGATAGCCTACCAAATACACAGATTGCTCCAATTGTCTTTTCTTGAATCTCATCTGCATAGCTTGCTTGCTCAGGTGCCAAGTACACTAAGAGTCATGTTAGATCCCTCTGCGGCCCATATGCAAGCATGTGCATGGATAATGTGCCCCAGAGCAAACTGGTGATGCCTCATCTAGTGCGGTCATCTGCCATCCTTGGCAAAAAAAAGACCTTTTCTGCTCCCACTGCTTTCAAGCGATATCTCTTGCCAACAGCACTGAGTCAAGTATGTGTCACAGCTCAGCTTCAGCCATCTGAAATGGAAAAAGGATCAACTTTCCAGTTAAGCTAACTTTACAAGGAGAAGAATGCGGCCCTTAAAGCATAACTATTTTCAGACACATTCTTGTTTCTGGAAGATTATTTTCTCACTAGAGAACATAAGACTTGGGGAGAAATCTTGCAAAAATTGTTCTTCGTGGCTGCATCTGACTCACACCTCCTTACATAAGAGACCTTCAGCCTGTACCTCTGCCTGGACACAAGCAAACCCAAGGACATCCTTCTGGCTTATTATTCTTAAACACAACAAGGAGTGCTTATTCAAGGAATTTTTCTACGCCTTTACTTGGAGAGAGGTTTACAGCTGCTGAGCAGCTAAATTGTCTTTATTTGTTATCTATTCTCTCGTTTCACTAGCAGCCAAGGAAATTACTGTACAAGGCAAAATGAAACAATTGATTTGCCACATCTAAAACCATTTCCTTAGAAGTTTAAGGCACTTAAAGTTCGATGGTCTTTCCCCAGAGGAGACACCTTTAGGCAGAATGATTGTAATGGATCGATCAGCAGGCTCAGCATGTGATTTCTCTTCACCATGCACATCCATCAAGGCTCCTAAGCACTGGTGCTTTAAGAGAGCAAGCATCTTCTAACTGCCTGGGAAGCAAAATGCTTCCAGCCTAACCTTGGCTTATACGTTCAGAAGTTCACCTGCAGTTTCACACCTGGGTGAAATCAAAATTGCTTCAATATAAAATAAAATTAAAATTTAAATTTAAAAATTAAAATTAAAAGTTTTTAAAAGGCAAAATACCACTAAGAATAGCCTGAGATTCTTAATGATTAGCTCCTTGGCTCAAAGGGCTTCTGAGCATCCTGAACTCTTATATTTCCACCCAGTTCTCCAGGCTTAATATATTGCCCAGTGTTTTCAGTATCCCCCCTTGCACTCGTAAGGCCCTCATTGTACTTTCTCCTTCACAAGAAGTCCTCAAGAATTTCAAGCAAGAGCTAACAAGGCCCTCTGTAACTTTTCAGCACACTTAACCTGGGTTTCTACCCTACAGATCAGAAGCACTGGACCTGAAAAAAGGGAGATGTATCAGGAATGATTTGCTGCTGGGTTTTCTGCTGCAGAACTAATTGACAGTGCTCACTGTTCAGTCTGCTTTTAGACTGTACAGAGGCTGAGAGGGGAAATGTAACCACCTCACTGCTGCCTATTGGTATGGATAGGAAAGACAGACAATGGGAACATTTGGGCAAATTGCCCTGAAAGATAACTTACAAGCTGCAAGAAACAGAGGACTTAGTAAAACTTGTCCTCGAGACACTTTTGGCATTAGAGCAAGAGAAAAGTACTGAATCTACCTCTCCTGGAGCACAGTCATTCTTTTTTCACATTGCTTTGCAGCTTAAGTAAACCCAAACAAACAAAAAATGTAACTTCACTAGTTTGTCTGTAATACATGAGGAAGGAAACAGGTGGGAAACACTCAACTTCTCTCCCTGATCATAGACACTCTGTTTGCTAATATTATCAAACATCTAGAAGGTGAATAAAAAATCCCAGCCAATTAAAGTGCCATGTACTGTTGGCAATCCAAAGGTCCAAAGGTAGACTCATAGGACTGCTTCAACTGGAAAAGACCTTCAAGATCAAGTCCAGCTACTGACCCACTGCTACCAGGGGCATTAAGCTATGTCCCAAAGTGCCATATCTACATAATTTCAACACCTCCAAGGATGGTGATTCCACCACCTCCCTGGGCAACCTATTCCAATGCCTGACCACTCCTTCAGTAAAGTAAACTTTCCTAATATCCAATTTAAACTTCCTTGGTGCAGTTTGAGCCATCTTCTCATTCTACCACTTGATACTTGGGACTCTGGCCTCACTACAGCCTCCTTTTAGGTAGTTGTAGAGAGCAGTGAGGTCTTCAATCAGCCTCCTCTTCTTCAGACTAAACAACCCCAGTAACCTCAGCTGCATCTGTCTCATAAGACTTCTTCTCCAGGCCCCTCACCAGCTTCATTGCCCTTCTCTGCACACACTCCAACAATTCAATGTCTTTGTAGTGAGGGGCTCAAAACTGAACACCATACTCTGGGTGAGGCCTCACCATTGCTTAGTAGAGGGGCATGACCACTTCCCTACTGCTGCTGCCCACACTGTTCTGATACAAGCCAGGATGTTGTTGGCTTTCTTGGCCACCTCTGCACAATGTTGGCTCATGTTCAGACAGCTGTCAACCTGCACCCTCCCTGATCCTTTTCCACCAGGCTAGCTTTCCAGTCTGCCCCAAGCCTGTAGCATTGCACAGGGTTGTGACCAAGTACAGGAACCCAGCACTTGGCCTTGTTAAACCTCATACAATTGACCTCAGCCTGTCCCTATCCCTCCCAGAGCCTTCCTACCTTGAGCACATCAACACTCCCACCCAGTTTGGTGTTATCTGCAGACTCACTGAGGGCACACTCAATTCCTCTTTCATGTCATTGATAAAGACCTTAAACAAGTTTGGCTCCAAAACTGAGCCATGGGAACACCACTTGTGACCAGCTGCCAACTAGATTAATTCCATTCACCACCAGTCTTTGGCCTGGCCATCCAGATAGTTTTTTACCCAGTGAAGTGTCCACCTATTCAGGCTAGGAGAGACAATTTCTCCAGGAGGATGCTGTGGGAGATAGTGTCAAATGCTTTACTAAAGTCCACCTAGACAACATCCACAGCCTTTCCCTCACCAATCAGCAGGTCATCTTGTCATAGAAAGAGATCCAGCTCATCAAGCAGGACCTGCCCTTCAAGAACCCATGCTGTACCTGCTTCCAGTCTAACTTAACACAGAAAATCTGGATAATTAAAACTATATGCATGTGAATGTTCCATTTCCATTCATTGTTATTACTATTATAACTGTATGTACTGAAAGAAGAGCTACATCTCATTTATAGAGAAGGCTTATTCCGTTAACACCATATGTACAGGTAGGAAAACTGCCTAGGGAACAGAGGTACCATTAAGCCTAGGTACTGAATATACAATTGAACAGACAAATACAGTCCCTGACAGACAGAGAGGAGGAGCAAATGAGGGAAACACTGTTAAATGATACTTAATTCTTTTAAATTACCACAATTTTAGATACTTAACTTATTTCCTAAGGTTGATACTCGGTTGCTTTAAATATTTAACCAGATTAAATGATCCTTAAAGATATGCAGGAAGTCAAAGGCATTCTCAAGTAATTGCTAGGCAAGGCTCTTTATCCTGTGTTATGGGAGCGGGAATCTTTGTGAGCTTTGGTCACAAACAGAGCTTTAGGAAAAGCAATCAGTTGATTCTACGCCTTTTGGCTCAAAGTAATAAATATCAGCAGCCTCTCTTGCCTTTTCCAACAACTCTCCCATACATGACCATAGCAACTGCATGAAAAGCTTCTTTATAGGTGTAAAACATAATTTTTACAGCATAAAACTAAATCCAGAACAAATGTGCTGGGTTGCACCCATCCTGGGTTGGGGGAAGCACTGAAAGAGCCCAGCTCATCAGGAGGACAAAAAAAAACATGATCCAGGTGGGCAGAGAAGGACTGGGTTTCCCCCTCCCAGGACAAGAGATCCCCTGGGTCAAAGGTGGTCTATTCCATTCCCCCTTCCTGTCCAACAAGCCTATAAAAGGGAGGACAGTTGCTGCTGTCGCCCTCTTCTGCTGCCTTGCCTGCTCCAAAGAATGTCAGCTTCTGCTGGTTTTCCTGCCTGGCCCTCCCTCTCTCCAAGCTGCATCCACGCTTTCTAAAGGACTGAATCCACTTACATCCAGGGCAATAAAAGGCCATCCAGGTTTGGTTTTGTATATTTTCCTATCCATCCTTGTCCCTTACCCTTGTGAACCCTCCCTGTTGTTGCTATATATATAATTGTGTTAAAAAAATTACCTCTCCTACTTCCAAACTGAGTCCAAGCTATTATATTTTTTTGTAGATTCACCTCCTTGCCTTTTCCCCTACCCCCCTTTTTGTTCTTGTCTCCCTTTCCTTCCCTTTCCTGACTAGGGAAAGGAAGGGGGGGCAGGGGAGGAGTTCTCAACCTGTTATCATCTGATCTCTTAAACTCCAGTTAAGGCTCAAGCCAGCAGAGCAAGGCAGTTGGATTCCTCACCCCCTACCAACAGTGGTAGAGAATCATTAATTCTCTGGGACCTGTAGCATACATAGAGAAAGAAAAACACTCTGAGTGAACAGGACATGGGTTTTGAACAGGACTTTAATGTTCTGATAAAACAGTCTTACAGGGCAGTAGACTCCACACATGAAAATCAAAGGCCTGAAACAGCAAGAATTTCACATACTGACATTTCTGTGGGAGAAAGTTCCTGCATTCATCAGTCTCTTTTTTGATGAATAAATGATCCAAATATTGCTTCTCCCAGGGTTCCCAAGCAACACATGTGACACTCTTAAAGGCAGCCACTTTTCAGTCTGCCTGCTGTGAAACCACACATATAAGTACTTCATAATACAGCTTATGAAAACTTTTCAAAGGCAATTGTCTGTCTTGTGACACACCTTTCACTGGGTTTACATAGCTTCAGTTAAAGTGCAAGTGCAGTAATCATCATCTGTGAGAAACTGAAAATAGTAATAGCAGCTGGTGAGAGGCCTCGAGCACAAGCCCTACGAGGAGAGGCTGAGGGAGCTGGGATTGCTTAGCCTGGAGAGGAGGAGGCTCAGGGGAGACCTCATTGCTCTCTACAACTACCTGAAGGGAGGTTGTAGCCAGGTGGAGGTTGGTCTATTCTCCCAGGCAACCAGCACCAGAACAAGAGGACACAGTCTCAAGCTGTGCCAGGGGAAATTTAGGCTGGAAGTGAGGAGAAAGTTTTTTTCACTGAGAGAGTCATTCGCCATTGGAATGTGCTGCCCAGGGAGGTGGTGGAGTCCCCATCCCTGGAGGGGTTCAAGAGGGGATTGGACGTGGCACTTGGTGCCATGGTCTAGTCATGGGGTCTGTGGTGACAGGTTGGACTCGATGGTCTTTGAGGTCTCTTCCAACCTTGGTGATTCTGTGATTCTGAGCAATTCTCATACATAAGCCATTGCAATTTATAATGTTATATTTATTATCAAAGTGCAGTGAAGCCAACACATGTGGCTAAAGAAGCCTGAAGAAATAACTGTTGCTAGTATTATTATTATTGTAGTATGAAAGTGTGATGTATAGTTGCATTCAGCCCCAAATACTTCAGCTTCAGTTTTAAACTGGAAAATATCATTGTCATGCCATGGAATCAAGCCAACTAAAAGCCCCCTTCTACCAAAATTCTTAGAAGGACCTCTCTTCTCTACAATTATACTGCAGACCTTTGTGAAGTGCAATACAATCAATCATAGAATCATACAATCAATAAGGTTGGAAGAGACCTCAGAGATCATCAAGTCCAACCTGTCACCCAACACCTCATGACTAACTAAACCATGGCACCAAGTGCCACGTCCAATCTACTCGAACACCTCCAGGGATGGTGACTCCACCACCTCCCTGGGCAGCACATTCCAATGGCTAACAGCTCTCTCTGGGAAGAACTTTCTCCTCACCTCCAGCCTAAACCTCCCCTGGCACAGCTTGAGACTGTGTCCTCTTGTTCTGCTGCTGGATGCCTGGGAGAAGAGACCAACCTCCTCCTGGCTACGACCTCCTTTCAGGTAGTTGTAGACAGCAATGAGGGCTCCCCTGAGCCTCCTCTTCTCCAGGCTAAGCAACCCCAGCTCCCTCAGCCTCTCCTCACAGGGCTGTGCTCAAGGCCTCTCCCCAGCCTCATTGCCCTTCTCTGGACACGTTCAAGAGTCTCAATGTCCTTCTTAAATTGAGGGGCCCAGAACTGGACACAGGACTCAAGGTGTGACCTAACCAGTGCTGAGTCCAGGGGCACAAAGACTTCCCTGCTCCTGCTGGCCATGCCATTCAATGATTCAGCCAATCTTCCTTCTAAGGCATACTTCTTACCCACACAATACTCAAGCACACTCACAACAGCCAAATTAAGGGTCAAACCCACCTCTTCTTTACTTTTACATGTTAGCAAAAGATCCATCAAAACACCAGCTACTTGTACTTTGAAGACAAATCAATATCCTCAGATCCTCTTTCTGGTTATTTTGTTACAACCACCATGGCAGCAAAAAATTTCTAATTATATTAGGGTGGGGGGAAAATTGCATTATTAAGAAACCATCAAGCAGTTCTTTCCTTAAAGCCTATTAAGGCTAATAGACCTTAAGTCTTGGTCTGGCAAGTGTTCAGTCAGACAGGGAAAAACAGTCATGACACTGTCAGCCGTACAGGGCAAGGAGCCCCAGCTGGACTGCATCTACTTTTCCCGTGGGAAGGAAACCTTTGGGGAAAAAGAACTGAGAAATAACCACCTTGTGTTCAAAACACCTGGTGTATCTGAGGAATAAACCCCCCTTTTTGTTGTATTTTGTTATCCCACCAGGAGGGAATTGGAGAACAAAAGAGAAAGAAGGACCTGCTGCTTCCCTGAATGCAGTGCTGCTAATAGCAGTTCCCTAGGGCTCCTCCTATTCACCACAGGTCTGTTTCAGAGGCCCAAACTTGTAATAAACACTTGTCTTCACAAGGTTACCTTGAGCAATGTGCAGGAATTTGACCATGCTAAGATCTGCAAATACTGAGTGTCATTGTCTCAGAGGTGCTCTGCAGAACAGCCTACTGGGGATCATCAGTGGCCCTCCACATCATGGCATCTGATCAGCCTCCGAAGCCATTGCTCTGATTAAACTAGCCCACAGCCAGACCAAAGGAAGAAAAACTAAGCTCTAGTATACTATTCAAACCTGATACTTTTTAGCCTAAGCACATTTCTTTCTTTCTTCAGTCCTTCGTTTCTAGGACTATCTATACAGCTGACAGTTTTCAGTGTATTTATAGAATCATAGAAGCATAAAGTGGTCTACATTGGAAGGGACCTCCAAAGGTCACCTAGTCCAAACCCTCTGCAGTCAGCAGGGGCATCCTCAACTAGATCAGGTTGCCCAGAGCCCTGTTGAGCCTTACTTTGAATATCTCCAGAGATGGGGCCTCAACTGCCTCCCGGGCAACCTGTTCCAGTGTTCCACTAGCCTCATGGTAAATAACTTACCTAAATCCAATCTAGTTTGAAGCCATTGCCCTTTGTAAACAGTCTCTCCATCCTTCTTGTAGGCCCCCTTCAGGTACTGGAATGTGGCAATTAGGTTTCCTTGGAGCCTTTCTCCAGGCTGAACCACCCCAGCTCCCTCAGCCTGTCTTCACAGCAGAGGTGCTCCAACACCCTGATCATTTTTCTGATGCTCCTCTGGACCTGCTCCATCAGGTCCATGTCCTTCTTGTATCGAGGGCTCCAGACCTGGGTGCAGCACTGCAGGTGAGGTCTTACCAGAGCAAAGTGGCAGAATCACCTCTCTGGATCTGCTGGCAACGCACCTTTTGCCTTCTGGGCTGCAAGTGCACACTGACTGCTCATGTCCAGCTTCTCATCCATCAGCACCCCCCATGTGCTTTTCCACAAGGCTGCTTTCTATCACCTCATCCTCCTGTCTGCATTGATAACGAGGATGGTTCCAGCCCAGGTGTACAACTCTGCATTGGCTCTTGTTGAACCTCATGAGGTTCACCTAGAATCACCACAGCAGCTTGTCTAGGTCCCTCTGGATGGCATCCCGTCCCTCTGGCCACTCAGCTTGGTGTCATCTGCAAACCTGCTGATGGTGCACTCGATCCTGCTGTCTGTATCACTGATAAAAACATGAAACAGGTCCCAGTACGGATGCCACAGGGACACCACTTGTCACTGCTCTCCATCTGGACTTCAAGCTGTTGAGCACTACCCTTTGGAAGTGACCATTCAGACAATTCCTTATTCACTGAATAGTCTGCTCATCACATCCGTACTGCTTGAAGTAGGATGTTGTGGGGGACTGTGTCAAAGGCCTTGCAGAAGTTCAGGTAGGTCACATCCATAGGTCATCCCGTGTCCACTGACATAGTCACTTTATCATAGAAAGAAGGACAAGTACTGGACTGTCCATTTCAAATACAGAGACACTTCAGTCATTAATTCCCCCAAGATCTCTTAGTAACCTTACAAACAAAGGAACAGAAGAAACCTTACCATGGTGCTTGGCACGAGCTGCTGGGCATCACAGGGTACCTGGGATCCTAGGCATGCAGGGTGGGTGCCAAGGAAGCAAGGAGATGCCCTGCTGCAGAACAGATAAATGAGTTCAAGGTGGCATGAAAGTAGCACCACACTTGCTTGAAAACATCTAACAGGGACCTTCTCAAAAGAGTTTTGGCACATATATCAATTTAGGGGACACAGTCTCAAGCTGCACCAGGGGAAGTTTAGGCTGGAGGTGAGGAGAAAGTTCACCAAGAGAGTCATTCACCATTGGAATGTGCTGCCTGGGGGGGTGGTGGAGTCACCATCCTTGGAGGTGTTCAATACAATACAATACACCAGGTTGGAAGAGACCTTCAAGATCATCGTGTCCAACCTATCAACCAATCCAACCCACCTAAACAACTAAACCATGGCACCAAGCACCCCATCAAGTCTCCTCCTGAATACCTCCAATGATGGTGACTCCACCACCTCTCTGGGCAGACCATTCCAATGGGCAATCACTCTCTCTGTATAGAACTTCCTCCTAACATCCAGTCTAAACCTCCCCTGGTGCAGCTGAGACTGTGTCCTCTTGTTCTGGTGCTGCTGCCTGGGAGAAGAAACAACCTCTGCCTGGCTACAATCTCCTTCAGGTAGTTGTAGAAAGCAATAAGGTCACCCCTGAGTCTCCTCTTCTCCAGGCTAAGCAACCCCAACTCCTCAGCCTCTCCTCATAGGGCTTGTGTTCCAAACCCCTCACCAACTTTGTTGCCCTTCTCTGGACATGTTCCAGCAAGTCAACCTCCTTCCTAAACTGAGGGGCCCAGAACTGGACACAGGACTCAAGGTGTGGCCTAACCAGTGCAGTGTACAGGGGCAGAATGACTCTCCTGCTCCGCTGGCCACCACTCTTCCTGATGCAGGCCAGGATGCCATTGCCCTCCTGGCTGCCTGGCACACTGCAGGCTCATGTTCAGCTCCCATCAACCAGCACCCCCAGGTCCCTCTCTGCCTGGCCGCTCTCCAGCCACTCTGACCCCAGCCTGTAGCACTGCCTGGGGTTGCTGTGGCCAATGTGCAGAACCCTGGCACTTGGATGTGTTCAATCTCCTGCCCTGGCCTCTGCCCATCTGTCCAGCCTGTCGAGGTCCCTCTGCAAACCTCTCTGCCTCCAGCAGATCAACTCCTGCCCCCAGCTTGGTGTTGTCCGCAAATTACTGATGATGGACTCGATGCCCTCATCCAGATCATGGAGCCCAGCACTGATCCTTGGGGCACACCACTAGTGCCTGGCTGCCAGCCGGATGTGGCACCATTCACCACCACTCTCTGGGTCGGCCCTCCAGCCAGTTCCTAACCCAACACAGTGTGCTCCTGTCCAAGCCATGGGGATTGGAGTGGCACTTGGTGCCATGGTCTAGTCATGAGGGTTGTGGTGACAGGTTGGGACTCGATGATCTTGGAGGTCTCTCCAACCTTAGAGATACTGTGATACTGCAACTGGTAACTCAATAATGATCTCTGATGTTAAAATTGACTTATCTGCTTCTTAAGCTCGGAGAGGCACCCGTTGCCACAGCTCTCTAAACTGGGCAGGGGCAAACAGCAAAAAAAGCATCCAAGCTCGCTCTATTGGCAGAGGAAGGAAGCTTTTGTCATGCATGACCCACGTGAACACCAGCTGGCTGTCTTGCTGGTGGTTTTGCACACAGACCAGACTTCCTTCTTCCCATCCAAGCTCAACACTTCTCACTACAGCAAACTTAATTATCTGTTAATCATCACAAAAGTCAGAAACAAACATAAAAGCAGATGTAAATACGTATTTAAAAAAAAAAAACAAAATAAGACAGCAGGCCATGTCAGGTACCACTTTATCCACATCAAAATCTATCCATTTCAACATAATAAGGAGCACAAATCCACTGATCCTATTAAATACAGCTGAAACACATCTGACAGCAATGGTTTTTGTCATAACAGAAGGTTAATCTAATGACCTCATGCCATATTTAGAATAGAATAGAATTAACCATGTTGAAAAAGACCTTTGAGATCATCAAGTCCAACCTATCACTCAACACCATCTGATCAACTAAACCATGGCAGCAAGTGCCTCATCCAGGCTCTTCCTAAACACCTCCAGTGATGGTGACTCCACCACCTCCCTGGGCAGCACATTCCAATGGCCAATCTCTCTTTCTGGCGAGAACTTCTTCCTAACATCCAGCCTAAACCTCCCCTGCCACAGCTTGAGACTGTGTCCTCTTGTTCTGGTGCTGGGTGCCTGGGAGAAGAGACCAACCTCCACCTGTCTACAACCTCCCTTCAGGCAATAAAGTCTCCCCCGAGCCTCCTCTTCTCCAGGCTAAGCAACCCCAGCTCCCTCAGCCTCTCCTCACAGGACTTGTGCTGGGCTCTCCTCATAGGGCTTTGATGGTTATTAGAAGTAGTCACATTTTATTTCAGGGTTTGGTTTGCTGTGGTATGGGCTTTGTTTGCTTGGGTTTTGTTATTTGATTGTTCAGGGGGTTTTGTCAGAGTTGGGATTGTTTTGCCTATTTCTTCAGTGTTCTGCACTTCTTCTCCACATCTCCAACTGAGATACATAAGAAATCTTCATGGCATTTAAAGATCTGCAGCATTTTTTCCTACTGCTAGCTGGAAATAATAGGAAAGCAAGGATTTCAGTACGTTTGAGCATTTTTTCCCTCCTACTGCATTATTTCAACTTGCATTTCTTTTTCAAGCCTCCTAGGCTGTTTGTGACAGCTTTTCAAAATGAAAATTTGCATTTAGATTAATTGATGACTAAATTATGTTGATGAGGTTCTCTTCCAAGTGGTACTGCATAGTTTCTAGTCATTTGAGAGTGTTGGCCATCCACAATGTGGAATGGGCTGCCTGGGGAGGTGGTGGAGTCACCATCATTGGAGGTCTATAGGAGGAGACTGGATGGGGTGCTTGGTTGCATGGTTTAGTTGATTAGGTGGTGTTGGATGATAGGTTGGACATGATGATCTTGAAGGTCTCTTCCAACCTAGTTCCTTCCCTTCCCTTCCCTTCCCTTCCCTTCCCTTCCCTTCCCTTCCCTTCCCTTCCCTTCCCTTCCCTTCCCTTCCCTTCCCCCTTCCCTTCCCTTCTTCCTTCCCTTCCCTTCCTTCCCTTCCCTTCCCTTCCCTGTAGTCAAACCAGGCCATACAAAAGTAATCAAGATATTTTTTAAACAATATCCATATAGATGAAATCTTAATAAAATGCTATATTCAACAAACCAGATTCTAAGACTTTCAGGACAAACTTAGCTGCATAGCCTAAACCAGCTTCTAATGGGGGAAAAAAATCAAAACAAAATAAAAATCAAGCAAACAAACCAACCAACCACACACACAACACACACACACACACACACACACACACTCATTATCAGAAACAGAGAGAACAAAGCATCTGGAAAGCATTGGGTTAGAAGGGACCCTCAAAGGTCATCAGCAAGGGCCCTCTAGAGTATGTACACCTTTTCCCTGTGAAAAGGGAGCCAGAGGCTTTCTGGGACTCATCTCTTCCTTCCTGTATGGTTTGACATCAGCTTGGCCTCAGGTCTCAAGGTCTTGAAAGAGCCCCTGATATGGCCCCGGAGTGGAGCTGGACCAAGCTTACATCCAGATGTTTGACAGTGGACCAAGCAAACAGGAACGGAAGACCAAAGATGAGGATGTGCTCACTGCCCTGACCATTCCTTCACTCTTCCTCACCACCTGTAGTATGCAGGAGTCATCATCTGTCTCTAATTTGAACAACAACACCCAATCTCCAATCCAGAAGACATAGAGCAGCTTTAGGGTCTCCCTCCAGATGGTGACTTGAATCAAATGCTCTACACCCCAAAAGCTACTTGCTGAAGATGCTCCTTCACTGGTTTCCTTCTTGTAGAAGGAAAACATTGTGAATACATGCCTGGGCCTAAAGTAATTCATTTTTATTATGAGAAAGGATAATAGATGTTGCAGTAGCAGTCAAGCAATAAGTGTTGGAACTTTTCAGTCCCAAAGCATGGAGTTGCACACCTACAAACAGACAGAGCTTCCAAGACAACATATTTGATTTTTTTTTCAGCTGCTGGCAACCACATTCATTTTATCTGTTCCAACAGCTTTTCCTAGCATTGCAAGTCACTAACCAGACCCTGAGGGGCAAGTCAGCCCTCTGCTAAGCAGGAGCTGTATCTTGTAGGTGGAAAGGAAATCACTCAAGCACAAACAGCAATACATCCAGGTCCTTGCTGTGCTCCAACAGCAAACTCAACAGGGCTCCTACCCTGAAGGGGCTGCAAGTCTTAATGAAGTGCCAAATATCCACCCACATCCTTCAGGGACTAATGCCACTGGTAGAAGGCAGATTCCTCCCCATCCCTCACAGTGCCTGGGTACAGTATGGCCCAGCCAGGCTGGGGGCCACCAAAGTGGTGTGGTGCCTCCCTCCCCAGCCAGCTCTGTCCTGCACCCCAGCAAGGCGAAACAAACCAATAACAGCAATGAGGTCAGCCACAGCCCAGCCCTTCCCAGACACCAATCCAGACAAGGCAGAGAAACAGTTTTCTCATGGGAGGGAACAGGGCACTCACAGTGGGTTACAGACTTCCCTAACATGAGGATACATAACCATGCAGTGGGCTGCAGCAAAGTGCCCACTACCACCACCTGTTTTCAACCATCATGTCACATTTCTGGAGAGCCCAGCAAGCAAGACTTTATTCATGGGGCCTTTTGGATTAATCAAGTCTGCTTTTATGCAGGATGCATACCCTAGTTGTGTAAATGAGAAAAAAGTTACAGGAGCTCCCAGCCACATCAGCAAGGAAGAGAATTCACTGGCTCCCTTACCCAAGAAACCACTGACTGTTGCCAGACTCTCTCTCCTGGTTTCTTCTTTTTGCAGTGGTTTGTTTTATTTTAATCTTCAGTTTAGGAAAGATGTTGAATTGCTGGAATGTGTCCAGAGAAGGGCAACAAAGTTGGTGAGGGGTTGGAGACAGCCCTATGAGGAGAGGCTGAGGGAGCTGGGGTTGCTTAGCCTGGAGAAGGAGAGGCTCAGGGGGGAGCTTCTTGCTGTCTACAACTCCCTGAAGGGTGGTTGTAGCCAGGAGGGGGTTGGTCTCTTCTCCCAGGCACCCAGCACCAGAACAAGAGGACACAGTCTCAAGCTGCACCAGGGGGGGTTTAGGCTGGATGCTAGGAAGCAGTTCTTCCCAGCAAGAGAGATTGACCATTGGAATGTGCTGCCCAGGGAGGTGGTGGAGTCACCATCACTGGAGGTGTTTAAGAGGAGCCTGGATGAGGCACTTGGTGCCGTGGTTTAGTTGATTAGTTGGATGATAGGTTGGACTCGATGATCTCAAAGGTCTTTTCCAACCTGGTTAATTCTATGCCATGCTACGCTACGCTATGCTATGCTACGCTATGCTACGCTATGCTATGCTGCGCTACGCTATGCTACGCTATGCTATGCTACGCTATGCTATGCTACGCTATGCTATGCTACGCTACGCTATGCTACGCTATGCTATGCTACGCTACGCTATGCTACGCTATGCTATGCTGCGCTACGCTATGCTGCGCTATGCTATGCTACGCTATGCTATGCTACGCTACGCTATGCTATGCTATGCTACACTATGCTATTCTATTCTATTCTATTCTATTCTATTCTATTCTATCCAGGACTTTAAACATTGGAAAGGGAGCCCCCATACCACAGTCCTCACATTCTGCAGTGTATGGAGCCCAGTGGTCTTCTTAGGATTTGCTATACTGTATATGATATGACAAAGGTGCTATGATATTGCTGTACAAGCCACATAAAATTAGTGTCATCAGCTAGTGATTTGGCTATTTCTCCTCAACCTTGCCAGTTTTACTTGAAGCCATAGATACTCAGGTCTACCAATTAGAGAGAGTATACAAATGCCTCTAGCTAGATCTGTGTCTTTTTAAGAAAGCCTCTAGGGTGCTTAGTGCCATGGTTTAGTTGATTAGATGGTGTGGGGTGATAGGTTGGACTTGATGATCTCAAAGGTCTTTTTCATCCTGGTTAATTCCATTCCATTCCATTCCATTCCAAATCTTAAGATGAGGGGGAGTGTTTGATATATATGACCTAGCTACAGCCTAAGGATTGTGAATCAAGAAACAGAGAGATAAAAGGGATGCTAGCATGTAATGCCATTATTAATGGGATGGGAAAAAAAAAAACTGAAATTAGGGGGAAAAAAAGAGACTATACAGATGTGAGGACTTGCCTGAGTCTGCTCATTGCTCGTTTCCAGAAGAGTTAACAGGAAAATAGTCTTCAACTACAAAGAGCAAAGACTCATTTTGAACACTAAGGAAACCTAGCTTTTTATAATGACTTCTCAAAATAGAAAACACAGAATTATGGGCAAAACTACAAGGAAATATACATGTGTACCAACATGAGGGCGTGCAATGTGAGACCCTACAGTGTATTTCTCATTACTTGGCAACGGGATATTGCTTTTAAATTGTTGAAAGCATTTTTCAATAAATTTCAGCAGCCTCACAGGGTAAAAGTAAAATGCATTTTAGCAAAGAGCTTCAAAGCTTTAATTTGGTTTTTTCCAGTCTCCTGGTAGAAAAAGTTTCTCATGTGATAATCCATAGTTAAATCCTCCAATTCTGCAGTGTGAGAGTTGAGCTGTAAGCAATCCAGGGAGAAGGATTCAGCATTTCCAACAGAGCACAACGCGGCTCCCATACATAACAAGCCAGATCGCACAGAAGCCGTGGCTTGTCTTTGAGTTTTACCGGCCTCTTACCATCTCTGAAGATCAGTACACGAACCATTTGCCTCTGTCCCTTATTCCCACTTCTGACCGTGGTATTATGTTAAAGCACAGAAACTACAGAGGCCATAGACAGGCTACAATTGCTGAGAATCCACTGAAGGTTTTTGAACTCTCTGAAAGCAGCTGGGAGTACTGATGTGCCGTCTGTGGATTTGGGCAATTAGACAGTCAGTTTAATGCATCTTTCTCTTTACCACCACATTACTATTACATGGTGTCATGTGGAAGCACTGTCAAACAACTTCTTTCAATATTTTGAGATATATAGCAAGCATACTGCAAGATTACAAAGACATACCCTTCTGTTAAAAGACAAATTCATTTCATCAGCATACAACTTAAGGAGAAAAGAGCTGCTGGAATCATTGCTGCTTGTGTTAGAATTATAATCTAAATGTAAAAGATGACTTTGTTCAACCCTCTTTTGAAACTGCATACTATTTTCTTACTCACAAAAAGAAAAGTTGTTGTGCTGTCTACAAGCATCCTCAGGATAAAGTGGTATCTAAACTTCTCTAGAGTGCTAAAGGATTTGGTAATAACAAAGTTATCATAGAATCATAGAAACATAGAATCAATAAGGTTGGAAAAGACCTCAGAGATCATCAAGTCCAACCTGCCACCCAACACCTCAGGAATACTAGACCATGGCAACAAGTGCCACATCCAATCCTGTCTTGAACACCTCCAGGGACAGTGACTCCACCACCTCCCTGGCAGCACATTCCAATGGCGAACGACTCCCTCCATGGAAAACTTTCTCCTCACCTCCAGCCTAAACCTCCCCGGCACAGCTTGAGACTGTGACCTCATGGTCTGGTGCTGGGTGCCTGGGAGAAGAGACCAACCCCCTCCTGGCTATAACCACCCTTCAGGTAGTTGTAGACAGCAAGAAGGTTTCCCCTGAGCCTCCTCTTCTCCAGGCTAAGCAACCCCAGCTCCCTCAGCCTCTCCTCACAGGGCTGTGCTCAAGGCCTCTCCCCAGCCTCGTTGTCCTTCTCTGGACATGTTCAAGAATCTTAATGTCCTTCTTAAACTGAGGGGCCCAGAACTGGACAGAGGACTCAAGGTGTGGCCTAACCAATGCTGAGTCCAGGGGCACAAAGACTTCCCTGCTCCTGCTGGCCACACTCTTCCTGATGCAGGTCAGGATGCCCTTGGCCTTCTTGGCCTCCTGGGCACACTGCTGGCTCATGTTCAGCCAGCTGTCAATCAGTATGTGTTAAAAGACCTTCTAAAGACAACATAAATAAATTCTGAAGTGGGGAAAATATTCAACAACAGTAAAAAACCTCTGGGATTTTGTTTAGAAAGAGGTTTTTAGGCTTATCACTTAAGATTGTTTAGCAGCTGTATTGATGAGAAACTTTGAGGATCACTTTAGGGTGGATAATCTTGTTAGACAGTTGCTCTCTGTACTGAGTTTCTGGGACAACAATAAGTTAGGTTGGTGTTGGTTTTTTTTCCAAAAATGATTCTGAATCATCTACTTAAATTTTAAACAGCCTGTTGCAGTCATCTGTGCTGTACGTCAAGTGGCACAGCTACATCAGAATTATGCAAAGGAAATAAGTGGTGAGTGACAGCCTGTTATTTCCCTACCAGAAATGAAAATGAGTACAGAGTGCTGGAGAGCATAAGACCTTATTTACTAAGCACAGCATCTGCAACAGGAGACCTGACAGATCCAGAAAGCTTCCTAGGGAAGATAATAGATAAATATAGATAGAAGATAATGGATAAACAAAGATAGATAAATTCTTACTTCTGCGTTTGGACACATTTTACAATACAATACAATACAATACACCAGGTTGAAAGAGACCTTCAAGATCATCGTGTCCAACCCATCAACCAATCCAACCCACCTAAACAACTAAACCACGCAGCAAGCACACCCATCAAGTCTCCTCCTGAACACCTCCAATGATGGGACTCCACCACCTCCATGGGCAGCCCATTCAATGGGCAATCACTCTCTCTGTATAGAACTTCTTCTAAAAATCCAGCCTAAAACCTGCCCTGGTGCAGCCTGAAACTGTGTCCTCTGTTCTGGTGCTGGCTGCCTGGGAGAAGAGACCAACCTCTGCCTGCCTACAACCTCCCTTCAGGGAGTTGGAGAGAGCAAGAAGGTCACCCCTGAGCCTCCTCTTCTCCAGGCTAAGCAACCCCAGCTCCCTCAGCCTTTCCTCATAGGGCTTGTGTTCCAAACCCCTCACTAACTTTGTTGCCCTTTTCTGGACACGTTCCAGCAAGTCAACATCCTTCCTAAACTGAGATGCCCAGAACTGGACACAGTACTCGAGGTGTGGCCTAACCAGTGCCCTGCTGATACCAGTTTTCGATGAAGTGTTGTACACCTAAAAATATACTCAAGGCCAAAAATCTTCAGCAATTATTCAACACGCTGTAATGCCAGCTGACCAGAGAAACAAGTAATTTTCTGCCAAAACATGATGCAGAGATCCCTGCCCCAAGAATGCACAAGTCATTACAGGTGCAAACTGGAGCATGGGAGGTTCCACATGAACATAAGGAAAAACTTTCTCTGTGAGGGTGACAAAACACTGAAATGGGCTGCCCAGAGAGGTCATGGAGTCTCCTTCTCTGGTCTACAACTACCTGAAGGGAGGTTGTAGCCAGGTGGGGGTTGGTCTCTTCTCCCAGGCAACCAGCACCAGAACAAGAGGTCACAGTCTCAAGCTGTGCCAGGGGAAGTTTAGGCTGGAGGTGAGGAGAAAATTCTTCACAGAGAGAGTTGTTGGCCATTGGAATGTGCTGCCCAGGGAGGTGGTGGAGTCCCCATCCCTGGAGGTGTTCAAGAGGGGATTGGATGTGGCACTTGAAGCCATGGTTTAGTCAGTCAGGAGGTGTTGGGTGACAGGTTGGACTTGATGATCTCTGAGGTCTTTTCCAACCTTATTGATTCTATGATTCTATGAAAAGGCCAAATTTTCTGTTAGTCCTGATAAAGAAAGTATTAGAGAATAGTTCTTCAGTGCAAACCCAATGCAGAGTTTACTATCAGAGTGGGTTATTCAATCACACCTGCCTAACAAAACACAGGGAAAAACTTTCAGTCTTTGAGATGATCCCATGAGGAGTGGAATAAAGACAAATGACGTGGTGAAAAGAAGTACAGGGAAAGACAGTGGCAAGTATGCAGCCTTTGTTGAAGAGCATCAGTCTCCAAAAAAGAGACAGAGATGGGCTTGCATATTGTGTGAATTTTGCCATGTCTCCAAACTGTGATTAACCACAGGCTTGTACTGGTTTGTGTCATGCAGAACCCTTCTGCAGAGGAAGAACACATCAATGCATCGACTTTGCTCTTCAAAAGGCTTCCAAGACCAGTTATCCCTCAAAGCTGTCTTGGTGAGTACACAGCAAAAAAAAGACAGATCCTGCTGTTGGCCCCTGTCATAGTTTGAAAATGATGTTTTCTTCTGTCTTTTCCAGACACATATTTGAAAATATTGACTGTTTTGTTAACGTCAGTGAGTAAACAGGGTAGCTTCTTCCAGCTGGATCAAAGCTCTCACAGTTGTTATACAATAAAAAAACACATTTGATAAAATTCATGAGGAACTAAGACATAAAGTGCCCACATTACCCTAGAAGTCAGGTAGTACAGGAATTATTCCACAAAAATGCTTATTAGCTAGAAAATGGGGGACTTCCACAGGCAAGTCATTGTGCCCCTGTACTTTGCATTGGTTAGGCCACACCTTGAGTCCTGTGTCCAGTTCTGGGGCCCTCAATTTAAGAAGGACATTGAGACTCTTGAACATATCCAGAGAAGGGCAAAAAAGCTGGGGAGGGGTCTGGAGCACAGCCCTGTGAGGAGAGGCTGAGGGAGCTGGGCTTGCTTAGCCTGGAGAAGAGGAGGCTCAGGGGTGACCTTGCTCTCTACAACTACCCTGAAGGGAGGTTGTAGCCAGGTGGGGGTTGGTCTCTTCTCCCAGGCAACCAGCACCAGAACAAGAGGACACAGTCTCAAGCTGCACCAGGGGAGGTTTAGGCTGGAGGTAAGGAGAAAGTTCTTCACAGAGAGAGTTGTTAGCTGTTGGAATGAGCTGCCCACGGAGGTGGTGGAGTCACCATCCCTGGAGGTGTTCAAGAGGGGATTGGATGTGGCACTTGGTGCCAAGGTTTAGTAGTCATGAGGTGTTGGGTGACAGGTTGGAACTGATGATCTTTGAGGTCTCTTCCAACCTTATTGATTTGATGATTCTGTGATTCTATTCTAAATACTTTTTTAAATTATTTTTTTTCTTTCCTTTTTTTCAAGTTGAGCTCCTCCTTGGAATAGAGTTTTACAGATAGGTTGCATCAGTTTGTGGCTGACGACTGTGCACACTGTGTTTTCAGAGGGCTGGCAAAGATCACATGGCCTCAAAGCATAAGGATGAGTGGGAAGTGAGAGAAACAAGGCTGTGCTTCATTACCTTTAAAAGGAAGTAAAGCTGCCTCTCAGCCTCCTTGCTTTGTGATTCCTACAGGTTTCCAACTGTCACTTGAAAGGGGAAACACAAGCAAAGGCGTTCTGCATTTTCACCTTGCTGTGCAAATTCAGTTGCTAATCATGAAAGCAAGCCAGTCCTGCCCGTATGAAACTAGTTGTACAAATTGCAGAGATGGGTGAATAGTCACCTTGATTCACTGCCAATCCAAAGAAAAAACCTGAAATAAAAACAAACATGCAAACCCCCTTGCTTTGCTAAAACAGAACTAAAACAAGAGTTTTAAATATCTTTTCTTACTGTGGAAGGTTTCCGGAAGATTTCCAGTTGAACAGAACATTTCAGGTCGTTAGGTACCAACTAAATTAAGGATAGGTGCCAAAGAGGGGGGATAGGAAGTGAGTGGCCCACTCATGATGTCACAGAATCACAGAATCACAGACTGTTAAGGACTGGAAGGGACCTCAAAAGATCATCTAGTCCAACGCCCCTGCCGAGCAGGATCACCGGTACCAGGTCACACAAGCGCGCATCCAGGGGGGCCTTGTATATCTCCACATAGGGAGACTCCAAAACCTGCTCTGAGCAGCCTGTTCCAGTGTTCCATCACCCTCACAGTGAAAAAAATATTCCTCATGTTTACATAGAACCTCCTATGGCTCAACTTCCACCCACTGCCCCTTGTTCTGTCACTGGGCATCACCGAGAGGAGCCTGGCTCCATCCTCTCAGCACTCACCTTCTACATATTTATAAACATTAATACAGAAGGTGCAAGTTCAGCTCCCAACCATCCAAGGGCACATGCCCTCTAAGGACAAGATGTTGACCCTAGTTACATGGACTTTGTCTGTCTGTACAGACTACATTCCATCATGAAGATGTCATTATGCTAAATGTAGCATCAGAGTGGGATGGGGTGCCCAGATAATGCCTCATTTCTCACAGATATTTATTTACACAGCTCAGAATATCAGCAGCAGAAGCTGGAGACAGCTTCCACAGGCAGTATTATCTATGATCTGGTGCTCTGGAAATCTTCCACACCATATAGAATGTGAGAGGCAACTATCCTGGGAAGTCTGGACTAGAGATTCAGACCAGCCTCAAACAGAAGAAGCTGAATCACAGTTCACAGAAGGGGTTGAAAGGGGACTTCTGAAGATCCAGTCCAACCCCCATGCTAGAGCAGGATCACCTAGAAAAAAATCACACGTGAACATGTACATGCAGAATGCTCTTGTCTAATTAATTATAGACATAAATCATTGCCATTTCCTTTGGAGAGTTATGAATATGGGTCTGAAATTTTCCCTTTCTCCAGCCAATTATCAAGTTCATAACAGGCTCACTCTCCAGTCACCCAACAGAACCTACATTTGGGAGGCATGCTTATTGTTTTATATAAGCAAATCTGTCAGCCTGTGGACCATGCCTTTCTTGCTGATCCTGCTTCCCCCCTCCCAGAGGGCTGGCTGAGAAGCCGGTTTGCCCTCCTTCCCATCCCCCTCATCTAGATTAAAACAGATGGCAGAGGGACATGAAATAAAGAGCAAACAAAGACAAGTGACTAATTTTCCAAAAGGAGACAAAAAATGAAACCATCCACTTCAACACTAGAAGCTGCAAAGAATGCACAATTACTTTCTGAACATCATTCTTCCATATAAGCAAGTGCAGCAGTTGCTACAGAGGCAGTGGCCATAAGCAGGGGGACTATTCTCCAGGTAGGCTTGACAAGCAGCATAGGACTACACTGCAGTTCAACAGATGCAAGTAGAGAATGTGGCAAAAGCATCAATGAGTGCATCTCTGGCTTACCCCACCTTTGTAGCAACCCTGCTTCCCAGTCAGGTTTAGCAGAGCTCCCCAGGGATTGCAGCAACACCTTTGAAATGCACTAGACAAGGAGCTGTCCCCCCTGTAATAGATGTGTGGGAAGCCCCGTTCTGAGGGATTGTCATATTTGGGCTCAAAGAGCCTGGTATTTTGCAGACTGGAAAACACAGAGCAGCTGGTAAGGCTCAGGAAGGAACAAAGCAAGGACCAAAGCCTGTTGGAGGGAGATATGTCACAAGAGTCACAGCAGGCATGCTGCAATTTATACAGCCTCAGTAGAAAACATGAAAGTGAGATAATTACACCAGGGAGATGAGGACAGAAGCTATTTAGTGCTTCACTCTGCCCTTCTTGTGTGTGTTTGTTTGTGGTTTTGGGGGATTTTATTTTTCTCTGTTCCTGATGGAGTTGCTTCTTCCATCCTTCTTAATGGGATCTAGTGGAAGAGCTCAAGTTCACCTTCCCTGGCAACTTGAGCAAGCCCTTAGGCTTTGCATTTCAGCTGCTTCAGTGGAAGCGCTACCTACCTCCTGTTGATTTTGCTCCAGGAGCAATAACATGACACAGCAGGAATACTGTGTGATAACTTTCAGGGGAAAGTCTGTCAGGCTTTGTCATTTTAGCCATTTGGGATTCTTTCTGTTTGCTGGAAGAATTTAAAGAGCCATCCAGAAAATTAAAGCAAGCATCATCTTTGTTGTGCCCAACACAAAGCATACTGCGGCATATAACGCTGCCAACGCAAGAAAGCTTAAAACGGAACATGACTAATAAAAGCACCAAATGCAGGCTTACTACACAACTTATGTGCCTTGCATTCAAGGCACAGAAATGGACTTTTCTGTGCCATCTGTAAGAAATCTGAGTGCCTTTCCTCAGGCAATAAGTGTATTTTGTGCATCACTATGCTGGAGGCACCTATCCTCCAGGACCCTCAGATTTGTTTCCTTCATATGTTACACTGACATTCAGGGCGCTCTCCAAAGCCTATCTCAAGCTTCTCCTGAGAGGTGCTTGGGAGACAGAATTCTGTATTAGAATTATAGAATCAGTTAGGTTGGAAAAGACCTCAAAGATCATCAAGTCCAACCTGTCACCCAACACCTCATGACTAAACCATGGCACCAAGTGCCACATCCAATCCCCTCTTGAACACCTCCAAGGATGGTGACTCCACCACCTCCCTGGGTAGCACATTCCAGTGGCCAACGACTCTCTCGGGAAGAACTTTCTCCTCACCTCCAGCCTAAACTTCCCCTGGCACAGCTTGAGACTGTGTCCTCTTGTTTAGTGCTGGTGCCTGGGAGAAGAGACCAACCCCCTCCTGGCTACAACCTCCCTTCAGGTATTTGTAGAGAGCAATGAGGTCTCCCCTGAGCCTCCTCTTCTCCAGGCTAAACAGTCCCAGCTCCCTCAGCCTCTCCTCATAGGGCTTGTGCTCCAGACCTCTCCCCAGCCTCACTGCCCTTCTCTGGACACCTTCAAGTGTCTCAATATCCTTCTTAAATTGAGGAGCCCAGAACTGGACACAGGACTCAAGGTGTGGTCTAACCAGTGCTGAGCACAGGGCAGAATGACCTCCCTGCTCCTGCTGGCCACACAATTCCTGATGCAGGCCAGGATGCCATTGGGCTTCTTGGCTACCTGGGCACACTGCTGGCTCATGTTCAGCCAGCTGTCAATCAGTACCCCCTATTATCTTTAGCTGATACCCATTCAATTGATTTTTCTGTGATTTTACAGTTGTTTGTGGTGTTTCTAAAAATTAGTCTGTTGTGACCTTCTACAAGTGGAAATTGTAAATCACACCAATTAATAGAGACTCAAACAGCAAAACATAAACAGTTTTTGAGATATTCCTCCAGCTGACTAATACCTTTCCGGTTGTCTCATTCCAGAGAGGGAAAGAGACTCATTTCTTTGAATATTCCTGTGTTATGAAATTAGAGGCACAAACAAGGCCAAAATATCAACAGCAAGGCTAGTTATTAACAGAATAAAGTGGATGGAACAGAAAGAGGGAGAGAGAGAGGGGAAAAAATAGAGAGAGAGACAGAGAAGAGGGACAGAGAAGTGGAAAGGAATTATATTACCACCACACCCCCCCAAGCCCCCAAGACAGTTGGGTCTGTGGCGGAAGGATGCTGCCTCTTTGGTGTTGGCTGTGCTGTCCTCCACTGGAGGAGGGGAAGGAGAGATCCCAAAGTCCAAGTCCTTCTCTGAACAGCCTCTTCAGCTCCATGAGTTGCAGCAGGTGGAACTTAGGACACGGAGAGAGGCTTCCTCCTGGTCTCCTTCCAGGCTACATGGTGATGTCTCTGTCCTTTTCTCTCCTGGTATTTCCTTTGGTTTTCTTCAGAGTGGCATTGTCCAGGTGTTTTCCTTCATTCAAGCCAGTAGTTGCTCACATCTTTTATACAGTTTTTTAGGTATGTGTCCAGGTGGTGAATCCATTGTCCTTTGCACCAGCCTCCCTTTCCAGGGTAGCTGATAGGTAGAGATGATCTTGTCTATGCATATTCCAGAAAGTCATTTCCCAGTGGCATCTGCCCAATGCACATCAGCTATTGTCTGGGCAAGGAGCAAAGGTGATTTTATCCTTGTTGATTCACATCAAGAGAGACAAGATTTAGTCTGTTACACAGACCCCTAATGTGGTCAGTCCAGGTACTGAGATAGTATCACCCAAAACAGGGACTGCATATTGAATTGAATTGAACTGAATTGAATTGAATTGAATTGAATTGAATTGACCAGGTTGGGAAAGACCTTTGAGATCATCAAGTCCAACCTATCACCCAACACCATCTAATCAACTAAACCATGGCACCAAGTGCCTCACCCAGTCTCTTTCCTGAACACCTCCAGGGATGGGGACTCCACCACCTCCCTGGGCAGCACATTCCAATGGCCAATCATTCTTTCTATGAAGAACTTCTTCCTAACATCCAGGCTATACAAACACTTGCTGACAGACAAAGAACTGGAAATAACTCTACCTCCTAGTTAAGCATCAGATAAAGAACAAAAAAAATTAAAACATTTCTAAATAATAAAGTTTTCACCTTGCAGAAATGAAGACTGGATCTGGGAACCTAGCAGCTTTGCAATTTCTGCTTCACACTTCAAACTGCTGATAGACATTTACTTTGTATTCCAGGAATGGCAGGTTTGCAGCAGCTGCTTTCAGCTGGCAAGCAGCTTCTCCCACAAACCTGTCAGTCACCACTGCCTTGTCTCAGAGGATGCTCTGTTACTTTAGGAGCCTCAGAGAGAGTCATTGGGAGAAAAAATATTAAGGACAGGACAATAAGAATCGAGTGAAAGTGCCCATCTGCTCATCTGTTGGAACACTAAGGTTCAAGCTGAAACTATATAATCCTCCACCAGATCCAAGCAGAAGTTCACCCTGCTTTAACAGAATTGTATAATCCCAAAGATTACTATTTCTCTCTACTCGTATTTAATATGATGGATCATGAATAAGTTAATTGTCATTAGTACATCACATGGCTGGTATCTAAAACCACACAGTCACATCAAGAAGGACTTTTTACAAGCTCTTAAATACTTGTTTCATAAGTAATTTTAGCACCCAAGCAAGGATAGCACTAATAACTAATTGATCATTCTGTGGTTTAGTTTCACTTCCAGTAAGTATCTATACAGAGAAACAGGATAGTTCAAAACCAGTATAGTCATAGAAGCATAGACTCAATAGGGTTGGTAAAGACCTCAGAGATCATCAAGTTCAACCTGTCACCCAACACCTCATGACTAACTAAACCATGGCTTCAAGTGCCACATCCAATCCCCTCTTGAACACTTCCAGGGATAGTGATTCCACCACCTCCCTGGGCAGCACATTCCAAGGGCCAATTACTCTTTTGGGAAGAGCTTTCTCCTCGCCTCCAGCCTAAACTTCCCCTGGGGCAGCTTGAGACTGTGTCCTCTTGTTCTGGTGCTGGTTGCCTGGGAGAAGAAACCAATCCCCACCTGGCTACAACCTCCCTTCAGGGAGTTGTAGACAGCAAGAAGGTCTCCCCTGAGCCTCCTCTTCTCCAGGCTAAGCAACCCCAGCTCCCTCAGCCTCTTCTCGTAAGGCTTGTGCTCAAGGCCTCTTACCAGCCCCATTGCCCTTCTCTGGACATGTTCTTAAATTCAGTCTTACATTCCATGAGGAAAAGTAAGAAAAAGGCAAGAAAGCTGGGCTCTTCTAACTGGCTTACAGATCATATTGGTCAATAGAGCAAGGGATTCTGCTAGCAGATGAAACACTTCATCATTTCAAAGCCAGACAAAGCCTGTGTGAGAGAGATGGGCAGGATCTCTGCCACTGGCAAAACTTTGTGTCAGCTTAATGCCCACAGACTGTTTTTGCTGCGTGTAGGAATGTAAATACCCTTAGTTAAATCAGTTACTTGCTTTGCTTTCTGAGCATTGTTGCTGTTTTGAACTCAAAGACATACTTTTCTAAGGAATCCACAGGGAAAAATCGAGCAAACACAGCCCCTGACAGTACGGTCAGCAAGTTTTCTCTTTGGCGGTGTTTAAAGCAATATAAAACAAACTGGGACCAAAAATCAGCTTCTGGCAGATGAATCTAAACTCATAATCTTAAACAGTAGGCTCATAATGCCCTTCCCAAAAGGCATTCCCAGCCTTATTTCTCCTGCAACCCATATTTCATCTTATTTTCCAGGTTTACTCAAAGATAGGAGGTGCTATTTTCCAAACCTGGAAGGACAGGCTAATGCTATTGAACCAAACCAATCCTACATTCTGAACACCTTAACATGCAATATATGGGAAGGAAGGAAAAAAACCATTTATAGGAGTGGCTCATCCCTCAAAACCAATAAATGTTTATGTATCAGAGATAAGAGAGATATTATCTTAGGTGAATAGCAGCTTCTTTTGTTTACAGGACTCTTGTTCAGCAAAGGCTCATATTTTAGTAGGTCAGCTGAAATACTGTACTTGTATTTTAGTAGCAGTTATAGGTTAATTTACCATATTAAGATCTCTATTGAAGATAAAGTAGAACACATCATTCTCACCAATCTTTAAACTGAGGACAACATAATGATATTTAAGAAGGACACTGTGACTCTTGAACATGTCCAGAGAAGGGCAACAAGCCTGAGGAGAGGCCTCGAGCACAGCCCTGTGAGGAGAGGCTGAGGGAGCTGCGGTTGCTTATCCTGGAGAAGAGGAGGCTCAGGGGTGACCTCATTGCTCTCTACAGCTCCCTGAAGGGAGGTTGCAGACAGGTGGGGGTTGGTCTTTTCTCCCAGGCAACCAGCACTAGAACAAGAGGACACAGTCTCAAGCAGCACCAGGGGAAGTTTAGGCTGGAGGTGAGGAAAAAATTGTTCACACAGAGAGTAATTGGCCATTGGAATGTGCTGCCCAGGGAGCTGGTGGAGTCACCGTCCCTGGAGGTGTTCAAAAAGGGATTGGATTTGGCACTTGAAGCCATGGTTTAGTTAGTCATGAGGTGTTGGGTAACAGGTTGGACTTGACGATCTTTGAGGTCTTTTCCAACCTTATTGATTCTATGATTCTATGATTCTATGATATGTGCTGCCCAGGGAGGTGGTGGAGTCACCATCCCTGGAGGTGTTTAAGAGGGGACTGGATGAGGCACTTGGTGCCATGGTTTAGTTGATTAGATGGTGTTGGGTGATAGGTTTGACTTGATGATCTCAAAGGTTTTTTCCAACCTGGTTAATTCTATTCTATTCTTTAAACAAACATGCAAACAAACAAACAAATGGTATCATGCAATTGAAGCTTCAAGACTTCCCAAAGCTTTCCTATGACAGCTGCATAATGAAAAGATTCACCAAAGTAGATTCATTGCTCAGAGATCAGAGCTCCAAGTTTTCCATGCTTCATTTCAAAGTCTTATGTCAGGTACAGGGCCATAGCGAGACAAAGCCCTTCTGCCCTGTGGTGTGTCTGCTTTGTGAGGCAAGAGCTCAGCAGAATCACATGGCAGTCACAGCTGAAGTGCTCTGCGTCGGTATGCCCACAGCATCTGTGTGTATCACCTGAGAGTGGATCTTTCCTGCACTAATTGCACGCAAAAGATCATTCCTGCTGCTAAGAGTAGGCAATACAATGTGCAAAGTAGGGTAGCGGGGAAGAACTCCTGTAGCTATTAACTGAAGCACTCTAATGAATTTGCTTTAAAAATGTATAAGCAAAGCCTACAGCAGAGGGACAGATGCCAGCTCTCCTGCATCCTAATCCATTGTTTACAGGATCATCCTTCATACTCCCACATCAGTCATCGGAGGATCTCCATCCCACTTGGACAAAAGAAAAATCCACCCAACTTTGTGACTCGCAGTCCTAGGCACAGCCCTCCAAATGGCTCTGTAACCACTGTCTTGGTGGGAAGATCTTGTCACAATACTGATGCCTCCCTCAGATGGAGCCACACGCTTTTGTCTGCACAGCAGCCTGTGGGGACCATCCTGGACACCTGCTGCTGGGGTTGTGAGGGCAACAGCAGAAGGTCTTAATACTCCATGTAGAAACTGGAGAACATATGTTCAGATGGGTACCACTAAAGAAAAGGTCATGTCCCACAAACAGGAGACCTTAGTACAACTATCTAGGGAACAGTAGTACACTATGACCTTGGTGTGGTAGTCTTGAGTGCTGCTAAATGAAATCTGAGCATGCTAGATGACAATCTCAAAACCACACAGAGAAGCATAGTCACTGCACAGGGCAAGTAAGCATATTTCTGTTGCTGTACTCCTCATACAGAGTCCCCAGATCCCTGCTGCACTAAGGAAACTTATTTCCAGACAGCAGTTTTGCAAACCTATCCATAGTATTTTCCTTACTCAGCCTGAAACTGCGTAATCGTTCAAAAGCTATTAATCAGCTTTCATTATCTCTAAATTGATTCTTGCTTGCTTGCAATTAAGGACTAATATCTGAAGAGTGAGAAATGTATAAGGTAATTAACCATAATGAGTAACTGTTCTCAGATACAATCAGCTGCCGAATATCAACAGAAGGCTCAGATTTCCCACAGAACTTTTTTCCCTATATATTTATACAAGTTCAGAAATGAAGATTTCTTTAGCAGAGGTTGAACGTTCACCAGATAATACCATATGTGCCTACTCCTTCTCAGGAAGGCAGCTGGCTACAGACAAAAATATTCTTAAACTAGCAATTACTGTGGATTCAGAAGGTTTTAAGGTGACACTGGCATAAAGACAGATCTATTTTTATGTCTGTGAAGTACATTTCAAGTTCAGAGAGAGGGGCATAGACAGAAAGGGAGTAGATGTGTGCTGTAATTATATCAGGTACAGGACAAAATTCTGCTTAGCATTTTGTAAATATCACCATGTAAAATACATTTCCTTTCCTTGCTCCTCCATGCAATTAAGTGTTGGTAAATTAATGCTAAAAACCTTTTTCAGTAGGTCAATAGCATACTAATCATTTCTCAGATTAGAATATCAAAACAAATTAGTGAGCTGGGTCCAAGGTTATAAACAGTGTATGAGCTACTTTTCAGCCACTCCAGCATAATATCAGAAAGTTTTAGTTATGGAGGCACATTTTTCCTCAGGAAAACTATTCACATATTTCCTTACATGTGGCATCCAGTACAGCACAAGTGCAACTCACTCACTGCACTCTAAAGCTTTTCACAGAAAAACCCACTTAGGGATTCATCAGACAGACCTTACACACACAAGAACGTGTGGAACGTGCTGGAAGGTGTCCAGAGGAGGGCAAAAAAGCTGGGGAGGGTCTGGAGCACAGCCCTGTGAGGAGAGGCTGAGGGAGCTGGGGTTGCTTAGCCTGGAGAAGAGGAGGCTCAGGGGAGACCTTATTGCTCTATACAGCTACCTGAAGGGAGGTTGTAGCCAGGTGGGGGCTGGTTTCTTCTCCCAGGCCCCCAGCACCAGAACAAGAGGACACAGTCTCAAGCTGTACTGGGGGAGGTTTAGGCTGGATGTTAGGAAGAAATTCTTCATAGAGAGATTGCACATTGGAATGGGCTGCCTGAGGAGGTTGTGGAGTCACCATCACTGGAGGCATTTAAGAAGAGACTTGATGTGGTGCTTGGTGCCGTGGTTTAGTTGACTAGATGGTGTGGATGATAGGTTGGACACGATGATCTCGAAGGTCTCTTCCAACCTGGTCTATTCTATTCTATTCTATTCTATTCTATTCTATTCTATTCTAAAGAAACTTCAGGACAGAACTCACTAAAGGATGAAATCTGATCCTCTTACTGTGGTGTAGTGGGTTGAGAGGCCAATTTTCCCACCACAGGCAAATGAAAGACTCAGACAAAATGGATTGCAAAAAAATGGTGGAACCAAGTTTAAATAAAAAAAAAACAATGAAAGTTTTACAGAAAACCACAAGCACCATGACAAAAGAGAGAGAGATCCCAGAACATACCCAAGAGTGTTCCATCCCCCACCTGGGGGTACACACAACACCCACCCCCCCCCCCCCAGGGCTCTTTCTCCCCCCAGCCTGGGGCCTGGCCAGGCCCAAGAGAGGTGGCTCAGCCTATTACCTAGGCAGTGTTGGGGAAGAAAAGAGAAAGGGAGGACCCCTCACTGATCTTTTATAGGGGAGCAGGGCATTATGAGAATGAAATACTTGGCTTCCTGTGACCACCCACTGGGCTGGGCCCCCCCTTGGGACGTCCCAGGTGTGGCCTGTGCAGTGGCATCAGGGGGCCGGCACCCAGCCTAAACCACCACATGTGGTCTAAAGAGTTGCAGTTGCAGTCTGCTGCAGTTGCAGTCTGTAGAGCACTCAGAAGCTCTTCTTGGTAAGAAAGTAGGATGCACATTCCCAGAATATAAGGAAAATCTTTCATCACTATTTCCCTGCTTTTTGCTTCCTACAAAGCCATCAGAGGAGCTCTACTGTTTCTGTAGAGAAAGTCATTAGCAGAACAAGCAACATCCAAGTTTTCTGCAGTTTTCTTTGTCAGCAACCACAGAACAGCAAAATTTGAGGAAAGATAATGATGTTCTCAGGACTCTAATCCATGTATAATATTTCAACCAGGCAATAAGTCAATTGTTTTAAGTTTTTTAATATATGCAGCACTTTCATTGTAGAGCTGTGTAACAGGGAGCTCTAAAATGAAAGCTTCATCCTGCAGTTGTTTCTCCTCCTGTTTCTGCTGTAGCATTTCCCATTTCTGTTTTCTGCTGCAAACTATGTCCTGGTTTAGAAAGCCCACAATTATCAACACACAAGGAAGGACTCACATAGTGATGGGGGGAAAGGAGTTTATAGAAAGAAAAGAAGCCCATTTTCTGTGGATTGAAGTTTTCAACAGTCATTGCATTGCTCAGTGGAGTGGACTGTGCTAGCCTCAAGGCTAGATGAGATTTTTTCACATTTGACCAGTTTTAAGACTATTTAGCAGGAGGGCTGGCTCTGCGCTCCAGGAGACACACAGATGCTGCTGCCCTGCTAGAGGAACAAGGCTGGTTCTCTTTCGTAGTGATGTGCAAGACCCCGCAGGGCTGTGTCCCCCGTGCTGATTTGCATGGAAGGTTGGTTGTGTTTCAGCCACAGTGAGATTAAAACACAAACAAGTCAAATGTTGTCCAACAGTTTATTATTATCAAAAGATACGTGCATGATAGGAAAGGAAGAATGGTAGAAAAGATATAGAAATATAAGTGAAGGTGACTTTATAGATTGCAAGAAAATTCACCACCATGGAGGATCACAGAATCAATAAGGTTGGAAAAGTCCAACCTGTCACCCAACACCTCATGACTCCATGGCTCCAAGGGCCACATCCAATCCCCTCTTGAACACCTCCAGGGATTGTGACTCCACCACCTCCCTGGGCAATGGGAAACAACTCTTTCTGGGAAGAACTTTCTCCTCAACTCCAGCCTAAACTTCCCCTGGTGCAGCTTGAGACTGTGTCCACGTTCAAGTGTCTCAATGTCCTTCTCAAATTGAGGGGTCCAGAACTGGACACAGGACTCAAGGTGTGACCTAACCAGTGCTGAGTACAGGGGCACAATGACCTCCCTGCTCCTGCTGGCCACACTGTTCCTGATGCAGGCCAGTACCTAACAGTGTCTTGTGGGCCTGGTGTTCCAAATGGGTCCATGAGGAGTGGTCCTTCTCTGTTGTTACTTGGAGAGAGGAGTTGCTGATGACTTGGTGGTGGGAGAGTTCCAGAGAGAGGATTCTTTTCGGTCTGCCAGTGGTACGATTTGTAAACAGTCTGAATCCCAACATCTCTGCCCAGTTCCAGGAAACTTCATGCATACACTTGATGGGGGGCGTGGTGTCAGGTGATGGTAGATGCAGTCCAGTTTGGTGTGGGGTCAGGGTGCCAAAAAGGCTATTCTAGAGGTCCCATTACACAAGACCCTCCTCAAAATCAATGACCTAGCACCTTTACACGTCTTAGTAGATACTGTAAACTGTAAGACCTGTCAGCCAGTTGCGCAACCACAACTCATCCATCAGGAGAGCTCTGAAACAGGAAACCGCCCGAACACCGTTTGAGAAATCAGTCTTTTTAGCTGGTTGCTCAGCCACCTCTGGTGCCCCCTACACTGTGCCATCTCAAGCACCACATAGTCTTTTCCCTTGCCTTGCAAGCATAATCTTCTCAACAACACAACTAAGGAGAAAGAGGAGGTTCCTATTCTGAAGGCAGAGGACCTCACACAGTGTTAACCAGGAAAATCTGTCATGAGCCAAAATCATTTCTAATGGTAAATCTGAGGTTCTTGTAAGTTTGGGGCCCATAGCCTTTTTAGATGACAAAAATAAAGACTTCCTGGAGACTAAGGATACACTTTCTGAATGCTTTTTACTTTTCCAACAGGTAATTGCTGCTGGTAAAGATCACCTTTAAAAGAGAACATGGATTTAATAAACTCAACTGAACAAAACAGTACATCAGAAGAACTATTCAAATGGGTAACATCCAAGATTCTCATTTCCATTACGCTATCTGTGCTTGCACTAATGACAACAGCCATCAACTCTCTAGTGATGACCGCAATAATTGTGACACGAAAGCTCCACCACCCTGCCAACTATCTAATCTGCTCCCTTGCAGTGACTGATTTTCTTGTGGCAGTCCTAGTGATGCCCTTCAGCATTGTCTACATTGTAAAGGAGACATGGATCATGGGGCAAGTCGTGTGTGACATCTGGCTGAGTGTGGACATTACGTGCTGCACGTGTTCCATCTTGCATCTCTCTGCCATTGCTCTGGATCGGTACAGAGCAATCACAGATGCTGTGGAATATGCAAGGAAAAGGACACCTAAGCATGCTGGCATCATGATTGCAGTGGTATGGATCATATCCATTTTTATCTCCATGCCGCCTTTGTTTTGGCGGCACCAGACCACCAGCAGGGATGACGAATGCATCATCAAACATGACCACATTGTTTCCACCATTTACTCCACATTTGGCGCCTTCTATATCCCTCTGGCCTTGATTCTGATCCTTTACTACAAGATATACAAGGCAGCAAAGACATTTCACAGGAGAAGCATCAGCCGCATTGTAAGGGAGGAGGTAAATGGACAAGTCCTCTTGGATGCAGGTGAAAGAAGCACCAAATCAGCTTCAATGCCCAGCACTGCAGAGAAAACATCAGATGCCCTGGTGGACTGTGATAAAATCAATATCAGCCTCAAAAGCCCCAGGTCTGAATCTAGACATGAGAAGTCCTGGAAAAGACAGAGAATCTCTAGCACAAGAGAGCGAAAGGCAGCAACAACACTGGGTCTGATCTTGGGGGCATTTGTGATCTGTTGGCTCCCTTTTTTCGTGAAAGAAGTAGTTGTTAATACCTGTGAAAGATGTCACATCTCAGAAGACATGTCTAATTTCCTAGCATGGCTGGGATATATAAATTCCCTTATTAACCCTCTAATATACACAATCTTTAATGAAGATTTCAAGAAAGCCTTCCAGAAGCTAGTGCACTGTAGGCAGTATCTTTAAGAGCTTATCTTCATATAAGGAGAACATATTAATTGGTTTTTAACTTGTATAAATTTATATAACTGAGATGATATTTGTTGTATTTAAGGAAAAGCACCAAGACTCTGCATTTACATTATGACTTTTTTTTTGTATCAGTAGTAGTGGGAGCATAAAATGCCCATGTTTCAAAGGGATGGATCATCTGGGATCAATTTTGCTCTGGAAAAAAGAGGTAGCATATTGTGGCTCTAATCCAGTCAGGATTTGCACAGCTGTCTAGCTTGAAGCATAAGGTATTACCTTAAATATGAAGGAAATACATATTTGAAGTAGACAAAGAAAGAAAATGCTTTAGAAATAATTTTCAGTTATCAGTGAAATCTTCAGTAAAACAACACACAGGTTTGAAACCCTCGTCACACATAAGATAGAAAATAAACACTGGAATTAAGATATGATTTCATTACTTTGGCACAGGCCTGCAGCACAGAGCCAAACCATTCCCAGTAACAGGTAGTAGCTTAAAAGATATCTAGCATCATCTTATGTTGATTAGCTGAGTGCAGATGCAGCCCTGCCTTCTCCCACAGATCAAGGACTTCCCTGTATTACACCCTCACAGTACCGCAGCAGCAGGCAAAATGCTTTCAAGTCTCTCCTCAACCACCTCAAGCAACAGGGCTGTGAAGCCTCCAACAAAGCATGTGAAAAAGCAGACACTGACCTTGATGTTGCCAGTGTGGGTCTCTGAAAACAGTTGTGTAGCAGCTTCTCCAGTAAGGGCAAGGAGAGTGATCTCAGTGTATACCAAGGTATGTGGGACACTCACTGGCTGGAACCTCTAAATCCTCTTCTCTCAGAGCATCTAGTGCATGTCCTCAGTCCCAACAGAGCTAAAAGGACCTTTTAGGCACTCCCTCCCTCACTGGCCAGCTGGTTCAGTCAAAGATAACCACAATGAACAACACCCTCTGTGGGCTGCTAAGCCAAAGATGGCACCTTGTCCAGCCTTGATTCACAAAATCACCATGGTTACAAAAGACCTCTCAGATCATCAAAATCAACCATTGTCTGTCTCTGTCAGGGTCACTACTATACCATATTCTTAAGCACTATATCTAGATAGCTTTTAAATGCATCCAGGGATGGAGATTCAGCCACTTCTCTGGGCAGCCTGTTCCAGGCTTTGGTAATGCTTTCGGTATGTAAGGTTTTCCTAATGTCTAACCTAAATCTCCCCTGGCATAACTTGATGCCATTTCCTCTTGTCCTGTCATTTGTGTCTTGTGCGAAGAGACTGACATCCACAACAACCAAAGGAGGTTGTAATCTTCTTTCAGGTAGGCGTAGAGAGCAATAATGTCCCCCCTCAGCCTCCTTTTCTTCAGACTAAACAACCACAGCTCCCCCAGCCACTCTTCAAAAGTCTTGTTCTCAAGCCCCTTAACCTGCTTTGTTGCCCTTCTCTAGACTCACTCCACCACCTCAGTGTCTCTCTTATACTGTAATGCCCAAAACACAACACACAGCACTAATCAGTGCAATGAAAACCCTTGCCTCAAAACCAGCAGTGTAAGTTTGCTGACAGCTTAAGGGTACCAGCAGAGCAGTGGGCAGATGAGTCACCTGCACCCTGAGTGCAGATGAGTCACCAAGAGTCACAACAGAACTCAGAGACAAGCAGATTCATATTGGGTCACTAATACCATGGCTCTGAATTCATGGCCAGTCATTCAATGCTGTCTAGCAGGAGCATGGACTTGAGGCTCCTTACAAGAATTACAAACCCCACTGTCAGCAACAGCAGTCTCCTGCAAAGGTGCTCAAATTTGGCACATGGGCCAGCAGCTTAGGGACTATCTCAGTCATGAGACCACTATGCACACTCTTAGTTTGGAAAAGGTATCCCCAGTCACTGTACTCATTCCCCCAAGAGATTTTCAGCTGTTTACATTACACATGAAAACCCAGAAAGGTCATCAACTGCTGTTTCTCTCCCCTGTACCCTCCCCCTTGTATCATGAACTCATGAGTTTAATAAGTTTGTATTTTGTCCTCTAGCTACCAGCAGACACAACAGCTGTTAGAGCTATTTCTTGCAAGATGACAAGCTTTGAAACTTCAGACACTGAACTAATTTGTCTCTGTCGCTTGCAACTTACTGTATTCTTTTTTCACATCAAGGTCCAAATGGGGTGCTATTCAGAAGCACTAGAAACAGTTCATTTGCTTTACTGTTCATTTTAACACAGCCAGGAATCTAATGAAATGCTGACTTGCCATGCCATGCAGCTCTAGCACAGCAGAAGCACAGCTAAATTTTGAAGCTACTAGGATGTGACAGAATGGAATTTGGCTCATGCTCAGTGCCAGCTAGTGCATTTTACTACCATTGCAGTCAGAGCACAGCCTCTGCAGACCCCGCGTCCTCGACAATGGCTGCATGATGCTGAAAGAAAGAAACTGCTTTAAGCATCAGCTGTGCTGCACTGTCTCCAGAAAGACCATAGCATTCAGCTTTCCAAAAGGATTAGCAGAAGGCAGCAAAGAAAACCCCACTGAAACATTTAAGATTGAAGACCTCTGTTTCCCATGGTTCCTGAGTCATAACATTGGATATCCAGGGGCAGGTTTTCCTATCTCCCTGCTTCTCCCTTTATGATTGCTACGGTGTGTAGTACATTGTTTATCCTCTTACAGATAAGAGGATTCTAAAAAAAAGGTGTTGCTTTAGAGGAGAAAAGATATTTTAAACACTCATACTTAAGTAATAATGGAGAAAGTTCAAAGAATGGAAGACTATGTGGGTAAACAAAAATAGCTGTCATTTATGCACTGTTAACAGTATATATTCTGAACCTAATTAAGCTGCTAAACATTTCTGAAGATGAAGGGTGATTTAATTTGTATCACTTTCACTGAGCTGCATCTGCTCACCTTCAACTCCCCAGTGATGCAAGACACAACTACAAGAAATCTCAGCGAAGAGTGGGTAGTTATCCTATTAAAAGCACTTGGAGCTTGTAGAGCATTATTTTTCGTGCCTGACTGCAGCTCATCCCTTGTTCTCTAACACAATCCACTGTGTTGAATTTCATCACACAACTCCAAGCAGCATAATTTAATCTCTAGCATTTAGCCACTCATGTGATATATTAGGAAAAAAACATCGAGTTCCTCTTTCAAAATGCATAAAGGTTAAGATTTATAAGGGATACTGCTTTTCCCTCCCCATGTAGTACACATGCATCCACTAAATCTTAGCACTGGATTCAAGGAGCAAGAGGGAGCAATATTTTATGCACTGGAGCTGTTTTCCAAGTAGCTCTGTTCCCTGTGAGAGTTCAGTTTCAGCAAACACAGAAAACAAACAAACAAACAAAAACACCACCAAATCTGATTTCCTGTCTCTGTCAGAAGACTCTGTGGATACTGCAGGGAGAGGCTTACATCTCCTTGATGGTTTGCACAAAGTTTCCTGGATCCTTATTCCTACAACAGCTGCCCTTTCTGTTCCCATTTGCTGCCCACCCATCCACCCATCAGTTTAGATGACTTCTAACACCCAGGGAACTGGATTGGAGCAGCTGAACTGCTCCCACTCCAGCATTCACAGAGAATGATTCCTGAAGCAGCCGTGAATGCTATATCCAGCTCAGCTCGATAGGTTTTGCTAACAGCAAAGAGTTAAATACACCTCATTATCCTGTATTCATTTCTGTGCCTTTCCTCCCTGCCAGATGCTTTATTGTTATCCTTTCCTCCTGAGGATGACATTTCCCATTTGGGAAAACAAATATACTTTTTTTTAACTGACACAATCATCCTCAGGAATGTGTGACTGTGCCACCCAGAAACACCCACATCATCCAAATGTGATTTTGGTAGTCACTGTCTTCAGTGGTGCCTAATTGCTCCTGGTTCTAGGAAGGTACATGGAAATAACTGTGTGTCACCTTTTTCTTTTTATTTGTCTTTTTACATTATTCTTTGGCAAGTCCAGACACTGCATGTGAGATTCCCTTGCAAAACAGAAACAGAAACTCACCACTGCAGCCATTAGAACCTCACAGTCAGGTGCAGAAAGGAAACAGCCTGGCGCAGAATCTCACAGCCAGGTGCAGAAGATAAACACAAAATCACCACTGTAGCCATGAGAGCCTCACAGTAAGGTGCAGAAGGGAAACACATAATCACCACTATAGCTATCTGAACCTCACAGTAAGGCACAGAAGGGAAAATCACCACTGTAGCTACTAGAACCTCACAGGTGGGTATAGAAACTCACAGGCAGACATAGAACCTCACAGAGAGACACAGAAGGGAAGCACAAAATCAACACTGTAACCATGAGAACCTCATAGTAAGGTGCAGAACGGAAAATCACCAATGTAGCCATTAGAACCTCAGAGTTAGGTGCAGAACTTCACAGTCAAGCACAGAAGGGAAACAGAAAATCACCAATGTTGCCATTAGAATCTCACAGTCAGGCACAGAACCTCAGGAGACAATCACCACTGTAGGCATTAGAACCTCACAGTCAGGTACAGAACCTCACCACTGACTCATTCCAATATAGCATGATCTCTGCCCATGGTACTCACTGCAGCTGGTCCACAGATCACGCAAGGCAGCCCCACACATTGTCTGAATTGTTGCATTCAGATTGCCCGCACTGGGTCCCAGCCCTGCCTCGTGTGTACCATGTCAGTCTCCCATTTTCACCAGATCTGGTGGTTCTGCCAGAGGACCATACAGGGACTTGCTCACCTTTTTAAATGCAAAGCTATCATCTGACCCTGACCCAGCCCGATCTCAGCTCGCAGCACTCACCGCCACTGGTGCAAAATCACAGATTCACAGATTGCATTGGGTTGGAAGGGACCCTCAAAGGTCATCTTGTCCAACCCCTGTGCAGTGAGCATGGATACCTACAACTAGAAAAGGCTGCCTAGGGCCACATTGAGTCTGATCTTGAATGTCTTCAGGGACAGGGCCTCAACCACATCCCTGGGCAGCCTGTTCCAGTATTTTACCTCTCTCATTGTAATGAACTTATTCCTTATGTCCAACCTAAATCTACCCTGATCCAGTCTAAAACAATTGCCCTTTGTCCTATTGCTACAAGCCCTTCTAAACAGTCCTTGCCCAGCCTTCCTGTAGGTGCCCTTCAGATATTTAAATGTAGCTATAAGGTCTCCCTGGATAGTCCCACATGGTTATCACTGAGTTGCTGCTGGAAGTATTGCATTTAAATAACCCGCACTGGACCCTAGCTCTGCTCCCTCAGACCCATGTCAGTCTAGTAGTCACACGATCCAGTGGTCCTACCAGAGGAGCACAAAGGGACCTGCTCGCCTTTTTAACTACAAAGCCACCATCTGACCACAACCCAGTCTGATCTCCTCCTGCAGCAAGAAAAGCAAAAGGAAGCCCTTGGAGAGCAGTCACCTACTACTCACAGCAGGCACTCAGAAGCACTCCAACACCAAGCAAGCAAGCAAGCAAGCAGTGAAGACTCTTGTATTCCCCCTCCAAAAAGGCCTGCTGCACTTCAAGAACAGTACTATGAACAGAAGAACTGCTAAAAATGACCAGCAACACATTTGTATCTCCTCACCTGCAAAATCCTAAAATTAATTTAGTTACTTTTTTCAGGATTTTTCATTTGTCTTCTGGGGACCCTGGACGAGATTTCTTACCTTTCAGTCAGGAAGGCTAAATCTCTCAAAGAAAAAGAAACACTTCTTTGATATAGTGTTTCTAGCCATCATTTAGTTAGTCAAGAAATGAAAGCCTTGATGATAATGAACTTGGCTATGAACAAAGATTACAGAGAACAGAACAAACAGAAGTCAGCAGCATTGGCTTCAATGGTTGAGGTTAACAAGTGAATTCAAAACAGCCTTTCTGGTGTTCAGTCCTTCGGTCACAACAGACACCAATGACTGAAAACAACCTTATATCCTCAGGAACTTACCAATACATGGGGTTTCTAAATTCCAGTTGTTTACTTCAAGTGAGTTACTTCTTAAGTAAGACCTTTACAACTCAGGAAAATTTCAGAGGGAAATATTTTCAGGCAAGGAAAAGGTACTGTGTTTCATTAGTCAAACTATGTTAGTATAATTATTCATCACAAATCTTGGTTATGGTAAAGTCAAAGAATATGCTTATTTAATGCTGCTACTTTTTACTCACTAGTAGCTCTAATCTACTCTTGTATCCCCTCTAATCCACACTGTATCCACTCCTTAAGGTGTATATTTATTTAAACTATACATTTCAAGGTGTCCATTGGTAACACACCAAATGGGCAGCATTAAGCACTTTAAGGCAAGATAGTTGCTATACACGCATGATACTTTCTCTCACTAAATTAAACTTTTCCCTGTTCCTCCCCTATACTCACTGATTTGAAACTCTGAAGAGTATTTTATAGTTTGGGTTTAAAGACGAAAAACATGTTTAACACCACAAAAAGTGCTAACTGCTAAGATAATGCAAGAAGAGCAGTTACTCTTCTCACTTTCCGTTCAGATCATGACTGGTAGTAGACATTGACTGCATTTAATACACTATGCTGGCAGCACTCCAAGATGCAAAAGCTGTGGCTAATTTGTATGACAGGAAGCATCTGCTAAGGAACTCAATTTTGGTTAAGCCTGCTTTCCAATATTTCACAGTACGAAACTGTATAAAGTAGTCCACCACCATGAAACAAGGAATCAGCCAGCTTGCACCCCGGTCATTTCCAGTCTGGCAGTCACTAGAAGATAGTTGCTCCACAGACACAGGAGCAGGCAACTTTGAAATAAACATGTTCAAACTCATCGCAGCTCAGGTCCAACTAACAGAAGTGCCAGTTCACATCAAAGCTGTCTGGCACCTTCCAGGAGCTGAGAGAGGGAGAGGAGGTTGTTTTGCGATCTCAATCCCACACAGGGTCAATGCAGCACTATATATCTGAATATGGATGAGGCTTTGGCCAGCCTGATCTAGTGCAGGGTGTCCCTGCCTATGGTAGGGGAGTTGGAACTAGATGATCTTTGTGGTCCCTTCCAACCCTGACCGATACTATGATACTATGATACTATGTAGGACCCTTCTTGAAGACTAGTGTGACAGTACTGGTCAGCACCAGGCATGCATAGGCAGTGATACTGAGAAACTGCAAGGACTGAGATTTTAAAGGCTAAAAACAGCAGAGAAAAATAATTGAGTAGTACCAAATCACATCTTTTAAAATCTTATCTACTGTTGCTTTTCTTTTTCCCAGTTCAGGCCTCACTGGGTGATGAATGAAGGCACAAACACTGTTGCTGTATAGCAACGAGATTCCAGAAATGCAGAGGGCAAAGAACCTCAGAAGTCCTCTCAGAAGTGCTCCCAGAAGTCCTCTATTGCCATGTTGTAGAATCCCCAGCATTACAGAGTCTCAGAGTCCCACTTATAGAAGAAGTCCCAGAAGTCCTTAACAGATGAAGCAGCTAACAGAAGTCCCAAGCATATCCCTCACAGTATCCCTACACCGAAGCTCTTGCCAGATGAAGCAGCAAACTAACAGAAGCAGGAGTCCCTAGCAGAAATAAGTAGGAGCAGAAGCAGAAGCAGAAGCAGAAGTAGAAGTAGAAGTAGAAGTAGAATGGCCTATTGCTCAGAGTGGCTGGTTATAACTCTTTGTTATAAATCCCTTGACCAGTAAAATCCAACCACATACATAAGCTAAGATCTTTTCCCAGTAAGAGGTGCCAACCTGTCAAGGAGGTGGCTCCTGCAGCATGTTCCAATCAAAGGGTACCAATGTGAGGATGTTGTTCTTGGCACCCATGGAATGTTACTGTTTTGCTCTATGCAGCGTGCAGTTGGTCATCTAAGGAATCATGCACTCTGCACACGTCCAGCAGCTGCCCTTAGAACAGTGGCTGCGACAATCTACATTTCAACACTGCTCTCTCAAAAGCCACCTGGAGCATAGGAAGAGTGTTGAACTGAGACTATCCCCTGCTTTAGACATGGTCAGAGATATTTGCTTATCTTGCTTTATCTTCCACAAATAAGAGTTACACAAAGTTACACTGCCACTTTTCCTGCCTCTCATTGTTACATGCCCTGGTGTATGTCAATCCTTCTCAATCCCTGCCAGCCTGGCATTTGTGTCTGCAGCTCACTGAACATGGTGTTAAGCACTTCATAACCAATTTTCTCCATCACTTCTCTTTTTTCTTTGACTGAAGAAGAATAACAAAAAGCAACTGAAACACCCTGCAGACATGACAGAAAAAAAAAGAAAAATAATAAAAGGAAGCACTCTAGATTCAGCTGAAAACAATTAATGATGCTTTGAAACACCCCTTTAACTCACCCCACCCCCTGATTTGACTGTTCTTACCCATAACACAATGCACACTGTGAATGTCAGAGTTGTTTCAGCAGAAGGTCTGACTTATTTTGTATTACTGAACAAAAGAGCTCATTTAAAGATCTTTCAGGGGAATGAGGAAGGCTATTTAAGTGATAACCTGCTCTGCCTTCGCTCATCCTTAGCTGTGCAAGGAAAAATGGAGAGCAATGCATAACACACTAATGAGGCCAAAGACAAACAGCACCAATGAAAGATGTGTCAGAGACAAGCAGAAAAGCCAAAGCAGCAGAACAGGCTTTCACCAAGAGCTGAATTTGGCCTCTGTTCAGAGGGAAGCTCTCATGGGCCAGAGCACCTTGCCTCCGCCACCAGACATTTCTTGAAGGGTGCAGCCAGCTGCCTGAGCTTCAGCTCCACTGGGCCATGTCCTCCTTGCAGTCACCCTCTCGCACGCTGGAGCAAGAGAGGCAAAACGGGAGCCCAAATTGGATGGGGAGAGTGGTAGCCATCTGTTCAAGAGGTTACTTTGCTCTGACGGGTCGGAGCCACAGCAAAGTTCAGGCTCAGTTACACTTACTAGATGACGCTGAAGTCACGAAATCACATCGTACACAAGCAGGATTTTAGAAAACAGGAAAACAGAAAGCAGTTTTTAAGCTGTTCTGGCTGTCCCGGACCATTCCTTTCGAAGGAGACATGCCGCAGTGCTAGGATTGAGGTCAGGAAGCACAGACCCCGCTCCATCAGCGGGGCACGCCGGGACTGGCGAGCGGGCGGCGGCCCCTCTTTCCCGGGCGGGCGGTTCCCCCTAGCGGCCCCGGGAGCGCGGCCGGCCCGCTCGCCGCCTGCGCCGCCCCTCGCGGCAGCGGCCCCGCCGTAGCTCGCAGGGTCAGAGCGCTCCCCAGCACTAGGCGCTTCCCCAGGGGCAGCCGAGGGCCGCTTGTCCCCCGACCAAGGGTCTTCCCTCGCAAGCAGAGCTTCCTCCCTGGCCTCGCGTTAGCAGTTCTCCTCCTATGCCTGCTCCGGCCTGGCTCCCCGGCACAGTGAGCCCGTCCGGCTGAAAAAACCCACTCCCTCTTGTCCCCAGTATTGCAGCCAGTGCTGACCGTGCCAGGCGATCACCTAGCACAGCTTTTAGGACATCCCCCTCGGCTACAGCTGGGTAGGTGCACCCTTGGGTAGTGCCTGGCTCCTGGCAGCACAAAGCCTGATGGAGAAGTTGGGAAACCATCAGTATGGGATCTCTCCCTTTCCCAGCAAGCTCCTCAGACCCCATATGTCTACCTGCACTTCCCTTCATTATGGCTTGATCATTAGTGACTAATGTCTAATAATTCAGAGTCTGAACTGCACCTAGACACACATGCACCAGAAGAGTTTTGACTGAAGGTTGATTAACATGCATCAACATAAGTGATTGTTACTAAAACAAATAATCCATGAGGAGCCACGGAGAACACAGCAGGTTGAAGACTAAGTAGGTGGGAGCAGGGAACAGAGTTGTGATACAGCTTTTCTCTGGGTTAATACTCTTACAGCCTGAGGCTTCAGAGATAACCAGCTGCTAGTAGCAAAGGAGGGAGGTTTCCTAGGCAGGGGACATAACTTATTTTTTCTCTCTCTCATTGCTGCTTCAAGATTGAAGTCGTTTCTGTCTTTGCAACACTTTGTTAGCTGAGTGACAATCCAGGGAATTTCAACTCAAGTTGACAAGTCCAGAGAGTTCAGCAATGTTTGTGAGACCTCCCAGGTAAGGGTCAGGAAACAGTGTCATTTCAAATGGTGCACAGAAACAACTACGCAGTTTGAAAATGTACATAGAAGGTGGGGAGAGAAGCTACAAATCACCACAGATCAGAGCCCTTGATAATGTACAGGCCTCAGCAGCAGGCTAAAAGTTTACTGGTTTTGTTTCAGGATTAAATTGCAAAAGGGCCACAAACAATATTTAGCATGTAGGAAATAGCAACTCACCAGGGGGTTGTGGGGTTGGCACTGACACAGTGGGAGGCTGTGCTGCCATCCAACAAGATCTGGACAGGCTGGAAAGCTGGCCAACGGTGAACTTTGTGAAGCTCAATAAAGACAAGTGCAGAGTCCTGCATCTGGGGAGGAATAACACCAGGCACCAGTACAGACTGAGTCATCCTGCTGGAAAGCAGCTCCATGGAGAAAGACCTTGGAATCCCAGTGGACAGCAAGTTATCCATGGGACAGCAATGTGCTTTTGTGGTCAAGAGGGCAAACAGCATTCTGGGTTGCATTAAGAAAAGTGTGTCTAGCAGGTCTAGCGAGGTTCTCCTTCCCCTCTACTCGGCCCTGGTGAGACCACATCTAGAATACTGTGTCCAGTTTTGGACTGTTCAAGAAGGGGAGAGGATCCAATGTAGAGCTACAAGGACAATTGCAAAACATGAACATATCTCCTATGAAGAAAGGCTGAGGGAACAGAAGCTCTTTAGTCTTGAGAAGAGAAGGCTGAGATGGGATCTTACCAACATCTATAAATATCTGAGGGGTAGGTGTCAAGAAGAAGGTGCCAGTCTCCTTTTGGTAATGCTCAGTGATAGGATAAGGAACAGCAGGTACAAGCTACAACAGGAGATTCCACCTCAACACAAAGAGGCAGTTCTTTACAGTGAGGGTGGTGGAGCACTGGAATAGGCTGCCCAGAGAGGCTGTGGAATCTCCTTCTCTAGAGACTGTAAAAACCGCCTGGATGTGTTACTGTGCAGCCTGCCCTAGGTGATGCTGCTTTTGACATGGGGGTTGGAATTGATGATCCCTAGAAGTCCCTTCCAATCCCTAACATTCTGTGATTCTGTGATTCTTGACACTTGGTTCTGAGCTGACTGCAGCAGTGGATGTATGGTTACAGGCCAGGGGTTGTACTTCATCAATAAATATGGTCTAGCTGCCTGAAACTCAGATGACACCACATTCATGACATAGTTTTCAGCTTTTTATGACTGGTCTCATCTGAGAGGGAGGCAGATGAAGAAGGATGGAAATATAGAGAAGAAATGTGCTAAAATACAGTAATAATATAGAGGCAGGAAGAAGGAAGTGTTGAAATTGATAGATGTCTTTGCTACGTTCCTGTCACAAGATCACACTAGGGAAAGGGAGATGAATTGTACTGAATTGTTTCCTATGTGACAAAGCCAAGTACTTGCAGGAAGTCCTAGTGAAGTGTCCTCAAGACAGCTTTGAAAAAAGGAGGAGTATAACAATCAAAAGAAACATCTTTGCAAGCACCTGAGGTGTGATTTGGATGTAATATCGATGTAGATTGCAGGTACTGAGTAAACAAGCTTCGAAGTTTCAACTGGTACTGGAAAAAGTAGAGAAAGAAACACCCACAGGCCACACGAATGTGTGTACACAAACACGGAATTAAAGTGTCACAAATTGTCCTTTCCAGAGTTAAAAATTACCGAATAGATGGCTGATGGCAGACTTTTTCTGAGGAAGAGAACTCAGGAGCTGAAAGGACTCTTTGTAATTCCTTTGGCATTTTTCATGCTAAGGAATTTTCTGTCTTGCATTGCCTAATCACTGATTTATGCCCAAGTGCTTCAGTCGGTCACCGTCAGCGGCCCAATTCCGCCTGGTACTGGGAAAGTGAATCTAAAACTGTTTATACCATTCATTTGCAGCTTGAAATGTTAATATTTTTGTCTTTAATGTAGGCAGCAGAGGAGTCACTTCAACTGCTGTGCAAAGTGGAAAGAAAAATTATGACACCATTTCTGTCTCCTTTGCTACTGTCAACATCTCTTCTCCCATTCTTTTTTTCATCCTATGTGCTACAGACAAAAAGTCGCCAGACCTGGAAATTCCTTTCCGTTTCCAAGTTTTGTTGAATTCTGAGGGAGAGAAGAAAATCAAACCAAAGAAAATCAAACCAAAGATAACCCCAAATCTTTCATAAGAAGTGTGAGGCCAGTTAGAGTTATCTATGTTGTGTTTCCAAGGAAATACACAGTGGCAGTGTGATCCCTCTCATTCGCTTCTGCTATGGTGTATTTTGCTGTAAAGGAAGTAAGACCCAGGCAGTTACAAATATGTAGACACTCTGAAGACCAGCCAGCGATAAGCAGTGAAGAGCTCACATTTTGAGCTTGTTCAGGGAGCTACACAAACAATAACTTTATATTCAGCATGGTTATGAGGTGGTACAAACCACATCCTCCTATTCCACAATCCAGGAAAGGGAAGAGTGGGTAGGATTTTTGCCAGGCATTACTCTTACTGTCAATATTTATCAATATTCAACATTCATTTGGTGCAGAAATAATACCACAGGGGTTCTTTCTACCTGCAACATTTCACTGTACAATCAGTGAATACAAAGTACAGTCCTCTTGTTCTCCTATCCCAGTGTATTTCTTTCTGTCTCTACACGACACAGCCAAACATTCTAGAACAGAAGGTCTCTTGCTCAAATGCATCTCCTGGAGTTTCATTGCTGAAACAGGCAAGAAGTTAAAATGATATCATCAGCATTGCAGGAGATCATAGATATAAAATGAGCTATTTTCTCTACATTACAGAAGGTATCTGTCACGGGCCCTAAGGTAAAATGAAGTGAGTTAATGATCTAATACAGGTAGGGATGGCAGCTTCCCTAAGCCCTTGAAGAGGAAATTAAGACTGATGATGAGCCAGACTGATGAATGTGGCTTGAAGCACAACCTAAAGGGAGTGAAATCCACAATCCTGCACCTATGGTAAGTACCTTGCCAATAGGTCACTGTCTGTTCAACTGAGTTGATGCCCACTCTGCCTGCAACTACAGAAGGACAATGCAGGATCGAGATGCCCCTTAAGTCGACAGAGCTGAGGTTACTGCAGGCAGGGAAAGGCCACCCAGCACAGCCAAGAAAGCTGCCAGGCCTGTATCCCTATAGTGCCTCCACTTAAATGAAAGCACTAGCTCCTCTGTAGGCTGCTGTCATGAAGCTGTGTTAAGCTGTGGGCAGCGCTGAGCCTTTTAAGGGCCTTTTTATTCAAGGAGATCTCCTGCGATCCATTAGTACGGCTTGCCATTTACTTAGCATCATGCTGCCAGAGCAGTGCAGAGCTGGCCAGCATGTACATGCTCCAGATGACTCTGGGCTTTGTTGCCAAGAAGAGGCACAGTGAGTAGCACTTCCCCCAGCAATGCATTTTTTGGTCTGGTTGGCTATACACTTAAAGCATTACTAAGCTACTTGAAATATAAATACAAAATAGTATCTAAATAGTAAATACTAATCCAGCAAAAGACTGTAAACTCTGCCACCATTTCTCCCCTGCTTTTTCAGAGGTGTATTTCTATTTCCTCCTTTCATACAATGTTCCACACAATTGTGGTGGTTTTCGTGCACATGATCTTCTCTCCCATCACATTGTACTGCCCACTTCACAGGCTGCCCCCAGAGGCTTCAGCTATTGCAAGGCAGCCAATCTGATATGTGGTTCTAACTTGCAGAGACACTGCCACAAGTTTGTGGTTTCCATTTCCACCTTTGCAAGTGTGACAAGAGAGCAAAGTTCAGAACCTAGAGATTTTTCAAGCTGTCTTCAGTTTAAGTAGTGGAGGAAGACACGCTCTAAAATGGCTCTCTAAGTAATTACAGAAGACTCCACACAGGACTGGATTGGATGGAAATAGAGAATATATTGGAAGATTAAACGGATGTGCTATTCATAAACTACAATGCTGCTGTGCTACAGTGCAAAAGCATATGAAATACACAAAAAGCCATAGGCTGGGCCTAATACAGAAGTCCATTAAGCCAAAGCACCTACAATCCTCCCTCCAAAACACCACCACACCCCAATACACCTGGGACTTACCATAAGCCCCAGTGCTCTTTCTTCTCCTCGAGTGATGTCTCAGTCCAGAGAGGGAAGGACACTCAGTTCTTTTGAATATTCCCATGTTATGAAATTAGAGGGACAAACAAGGCCAAAATATCAACAGCAAGGCTATTTATTAACAGAATAAAGTGGATGGATCAGGAGAGAGAGAGAGAGACAAAATAGAGAGAGAGAAGAGGGAGAGAGAAAAGGAAAGGGATTATATTACCACCCCCCAAGATGGTTTGGGTCTGTGGAGGAAGGATGCTGCCTTGTTGGCTGTGCTGTCCCTCACTGGAGGAGGGGAGGGAAAGAGGGACAGCTCCATGAGTTGCAGCAGGCAGAACTTAGGACACAGAGAGAGGGTCCCTCCTGGTCTGCTTCTTCCAGGCTACATGGTGATGTCTCTGTCCTTTTCTCTCCTGGTATTTCCTTTGTTTTTCTTCAGAGTGGCATTGTCCAGGTGTTTTCCTTCATTCAAGCCAGTAGTTGCTCAGATCTTTTATACAGTTTTTTAGGTATGTGTCCAGGTGGTGAATCCATTGTCCTTTGCACCATCCTCCCTTTCCGGGGTACCTGATGGGTGGAGATGATCTTGTCTTGTACATATTCCAGAGAGTATGGATAGCAGTGGCATCTGCCCATTATTTCCAGGGCAGCTGTAGTCTGATGAGCAATCTTTAGAATAGAATAGAATAGAATAGAATAGAATAGAATAGAATAGAATAGAATAGAATAGAATAGAATAGAATAGAATTAACCAGGTTGGAAAAGACCTTTGAGATCATCAAGTCCAACCTATCACCCAACACCATCTAATCAACTAAACCATGGCACCAAGTGCCTCATCCCGTCTCTTCCTAAACACCTCCAGTGATGGTGACTCCACCACCTCCCTGGGCAGCCGATTCCAGTGGCCAGTCTCTCTTTCTGTGAAGATCTTCTTCCTAACATCCAGCCCAAACCTCCCCTGGCACAGCTTGAGACTGTGTCCTCTTGTTCTGGTGCTGGTTGCCTGGGAGGAGAGACCAACCCCCACCTGGCTACAACCTCCCTTCAGGTTGTTGTGGACAGCTTTATCCTTTGTTGGGGCAGCTGCAGTCCAGTGAGCAATCTATCCTTTGTTGGGGCACATCTCAGTTTGTGATACAATCACAAGGTGATTTGCATCCAGGATTTGTAGACAGGAGTCCTACAGGATTCCTACAACTGCTAGACCACTCCAGGCTGGCCAGGCCGGCCAGGCCCAGACTGCCCCCCACCTTGCTCCTTCCCCAAGGCTCATCAAGGCCACACTACTTAAGCCATGATTGCACAGCAAAGATACCAGGAGATAACATTGTGCCTCCCCTTGAGAAAAGAGGGAAGAAAGAGGGAAGAGCTGCCTTTGCTGCCAGCCTAAATAGACTAAAATAACAGAATTATGGGAATGAAATACCAAAAGATTGCATTTTCCTGTCCACTCTCTGGGTCCATCTAGCCTCTGGAGGCTTGTACTCTGTGGTTCTTAACCCATGACACAAGCGCAAACCAGTGAAGTACAGAAATAAAGCTATTTCCCTGTTGCCAAAAGGCTAAAGATTGCTCCCCAAGAAAATGGGGAAAAAGAAATGGGGATAAATCAGAGAGTGATCTGAAAGCTGGTGCTATCAGTCATCAATTTTCTCTTTGGGTGGCTGTTTTTTCCAGAGGTAGCTGGGGCATTTCTTCCTTCCAGCTGCTTCTGCCTGAAGTTCATTAAATCCAAAGGTATTCTCTGGTGTTTTTTTGTGGACAGCCTTTACAGCTATGGGGATCAATGTGCTGTGAAATCTCTTTGCTCATCTACTCATCTCTTTTTCTAAGTTGTTTAAATATATTAGTAGGCCTAAGCTGTAAGAATGTAGTCACGAAACTCAAGCAGCACAAAAAGCAATTAAGTACCATGTTTCCTATTTTAACAAACAAAACTCACAAGCTCACCCCACTCTCCCATTTCACAGGTGTGTGGGTTTTCTGCAGGGTGGGTTTTTTTTTCAACATCAAAGAATAACACTTGAAAACACATTTGTATTAGTAAGACCAAGATTGGAGTTGGTAGCAGGGTTAGATCTAGAACTCACTGAGATGCAAATGCTATTGGTGTCCTCACCTTCCCTGGTCACAGAGAGCACAATGAACTGACAGAAAAACTGACAGACTGGGGTCGGAGTGGCTGGAGAGCTGCCAAACAGAAAGGGACATGGGGGTGCTCATTGACAGCTGGCTGAACATGAGCCAGTAGTGTGCCCAGGTGGCCAAGAAGGCCAATGGCATCCTGGCCTGCATCAGGAATAGTGTGGCCAGCAGGAGCAGGGAAGACTTTGTGCCCCTGTACCCAGCACTAGTTAGGCCACACCTTGAGTCCTGTGTCCAGTTCTGGGCCCCTCAGTTTAGGAAGGACATTGAGACACTTGAATGTGTCTGGAGAAGGGCAACAAAGCTGGGGAGAGGTCTGGAGCACAGCCCTGTGAGGAGAGGCTGAGGGAGCTGGAATTGTTTAGCCTGGAGATGAGGAGGCTCAGGGGAGACCTTCTTGCTCTCTACAACTACCTGAAAGGTGGTTGTAGCCAGGAGGGGGTTGGCCTCTTCTCCCAGGCACTCAGCACCAGAACAAGAGGACACAGTCTCAAGCTGTGCCAGGAGAAGCTTAGGCTGGAGGTGAGGAGAAAGTTCTTCCCAGAGAGAGTTGTTCGCCATTGGAATGTGCTGCCCAGGGAGGTGGTGGAGTCCCCATCCCTGGAGGTGTTCAAGAGGGGATTGGATGTGGCACTTGAAGCCATGGTTTAGTTAGTCATGAGGTGTTGGGTGACAGGTTGGACTTGATGATCTTTGAGGTCTCTTCCACCCATATTGATTCTATGAGTCTAGGAAATATTTAGGCAATATAGCCTTAAACACCAGGAGCCTCAGAGGGCTTTTTCCTATTTCATTTGAGCTGTTCATTTTAATACAACCCCCCTTGCTGTGGTGTCTGAGTTCTTCATTGTCTTTTATGGTGATTAAAATAATTCATCTCCAGGAGAAATGAGAAAGTGCTATTGTCCTCACCTAGAGATAAAACATCAAAGCAGAGAGAGAAAAACAACTTGCCCAAGATCACAAAAGAAACAGCAGCACAGAATTAAACCCAAAGCTCCTCACTTACTGTGACCTAATCTTACTGTCTTCTTAGGCTTCATTATGGCATTTTTTAAAGTCCATGAAATGTTGGTCAGAAAATAAGCAAAGGAGCTCTTTTAGCATAAACTTGCAGAGTCTAGAGCAGAGGTTTTCTGAAATATTATATAGGTATTCATTGGTTTTGCCTTGCATCATCATTTTTAACCTCCATTGTTCAAAATCATAGCTAGGGCTTTGGAAAATAGATCCTTTTAATTTGCCATTGGCAGCTGTGGAATTCAGGTCAAGTAAGTTTTCGATCAATGTAAGGCCCAGGTTTCTTCTATAGTCACAGAGTAAGCCAAACACAAAAACTGGACTTAAACAGGTGGGATTTTAAGGTAAAGTACAATTCAAAAAATCAGAGGCTTTATGAGTCACCAGCAGAAATGAGCAATGCTGTAGTCAGCTTGTGCTGTCAGAGATACTGGAAAGGGGAAAGTGACTCACAAGTAGCAATTTTGTGTGAAACCAAGGGGAAAAACATTGAGCATGTTTCTGTGGAAGTCCCAAACCAAATTTCCACTCTGTCAGTGTCAGGCTAAGATAATTCCATAGGCTACCACTTGATATTCCAAGGAAGGGGGGTGTGATCGTGGCATTGGTTAGGCAAGGCTACCTGCATGCTGGTCAACTGCTGTCAAACCACCAGAGCCAGTTGTTTTCTGATCCAGATACAGTCACCGCAGGATATGGAGAGGAACACATCCTCCTTAGGCAGATAGGTCTCTTTGATGTGTGCATTTATGCCCATTCTTGAGGAATGAACATAAAAAATTAATGAGAGTCATCTTGAATGTTTGCATTGTGTCAAGACATATTTGCTAATTTTCCTCCCTGGCCACACACCTGCTGAATCCTCTGATGTGAAATCATTACACATCAAGTTTATGATTATACATGAGGCTTACAATTAAAATCTCCTAACACCTTACACTGAAAGATGTTGTTGGTGCCATTTCTCTAACCTTTTCACTGCCTCACTGCCTTCACTGACCCTTTCTGCCCTGAACAGCCATCTCGGGCCAAAGAGATGTCTGGTCTGGCCCACTTCACCGTGTGCTGAAAGCAAACTCGGACCAGAATGTTCTCCTTGCTACAGAAAAGAATCCAAACATTTGGTGGTTAGCATTTGAAAGCATTTTGCAAGACCATTCTTAGCACAGATACTGGCCATTCCTATTTTCTCCCTGAGCTTCTTGATCTTTTAGACACAGGTCTCTGCATGTTCCTAATGTCCACCTCAAAAGAAATTGGCCTTTTGGCTGGGGTTGGTGGTTCCTTTGCTTTCAAAGGGAAGTCTCCAACAGCTTTACATCTTAAAGATAAACTTTCCAGGATTCATTTAAAGAGAAATCTCAAGCTTCTTAGTCCATTCTTCACCATTCAGTTCTGTCCATTTGTACATGCCTCTCCCTCTCTAAACTAAGAATCATAGAATGGGCTGGGCTGGAAGGGACCTCAAAAGGTCAACTAGTCTGACCTTCCTACAGTCAGCATCCTCAACTTGATCAGGTTGCCCAGGGCCTCGTTGAGCCTTACCATGAATATCTCCAGGGAAGGGGCCCCAACCACCTCCCTGGGCAACCTCTTCCAGTGTTCCACCACCCTCATGGAGAAGAACTTGTTCCTAATATCCAATCTCAATCTGCTCTTCTCTAGTTTGAAGCCATTGCCCTTTGTTCTGTCACTGCAGGCCTTTGTAAACAGTCTCGCTCCATCCTTCCTGCAGGCCCCTTTCAGGTACTAGAAGGCTGCCACTAGGTCCCCCCAGAGTGTCCTCTTCTCCTGGCTGAACACCCCCAGCTCCCCCAGCCTATTCCCATAGCAGAGGTGCTCCAAACCCCTGATCACCCTGAGTCACTGATCCACATTTCAGGCCACATCAGCTAACTCAACCTCACTTTCTCACGGCTTTTTTCTACAACTATCTGCTTTGAGTTGTTAATGTTAGTCACAGAAACAAAATTTTAAGTAACATCACCTTCTTTTTGTTCTTTGGCTGCTCAGTTACACAGATCTTTTGTCACACCCATGGCCTGTGATTGCTAATGGTTTTCAGTCTCAATGACTGTGAAATTAAAACTTCCTGTGTTACAAATCTCAGGAGTGTTTCTCTCACTAATAGCATTAAATAATTCTTTGTTCATATCTAAATTCAGCTCTTCAAATATCCCAGAAGGGCCTACTTTGACATCCTTTCCTAGAGAAGGATCACAACTAATCTAATTTATCCACATTATAATTCTTTTTTTATGATTTCTCAACATCTTTAAAACATTTTATTCTATGCCTGCACTACCTTTAAACTGTAATTTCTATACAGTGCATTTCACAGTATCACTAAGGTTGGAAGAGACCTCGAAGATCATCGAGTCCAACCTGTGACCACAGACCCCATGACTAGACCATGGCACCAAGTGCCACGTCCAATCCCCTCTTGAGCACCTCCAAGGATGGTGACTCCACCACCTCCCTGGGCAGCTCATTCCAACAGCTAACAACTCTATCTGGGAAGAACTTTCTCCTCACCTCCAGCCTAAACTTCCCCTGGTGCAGCTTGAGACTGTGTCCCCTTGTTCTGGTGCTGGTTGCTAGAGAGAAGAGACCAACCCCTTCCTGGCTACCTTTCAGGTAGTTGTAGAGAGCAATGAGGTCTCCCCTGAGCCTCCTCTTCTCCAGGCTAAACAGTCCCTGCTCCCTCAGCCTCTCTGCATAGGGCTTTGTGCTCAAGGCCTCTCCCCAGCCTCGTTGCCCTTCTCTGGACACATTCAAGTGTCTCAATGTCCTTCCTAAACTGAGGGGCCCAGAACTGGACATTTCTGACATGATTGTTCCTTGTCATGTAATAATTACTGCTTCTAATTCCACCTCAGTGCAGTCAACATCATACTCATGGCTTCATGCTCTGCTGTGGTGGTTTGAACCTTAACTGGGACTTAAGAGCTCAGATGGGGGCAAGGCTGAGAATCCCTCCCCCACTTCCCTTTCCTCCTTCCCAATAGAGAGGAAGAAGAAAGGGAAGGAGCAAATCCACCAAGAAATAATTAGGAGTCGGCTTGGGAGTAGAGAGGTAAGGAGCTTTCTTTAAACAAAACCAAAACTTCTTTATGGTGAGCATGATGGAGCTCTGAAACTGACTGCCCAGAGATGTTGTTAAGTGTAATGCAATTGTTTATCAGCTAATGCACATTAAAGAGTGCTAGGATCATTTCAAACTGTTAGACTATGTGCTACTGCACTCCTACTGTGATAGGCATCTGGCCAAGGAGAGGGAGCATCCACCACAGCTGGGACAGATCCACAGAGCTGCTGAGGTGACCTGTGCCACTACCTCTTGACACTGTTATGGCTTCAACAAGCTCACCAAATTGCTCATTGCTTCCCAGATGTCCAAATAGCCTCACAAACCTGCTATTATATTTTGGCTTGTTTTTTTCCTTCGGGATTTGTAATTCTCCATTTTGATGTTTTCCCTCTTGAAGACTTTGAACTACGAACACTTCCCTGGCTTTTGCCTCTCTTTTTGAGGAACAAGCTGCTTTGATCAGATTTGCCATTTCTGCTTCTCTTGCTACTTGTTGATTGTTTTCTTTTCCCAAGGGAACAAGTCTTCAGCTCTGCCAGAATGATCCCTCCATCTCTCAGCACCTTACTTCCAGGTGCTGTGATGAAGGTCCATGTAGCCTCTTTTCCACAGTATCACAGTATCACAGTATCGCCAAGGTTGGAAGAGACCTTGAAGATCGTCGAGTCCAACCTGGCACCACAGACCCCATGACTAGACCATGGCACCAAGTGCCACATCCAATCCCCTCTTGAACACCTCCAGGGATGGGGACTCCACCACCTCCCTGGGCAGCACATCCCAATGGGCAATCACTCTCTCGGTGAAGAACTTTCTCCTCACCTCCAGCCTAAACTTCCCCTGGCGCAGCTTGACACTGTGTCCCCTTGTTCTGGTGCTGGTTGCTAGAGAGAAGAGGCCAACCCCTTCCTGGCTACAACTACCCTTCAGGGAGTTGTAGAGAGCAATGAGGTCTCCCCTGCGCCTCCTCTTCTCCAGGCTAAGCAACCCCAGCTCCCTTAGTCTCTCCTCACAGGGCTGTGCTCCAGACCCCTCCCCAGCTTTGTTGCCCTTCTCTGAACACCTTCCAGCAACTCCACATCTTTCCTAAACTGAGGGGCCCAGAACTGGACACAGGACTCAAGGTGTAGCCTAACCAGTGCTGAGTACAGGGCAGAATGGCCTCCTTCCTCCTGCTGGCCACACTGTTCCTGGTCCAGGCCAGGATGCTACTGGCCTTCTTGGCCACCTTCATACATAAAAACCTTCCAGTATGTGTCCTACACCTTCTGCTTCCGGTCTTTAATTTCTCTGGAAGCCTCTTAAGTTCCTTCATTTCCTTCATGTTCACTCAGGGAACTTACTGTCTTCTATTCTGGGGCCTCCTTTTAAGAAAGCAATAACGGACATTGCACTCCATTCCATTCCATTCCATTCCATTCCATTCCATTCCATTCCACTAAGATAACATGGCTTGATCAAGGGCCTTGTGGCCAGTAACTGTTCTATGTATTGCTGAGATCACAGCAGGGGAGTTTCCACAGTCTTGAACTAGCTACACAGCAGGGAAACACAGTATATTCCTCTATACCTGTTCAGTATCTGCCTCTGCAAAGACCTATCACAAAGATGCCAGTGTTGAAACCTCTTTCAGTGGCATGGACACCAATCCATTAGGAATGTACAGCTCATTTAACACTCCTCAACCACACCAGCAGGGAGAAACAGTCCATAATTAAACAAATTGAGGTGAAACTTGGAAAGAAACCCCTAGTATTTATCTTTGAAATAAAAATGTCCTTGTCTAATATTGTGATTCTGAATCACCCTGTAAAATATCATACAAGGTTAGAACAGTCCAGGGCCATCCCCAGCAGGTCACTTCTCATGCATTCCTAATAGAGAGATGTATTTCACAATGTCTGGGTTAGCTTGTTTCACAGCTGACTCCTCATTCAAATTATAAGGCAGCATAAAGGCATTCAAGGACTGCTTCAGAAAAAAAAATCAGTCATATTTGTGGTGGGTTGAAGTTTCCCCCCAGCATTAACTTTGCCAGAGCAGCTCAGTTAGAAGCCAATGGAGCTGTATTTACAAGCACAATCTACACTCTACAATGGAATGCAGTGAATGTGTACAAAATAGACAGGAGTTACAATATGATACAGGTATTTACAATTAATAAACAGCACAAGGATCTCCCTGGCCAAGCACCAGGGGCAGCTACTAGCTTCTCCCTCCCTATCCCCCTTGCCCCCCTGTAGAAAAGGGACAAGAGAGAGGAGCAGAGACATTAGACTTAGCCAAAGCCAGCCAGAGCACAGAGATTATCTCTCCCAAGCAGAGCAAAATAGCCGAGATCAGAAGAGAAAATGGGCAGAATTGTTAAGGTACAGCCTCTCTTATTTCAGCTATTTACCCGATGAATTTGTTTGGAGTGATCTTTTGTCTCCCTTTTTACACCCAATAGTGATTGATTTACATTTTTCTACTTTTCTGCCTGAAATCTGTAACCGAATTTGAAAGGCACAGCCCCAAACCCACCACATATGGTAATTCTCAAATTGCTCTTAAGCACAATGCCTTTTTAAATGCAAGCTGTTGTGTGATAACAGTAGCAATTCTGTGCCAGTTTATTTTTTTCACAGATATAACTCCTGAGTAAGTCAAACGGGACTCATGCATTTGCAAGTACTTTGTACAGGCCGACGGCACCTCCCTTCTCTGTGGTATTTCAGCATTTGTGAAGAAAAAAAGGAGGCTTCTCTGGGAAGAATGCCTGCTTGCAGCCATGGCTCCTATCTTTTCTTGTCCAGGGTTAGCAGGTCACCAGAAGAATCAGTCTGTAATGTTTTAGACTAGACAGAAAGGCACATAACAGGGGCACACTTAGCGCTTGCCCCTTATCTTCTCTGTGCACACCATTTGCGCAATTATCAAGGCAGACCTTCTGCAGAGGAGCGCTGCAGATCAGCGTTTTTCAGTGCCTTCTTGGAGCTCATGCTCCAAGTTGTTTCTTGCATATAAACCAGAGTTTTAAAAATACCACACTGCAGGAAGAGCTTGTTTAACAAAAGCTATGTTTATCTCATCAGCTGTGTCGCTCAGCAGGAGAGGTTTGACAGAGCACATCATGGGTTGCGGGGATCTTATTTTGGACTAATCGCAGTCTAATCCTGTGACCTGAATGTCTGTTAGCAGCTGGAGAGCATTAGGTGTACCTCCAAGGTACATGTTCTGATTTCACTCCATCAGAAAAGACGCAGCGTTTGCTCTGTTCTCCAAGGCTGCTTGACAATATGAGCCCAGCACAGTAAGCACAGACCATCAGGAGCTTCTTTTCAAAAGCACATTCCTGACCCAGGCTAACACTTTGTGCATGTATCTGCCAGCAGAGGACTACAGTAAACAACAGCCACAGAAGAATCTCAAGGGCAGAACGTGGATGCAAGCTATAGTGTGATCAGGCTTCCTTGTACCAAAGGGATTGGCACACACAGAGATCAAGTTGCATTTTGCAGATAGGATAGGATAGGATAGGATAGGATAGGATAGGATAGGATAGGATAGGATAGGATAGGATAGGATAGGATAGGATTAACCAGGTTGGAAAGACCTTTGAGATCATCCAGTCCAATCTGTCCCTCAACACCATCTCATCAACTAAACCATGGCACCAAGGGCCTCATCCAGGCTCTTCCTAAACACCTCCAGGATGGGGACTCCACCACCTCCCTGGGCAGCACATTCCAATGGCCAATCTCTTTTTCTGTGAAGATCTTCTTCCTAACATCCAGTCTGAACCTCCCCTGGTGCAGCTTGAGGCTGTGTCCCCTTGTTCTGGTGCTGGTTGCCTGGGAGAAGAGAGAATTTAACAAGCCATATTTGAAATGTGATATTATTTTTTTTTAAGAACATACTATAGAGGGATTATGACAGCTGCAGCTGAGAGCTAAAGAATGTTTTGTGTTTAGCAAAAAAATCCCTCCATGCCTCAGCCTCTGCTGAGGTTTTTCTTCTTCCCTCCTCTATACCCTACCCGAGGCTGTTTCCTGCATCACAATTATCTCCAGCAAAGGCAATGAAATCAACAGTTCTGACAAACTGCTGCAGCAGTCATATGTGGGCACCAGGGATTACTATTATTGTTTTTCTGCCTTACACCAGACTGTACCAGGACAAGAGAAGGGCTTAAAATACTTACAGGAAAGGGGGGGAAAAGTGAAATTCCATTACTCTGAGATGCTCTTTACAGTCACAGTCAGATGGGATTTCTACTCGTGTATCAGCAATTCAGATTCTCTTTCCTAAAGAAAGAAATCTTATGCAAACAGTATTCTAATAGAAGACAAAGAATGGGATTTTGAGTGCACAAAAGAAAGGCTTCTTTCAGGTTATGGTTTCCACAGCAACTTTTCATTTTATCCCTCGTGGTTCTCTCTCTCTAATAAGATCTTTCACAACATTTACATTAACGAGGTGTCCTGTTGATGGGAAATGGTGAAGAAATTAATTTTGCAAGGAAAAAGAGCAAATTTTTGTGTGTTTTATTCCCATTTTCACACACACATTCATCAAGAGGCGTGCATAGATGTCTATATTTCTATTTTTGCTATATATAGCACCAGGAAATAGGCAGCCACCGTTGATTGCATGAGAATGAGAATGATAAAGAATGTGACAGTAGCTACAGCTTATAGGGATTCAGACCTGAAGGCAGAGAGTGCCCATGAAGGTATCATAGCTCTGCTGACACCGACTTGCCTGGTTAGGAGGCAACCCTAACAATACACTAAGTACTGTTATTCTGTTCTAATCTTCCTGATTTGAATATTTAGAGCAAGTCGAAGATAAAGGCAAGCAGCCAAGCCAGAGCTTTCCAGCAGCTGGCACACTCATAGTATTTTTCACACAATGCTCTTCTCTCTCACATGAGAGATAAAGTTTGTACAAGTGTGTATGAGGAATTCATGCACTAAGCACATTGTTCTGCGTATGGCCACTTGTTTTGCAACAGAAGAGGGCATTGTGTGCTCTAAAGATGATAAATATAGGATAAAAAGGATTTCAAGGAGTTTCTTCCATGGAAATCCAAAATGTTACCACAGCTACATACAAACACTATACTATGGCATATAAATTGTTAGGCTGTGGCAGTAGTCAGGCAAGAACATAAGCCAAAAAAGCACTTACCTTTGCTTGATCAGCAGTACTTATTATCAGCTGAGACACTGGAATGAGTGGAAATGAAGGTTTCAGAGCTCAGTACAGAGTAATAAGATTAAGGTCAGAAGATCTAAAGATCCCTTAATAGTGTAGAGCCTATGTTTACAGCATCCTATTTTGTATTATAGCTCTGTTAGTGAACAAGCCTTACATGGTGGGTTGACCGCTCTCCATCATTTTTCAGCAGTCCTGGCTCACTGGAGAGGTCCCAGAAGACTGGAAGCTGCCAACATGGTGCCCATCCACAAGCAGGGCCAGTTGGATGAGCCAGGGAATGATAGGCCTGTCAGCCTGACCTCAGTGCCAGGCAAGACTATGGAACAGCTCATCTTGAGTGCAATCACACAGCACTTACAGGATGGCCAAGGGATCAGGCCCAGCCAGCATGGCTTTAGGAAGGGCAGGTCCTGCCTGACCAACCTGATCTCCTTCTATGATCAGGTGACTGCCTGGTGGATGTGGGGAGGCCTGTGGATGTGGTCTACCTGGACTTCAGCAAGGCCTTTGACACCGTCCCCCACAGCAAACTCCTGGCCAAGCTGGCAGCCCATGGCTTGGACAGGAGCACACTGCATTGGGTTAGGAACTGGCTGGAGGGCTGAGCCCAGAGAGTGGTGGTGAATGGTGACACAGCCAGCTGGCAGCCAGGCACTAGTGGTGTGCCCCAGGGATCAGTGCTGGGCCCCATGCTCTTCAACATCTTTATTGATGATCTGGATGAGGGCATTGAGTCCATCAGTAGTAAATTTGTGGACGACACCAAGCTGGGGGCAGGAGTTGATCTGCTGGAGGGCAGAGAGGCTTTGCAGAGGGACCTCGACAGGCTGGACAGATGGGCAGAGGCCAAGGGCAGGAGATTGAACACATCCAAGTGCCGGGTTCTGCACATTGGCCACAGCAACCCCATGCAGTGCTACAGGCTGGGGGTCAGAGTGGCTGGAGAGCGGCCTGGCAGAGAGGGACCTGGGGGTGCTGGTTGATTGTAGGCTGAACATGAGCCTGCAGTGTGCCCAGGCAGCCAAGAAGGCCAATGGCATCCTGGCCTGCATCAGGAAGAGTGTGGCCAGCAGGAGCAGGGAGGTCATTGTGCCCTGTGCTCAGCACTGGTTAGGCCGCACCTTGAGTCCTGTGTCCAGTTCTGGGCCCCTCAGTTTAGGAAGGAGGTTGACTTGCTGGAAGGTGTCCAGAGAAGGGCAACAAAGTTGGTGAGGGGTTTGGAAGACAAGCCCTATGAGGAGAGGCTGAGGGAGCTGGGGTTGCATAGCCTGGAGAGGAGAAGACTCAGGGGTGACCTTCTTGCTCTCTACAACTACCTGAAGGGAGGTTGTAGACAGGCAGAGGTTGGTCTCTTCTCCCAGGCAACCAGCACCAGAACAAGAGGACACAGTCTCAGGCTGTGCCAGGAGAGGTTTAGGCTGGATGTTAGGAAGAAGTTCTATACAGAGAGAGTGATTGCCCACTGGAATGGGCTGCCTGGGGAGGTGGTGGAGTCACCATCACTGGATGTTTCTGGAGGAGACTTAATAGGGTGCTTGGTGCCATGGGTTAGTTGATTAGGTGGTGTTGGCTGGTGGGTTGGACATGATGATCTTGAAGGTCTCTTCCAACCTGGTTTATTCTTATTTGGTGCTTCAAACAATTAATCTGATTCTGACTGGCCAGCAGCTGCCCACCCAGATGCTTTCTCACTCCCTCACCCCATCATGACAAGGAGGGAAGATATGATGAAAAAAGCTTGTGTGTTGAGGTAAGGAAGGGGAGACCACTCACCAGTTGGTGTCCCAGGCCACAAACATTTGACTTGAGGAAATTAATTTCATTTATTGCCAGTTAATAGCAGAGTAGGATAGTGAGGAATAAATTCACAATTTAAAACACTTTCCTTCACCCTTCTTCCCAAATTAACCTACTCCTCCCTACCTTCAAGGCATAGGGAATAGGGGAGTGGGGTCAGGGTCAGTTCATAACACTTCGTCTCTGCTACTGCTCCCTCACACTGTTCCCCTGCTTATGGGATACACTCTCTCACAAACTGCACTATCATGAATTCAGTCTGGAGAAGAGAAGGCTCCGAGGAGACCTCATTGTGGCCTTCCAGTATCTGAAGGGGGCCTACAGGAAGGCTGGGGAGGGACTTCTCAGGATATCAGGTAGTGATAGGACTAGGGGGAATGGAATGAAGCTGGAGGTAGGGAGATTCAGGCTGGAGGTGAGGAGGAAGTTCTTCCCCATGAGAGTGGTGAGGCCCTGGAATGGGTTGTCCAGGGAGGTGGTTGAGGCCCCATCCCTGGAGGTGTTTAAGCCCAGGCTGGATGAGGTTCTGGCCAGCCCAATCTAGTGTGGGGTGTCCCTGCCCATGGCAGGGGGGTTGGAACTAGATGATCCTTGTGGTCCCTTCCAACCCTGACTGATACTATGAATCCTTCCTTTGAGCTGGTGTTCTTCAAGAACGGTGCCATGATGGGTCCTTTCCACAGGGTACAATCTATCAGGAACACACTGCTCCAGCATGAGTCCCCTGCAGACCCCAGATCCTGCCAGAAGGCTTGCTCCTTCATGGGCTCCTCTCCACAGCCACAGACCTTACCAGGACCCTGCTACAGTACGGGGTTCTCCATAGTCTGCAGTGTGGATATCTACATTGGCTTAGTCCTCTGTGGGAAATCTCTGCTCTAGCATCTGGAGCCAATCTCCCTTCTTCTCCACTGACCTTGGTGTCTACAGGGTTGGTTATCTCCCATTTTTCTCACTTCTCTTCTTCATGGCTGCTCTGCAGCATTTTTTCCCCTTGCTTAAATGTGTTGGCACAGAGGCTCCACCAGCATTACTGACGAGCTCAGCTTTGGGCAGTGGTGGGTCTGTGCTGGAGTTAGCTAGAACTGGCAATGTCCAACATGGAGCAAAGCCCCCAGGTTCTTCCCTCAGAAGCCTCCTTGGCAGCCCCTCTGCTACCAAAACCTTGCCATGGAAGCCAAATTTATCTTGTCTTTCTCTTACTTACTATTGAAATGCTTAAAAATAAACAAAGCTTGAAAGTTGTATGTTTCTTGAAGTCCAAGCATCCTCCTATTCTGACCTCAAAACCAACATGGAAGTCCTGCTCAGCTAAGTCACTGCTGAGACACACTCAGGTAAAGTAAATAGACTGAGAAAAGTAGTGCATGAGAGCACTGGGGAGACACATTTAAGGAAGTAAAGTGAAAAGTGGTTAATTGCTTAAAGAAACACCATTAAAAGCATGAATACAAACCATTCCAGGACACTGAATTGATAGGAAAAGTAGTGGGAGTCCTACTTGATTAAACCATGGGCTCTTCACTCACTGTCTCCAGTTCATGAAAGCTGCATACAGATTGGGGACACCAAGTTGGGTAGTTGAGGAGCAGTTAACACTAACAGGACAGACTTCACAAAGCAGAATGACCAAGTCACAAAGACATCAAAACCAGCACAACAATATTCCACAGGTGTTACAGTTATTACAGGAGAACCAGGGGAAGTAGTATCTTCTCAGCAGAGTAGAAAAGCTATAGCAAATGATGCCAACAAGGCTAGACAAAAAAATTACAGCTGAAAGAAATACCAACATAGGAAACCAAGGTAGTCACTGAGCTGGCAAACACACTTGGGAGATTTGCCCCATTTCCAAAGTATGCAGGAAAATTATTTATCCTCATAATTCCAATTCTATTGTTGAAAATCGGGATTTTAAATAAATCTTATTCACAACCTGAAGTCAGAAGCCAATTTATGGGCTCCTAAACATAATCTTTTGTTAACTATTTTTTTCCCATGTTCAGTGAACAGAAAGAAACTAAAGAACTGGTTGATAATATTGCAACATCAGCTATTTCATGGTTTAGTTAGTCAAGAGGTGCTGGGTGACAGTAAACTCCTGGCCAAGCTGTCAGCCCCTGGCTTGGACAGCAGCACTCTGAGCTGGGTTAGGAACTGGCTGAGGCTGAGCCCAGAGAGTGGTGGTGAATGGTGCCACATCCAGCTGGCAGCCAGGCACTAGTGGTGTGCCCCAGGGATCAGTGCTGGGCCCCAGCCTGTTCAACATCTTTATTGATGATCTGGAGGAGGGCACTGAGTCCATCATCAGAAAATTTGCAAATGACACCAAGCTGGGGGCAGGAGTTGATCTGTTAGAGGGTGAGAGAGCTCTGCAGAGGGACCTTGCCAGGCTGGACAGATGGGCAGAGTCCAACAGGATGGCATTCAACAAGTGCAAGTGCCATGTGCTGCACTTTAGTCACAATCAACCCCATGCAATGCTACAGGCTGGGGTCAGAGTGGTTGGAGAGCAGCCAGGCAGAAAGGGACCTGGGGGGACTGGTTGAGAGTAGGCTGAACAGGAGCCAGCAGTGTGCCCAGGTGGACAAGAAGGCCAATGGCATCCTGGCCTGCACTAGGAACAGTGTGGCCAGCAGGAGCAGGGAAGTCATTGTGCCCTGTGCTCAGCACTGCTGAGGCCACACCTTGAGTCCTGTGTCCAATTCTGGGCTCCTCAGTTTAGGAAGGATGTTGAGATGCTGGAAGGTGTACAGAGAAGGGCAACGAGGCTGGGGAGGAGTCTTGAGCACAAGCCCTATCAGGAGAGGCTGAGGGAGCTGGGGTTATATAGCCTGGAAAAGAGGAGGCTCAGGGCAGACCTTCTTGCTGTCTACAACTCCCTGAAGGGAGGTTGTAGCCAGGTGGGGGTTGGTCTCTTCTCCCAGGCACCCAGCACCAGAAGAAGAGGACACAGTCTCAAGCTGTGCCAGGGGAGGTTTAGGCTGGAGGTGAGGAAAAAGTTCTTCCCAGAAAGAGTAATTGGCCATTGGGATGTGCTGCCCGAGGAGGAGGTGGAGTCACCATCCCTGGAGGTGTTTGGGAAGACACTGGATGTGGCACTTGAACTGTGGTGTAGTAATCATGAGGTGTTGGGTGACAGGTTGGACTTAATGATCTCTGAGGTCTTTTCCAACCTTATTGATTCTGTGATTCTGTTTCCAGAAGATGTCAACACTACTACAGGAGTGCCCTACAAACATTGTGAGTGAAAGTCCACACAACAAACAGGAACATTTTCATCTATAGTCACGTCTAGTGCTAAAAAGCACAAGTGACATTCAATCAGCTGTGCATTTTACTGAAGAATCAGTCTCAATCAGCAGTGGAAAGGCAGAACTAATAACTCACAGCAACACCCATATCCTTTTAGTACCTCTCTCACAATTATATCCAATTAACAGTCAGTATTTCCTCAACCATTTTGACAAGGCCAGCGAAGAATATGTTTGCAGTCTGAAATATCTGGCTTGCTTACATTTGCTTTTGGTGAAGATAAAATCAGCATGAAATCACCAGAAGTGTTCCTGCAATTAAGGAGGGAAGAAAAGCATGGTAAATACACTCATAAAAACATCTTCAAGTTGATTACTTTCCAGACCAAGCTGTACAAGAGACAAAATACACAATTTGGGTGATTCTGTGGATTACACCAAGATGCCTATCCCATTACACAAAAAGCACAACAGAAAATACTGAAGTGATTTTCTTCTTGTTCTCAAAATACTCAACAGATCAACTGCAAAATTAAGCCCAGGCAAGAAATGGGCACTTTCTCAGCAGCCAGCCGAGGAGAACACAGCAGCTGCCAGACCCTGTGAGCAGCTGTAAGAAGTAGCAGCTACCAGACCCTGTGGGCAGCTCGTGGGCAGCTCCCACAGCCCCTCTGCTGCACTGGCCCAGCTGGGCACTGCTGTACACTGGTCCCTGCTTCTGGGTGGGAGGGAGCTGACAGAGGTGGATCTGGTTGCACATGCAGCTCAAGATTTTGTGATAGAGAAAGAGTTAAATCCCTGGTGAGCCACTAAAGCGGCGCCAGGCCTTTCACTCCCGAGTTGTGTGTCTTGCGGCTTTTAGCCCTTTGGTGTGCAACTTGTAAGACCAAGAAGCATGACACACACCACTGTTTGGTGATGGCAGGTTGAGAGAAAACTATCAAAGCCATCAAGTTTCCCACCATGAGAGAAGACTGCAGAGAGCTTCCTATGTGTCAAAAGCCTGTCTTTTACCAGTCATGATCACAGGATCACAGTATCGCCAAGGTTGGAAGAGACCTCGAAGATCATTGAGTCCCACCTGTCACCACAGACCCCATGACTAGACCATGGCACCAAGTGCCACATCCAATCCCCTCTTCAACACCTCCAGGGATGGTGACTCCACCACCTCCCTGGGCAGCACATCCAATGGTGAATCACTCTCTCGGTGAAGAACTTTCTCCTCACCTCCAGCCTAAACTTCCCCTGGTGCAGCTTGAGACAGTTAAGGTGCCTGGTGACAGGCAATAGAAATGGAAACAGTAATTAACCACACTCTTAAGTACTGAGCTGCAATGACTCAACATCATGCTCATTCTCATAGTCTTATTGCTGTCCTCTGTCATCACCCTTCTCCAGACTCTCCCATTTTCCTCTCTCTGCTTCCAAACACAATCATTTAACTCATGCATCTCTATGTCTTATCCCAAGCACTAAATGCCTTCTTTCTCACACACAGCATCACAGAATGTTAGGGGTTGTGAAGGGACCTCAAAAAGATCATCTAGTCCAACCCTCCTGCCACAGTAGGACTACCTAGCGTAGGTCACACAGGAACACATCCAGGAAGGTTTTGAATGTCTCCAGAACAGGGGACTCCACAACATCTCTGGGCAGCCTGCTCCAGTGCTCTGTCACCTTCACAGTGAAAAAGTTTTTCCTTATGTTCATGTGGGACTTCTTATGCTCCAGCTTGCACCCATTGCCCCTTGTCCTATCATTGGACATCACTAAAAGCCTGGCTCCATCCTCCTGACACTCACCCTTCACCTATTTATAAACATTATTGAGGTCACCCTTCAGTCTCCTCTTCTCCAAGCTAAAGCTCCCTCAGCCCTTCCTCATAAGGCAGATGTTCAATTCCCTTAATTATCTTTAAAGCTCTGTGCTGGACTCTTCCAAGCAGTTCCCTGTCCTTCTTGACCCAAGAGGCTAAGAACTGCCCATGACACTCCAGATGTGGCCTCACCCGGGCAGAGTAGAGGGGGAGGAGAACCTCTCTTGAGCTACTAACCACACCCCTTCTAATACACCCCAGAATGACATTGGCCTTCTTGGCCACAAGAGCACATTGCTGGCTCATGGTCAGCCTTCCATCCACTAGGACCCCCAGGTCCTTTTGCCCTTCTCTGCTCTCCAGCAGGTCAGTCCCCAACCTATACCGATACATGGGGTTTTCTTTCCCAGGTGCAAGACTCTATACTTGTCCTTCCTGTATTTCATGAAATTTCTCCCCACCCAACTCTCCAGCCTGTCCAGGTCTCAGTGACTGGCAGCACAGCCTTCAGGGGTGTCAGCTACTCCTCCCAGTTTTGAGTCAGCAGCAAACTTGCTGACAGTGCTCTCTGTTCTGTCATTGAGGTTGTTAATGAATATATTGAATGGTACTGGGACCAGTACCAATCCCTAAGGGACTCTACTAGATACATGCCTCCAATTGTGCCAGTGACCACAGCTCTTTAACTTCTTCCCTTCAACCAGTTCACAATCCACCTCACTATCTGATCATCCAGACCACTTTAGCTGTGAGGATGCTGTGGGTGATGGTGTCAAATGCTTTACTGAAATCTAGATAAACCACATCCACTGTGCTACCATCATCTCTCCACCTGGTTGTGTCCTCCTAAAAGGCTATCAGGTTGATTAAACATAACTTCCACTTGGTAAAACCATGTTGACTGCTCCCAGTGACCTTCTTATCCATGATGTGCCTAAAGACAACACAGAGAATAAATTGCTCCATCACCTTTCCAGGGATGGAGCTGAGAGTGACCAGTCTATAGATACCCAGGTCCTCATTCTTCCCCTTTTTGAACATGGGAGGGACATTTGCTTTCCTCCAGTCCCTAAGCACCTCTCCTGTTCCCCATGACTTACTGAAGATAATGGAGACTGGCCTAGCAATTACTTCTACCAGCTTCCTCAGCACCCACAGGTGCATCCCATCAGGACTCGTGGATTTATGTATGTCCAGACTGCCTAACTGATCCCTAACCAAGTCCTCATCAACCAAGGCAAATTCCTCCATTATCCTGACTTGATCTGGGCCTCAGGGGTGTGGGGCTCCTGAGGACAGTCTCCAGCTCTATAGACAGACAAAAGAAGGCATTCAGTAGCTCTGCCCTGTCACCAGGGCACCCACCTCATTCAGCAGTGGGCTTACACTGCCTCTGGGGTTAGTTTTGTTTGCAATGTATTTAAAGAAGCCCTTTCTCTTGTCCTTGACCTCTTATGAAAGGTTTAATTCCAAGGACGCCTTAGCTTTCCTAGTTGCCTCCCTACATCCTCTGAAAACAGCCTTATATTTCTCCCCAGAGGCCAGCCCCTCCTTCCATGATCTGTAGACTCTTTTCTTACACTTGAGTTTGCTCAGCACTTCCCTGTTTAACCATGCAGATCTCCTGGCTCCCTTTCTTAACTTCCTACCCATTGGGATGCTCTGATCCTAAACTTGGAAGAGGTGGTCCTTGAATATTAACCAACCATCTTGGGCACCTTTACCTTCTAGTTCCCTGTCTTACGGGATTTCCCTTGCAATTGCTTGAAAAGGCAAACTTGACCCTGCTGAAGTCCAAGGTTGTGATCTTGCTTGTTCCTACTGCACAAGATCCTGAACTCCACCATGTCATGGTTGCAACCATGAAGGCTGCCCTCAACCTTCACCACTTCAACCAGACTCTCCTTGTTAGTGAGTATAAGATCCAGCAGCACTCCTCTTCTAGCTGGCTCATCCACCATTTGCATCAAGAAGTTACCATCAATGCACCAGAGGAACCTCCTGGACTGTGGCTGGCTGCCTGAGTAGGCCTGCCAGCAAATATCTGGGTAGTGAAAATCCCCCATGGGAACCAGGACCTGTGACTGTGAGGCTGCTGTCAGCTGCCTGTAGAAGGCCTCATCATCTTCCTCCTCCTGATCAGGTGGCCTGCACTAGACACCCACAACTGTGTCACCCATGTGATACACCCTCAGCTTATGCAGAGTCCCACTGCTTGTCTAATTCCATAGAAGCATGGAATGGTAGGGGTTGCAAGGGAGATCTCCCTGCTAACTCAGGTATGTCGAGTGTGTCAACTCAGGTGTGTCAAGTTGCACAGAATCATGTCCAGGTGTGTTTTGAAAGTATCCAGAGGACTCCACAAGCTCTGGCCATCCTGTTCCAGTGCTCCATCACCCCAAAGTTCCTACTTAAGTTCAGTGAAACCACCTGTGTTCTAGTTTGTACCTGTTGCCCCTTGTCCTACCACTGGCCACTACTGAGAAGAGCCCAGCCCCATCCTCATGACCCCAACCATTTAGATATTCATATGCATTGATAAGAATTCCTCTCAGTCTTCTCTTTTCCATTTCATAAGAAGCCTCTCCTCATGAGATGCTCCAGTCCCCTAATCATCCTTGTGGCCCTCCACTGGACTCTCCCCAGTAGTCCCCTGTCCTCCTTGAGCTGGGGAGCCCAAAACTGGACACAATACTCCAGGTGTGGCCTCACTAAGGTAGAGTAGAGGGAGAGGAGAACCTCTCTCAACCTGCTGGCTAAACTCTTCTCAATGTACCCCAGAATACAACTGGCCTTCTCAGCCATGAGGGCACAGTGCTGGCTTGTGGTGAAATTTTGTCCACCAGCACTCCCAGGTTCTTTTCTGCAGAGCACCTCTGCCCAGCTCTCCAGCCTGTCCAGGTCTCACTGAATGGCAGCACAGCCTTCTGGCATGTCAGCCACTCCTCCTAGCTCTGTATCATCAGCAAGCTTGCTGAGTGTACACTCTGTCCCTTCATCCAGGTTGCTGATGAACATGTCAAACAAGACTGGACCCAATACTAAACCCTGGGGAATACCATTAGCCACAGGCCTCCAACTAGACCCTGCACTGTTGATCACAACCCTCTGTGCTCCGCCATTCAGCCAGTTCTCAATCCACCTCAGTGTTCATCTAACCCACAACTCGTAAGTTTACCTATGAGGATGTTATAGTAGGTAGTGCCAAAAGCCTTGCAGAAGTCAGGGTAGACAATCTCCACTGCTCTTCCATCATATACCTAGCTGGTCATACCATCATAGATGGCTACCAGATTGGTCAAGCATGATTTCCCCTTAGTGAACCCGTGCAGACTATTCCTGTATCTTGCTTCTTTCAAAGATGATACTATTTGCAGAGGTGACTGGCCTGCTAGAATAGTTCTCACCTAATGGCAGCCTGGATGTAATACATACTCCTGTGGGCAAAAGCTCCAGTGAGTTGCAGACAGCTGAAAAAGCAGCAAACTCTTTATCTGAACCTACCTACTACTTGTGCCAGTGTTATGGATGAGGGGAAAATTAACTGAGCTTGTTCAATTATTATGTTCTGCCTGGAAGTATTACTCATGTCCCAGCCTTTCTTACAATCACCCCCACTAGCCACATTATTCTCTTTGGCCTAACAAGCTTAAAAAGCAGGAGGGCCAATTTTATCACGGAAGAAAGACACAATTAGCCAGCTGAGGCCTTTTACTGCCTCCAACATGTGGGTTTGCTGATCTGTGGGTTGATAACTCAGCTTTTTGTTGGCAGTAAACAGGTGATGATCAAAGCCTGACAAGGCTACAGTGATGTAAGCTAATTTCCTGAGAGGTTGCAACAGGACTTGCTCTTGAATTAAGAAATCAGTCAAGTCATAGACCACACAGTTGGTAAGAGCTGTGGAACTGCCAAGAGAGTGCCAAGCACATGCAGCACAAAGGGACCTATCCTACTGCCAGAGCGCCTTGTTTGAGCACATCAAACAATGTCTGCTCAGAATTCCTAGGAAATGCTGACACATTACAAATGACTGTACCTATTTACAAGAAAAAATGCAAATTAAAGGGCAAAATAAACTCATGAGCACAGAAGCCAAGGTTTTCAGCCAGGGCTAATTATCACAGCGATATTTCTCCAGAGGCGTTTATCCCCCACGCTATCATCTGCCTGCCTGCGTTGGATCTTACTCTTCAACAGTTCACTTGGTGCAAAGGAATTATGAACAATTTTTGCTTTGCACCCTTAATATCACAACATACATGCACCATGACTGCCAGAAGCACACTGCTCCTCAGTCTAACTCTTCATTTTTACATCTGTGTCATCCTTTGACCTGGCTGCAATGGTCCAGCTTCTGAATAAGACAGACCCAAGCCACTGTTGTCTACAGGACAACAGCCATGGAGCCCAGGTTTAGGCCCAGCTGAGCAGTTCCCTAAGAAACAAGATATCTCTTTCCCCTATGTCAGAGGCTTTCAGTCACAACCAGCTCCTTGACAGCATCAGGACTGCGAAAGGTTCCCAGGTGACAGGGAGAACAAGAAAGGATGCTGGATCATGTACACCATGCTCTGCCAGCAGTGGGCCATCAGAACTGTGAAACTGCTTCCTGAGACTAAGGCACTGCTATGAATTTCACTAGAGCTACAAATGCTTTTCCTAGCTAGCTTTGCTGAAAACCCTTTTCCACTAATTCCAGTATGTCACTTATCTGTCCCAGAGGCTTTATGCACGTGTCTTCATTTAAAGAGCAGACAGATAGCATTTCACTCCCAAAGGAAGTAAAACAAAGATGCTCTCATTGAATTGGAGAGAAACACAGAATTATATTCAAAAAATATACAGGAAAATACAGAACACATGAATCCTTAACACCTAATACATAAACAGGGTACATGAAAACCCAAAAACCTTCCTCCAGTCAGACTAAAACACAAATCCCTGTGGTCCTTTTCTCCCTCCTGCCATTGTCTCCCTTCCATTAGATCTAGACAGGCCAAAATTGTGCAGGAAAAATTAGTCAGGTCTCTGCAGGCCACAAACAGGCCTACTCCCCCCATGTTACCGGATCAAGACTCCCTCCAGAGAGCCAAAGGGAGGGAGAAAAAAGAAAGAACAAATTGTACAGCCTGCTTATAAAGAGACAGAATCACAGAATCACAGATTCACCAAGGTTGGAAGAGAACTTAAAGATCATCAAGTCCAGTCCATCACCACAGACCCCATGACTAAACCATGGCACCAAGTGCCCCATCCAATCCCCTCTTGAACACCTCCAGGGATGGTGACTCCACTACCTCCCTGGGCAGCACATTCCAATGGCTAAGAGCTCTCTCAGTGAAGAACTTTCTCCTCACCTCCAGCCTAAACTTCCCCTGGTGCAGCTTGAGACTGTGTCCTCTTGTTCTGCTCCTGGTTGCCTGAGAGAAGAGACCAACTCCCTCCTGGCTACAACCACCCTTCAGGTAGTTGTAGAGAGCAATGAGGTCTCCCCTGAGCCTCCTCTTCTCCAGGCTAAACAATCCCAGCTCCCTCAGCCTCTCCTCATAGGGCTTGTGCACAAGGCCTCTCACCAGCCTCATTGCCCTTCTCTGGACAGCACAATTATGGGATTGAATAACACAATTGCAATTTCCTGGGTCCACCTCCTGCACTGTCTGGCCCCTGGAGGACTTTCTGTCTGTATGGTTAAGACTTCCAGTGCTTAACCCCAGGACAACATGCAAAGGTCCCTCTCCTTTCTACAGATGACACGAAGAAGCTGTATACATCTCTCAGATAGTGACCCATCATTGACAGCACCACAAGAAAGGCTTTACTTGGTTACCAGGAATAAATGGACTTCTGCAGGCACTTTCCACCAAAGCAGAGAGTCACTTTTCCTGTAATTCTGACTAAAATAAAAGGCTTGAGCAACATCAGTAAGTGTTCACCCATGTCTGTTTATAAGTGATAAATTCAAGAGCAATTAAAATGCACTGGGAGATCCTCCTGCCTACCCACACTGACGGAGCAGAGATGACCTCTTGCAGCCACAAGCAGACGAAGGCCATTCAAAACACATTTTGGAGTATACTTACATCTTCATTCGTGTTTGGAAGGTTTGACAAATAAATCTGACAAATTAAAACTGAAACTGAAAACTAGTCTGGGGTGGGGGCTTAGCCTGGGGACACAGGGATGAAAAGAAATAAATTGTTTGCTTAGGGATTTTGTTTGTTTGTTTTGAACAAGCACACCACCTGCATTTCTCACAACTTAACACGTGTCAGGAAAACCATGCTGTGATCTTAGCTTCTCAGAAACTGCTCAAGAAACATTTGCTCAAGTAGCTGCAGGAACCATTTAGGTAAATATTTGCACATTTACTTTAAAATTAATCTTAGAAAATTGCTCATTGCTACTTCTCATTTCCATATAAAGTACAACTTCAAATTGGCTTCCCCCCCTCCCCCCTTCCATTATCAATGCAAACAGAAAGTTTAATTGAAAAAGGAAAGCATTAAACAAAAATAAACATGACAAATATCGTATTGTCATCTGCCTCATGTACCTATCTAAACACACACACACACAAAATACCTTCTTCCCTTTCTGCTGAATGCATTTCTTTGGCCTTCTATGTTTTGAGGTCCCCTGTGCCACTTCCTGGTAGAAACTGCATAAAGAATCTAGTTGCTAAAAAGGAGGAGGTGCTACATATTCACCAGCAGTCTGTGGGTCTAGCACAGAAATGTGTCAGTTACTGATACACATATATATACACACACAAATATATATACACACACACATATATATACACACATATTTAAAGACAAAAAATCTGAATATGAGCCAGCAGTGTGCCCAGGTCACCAAAAAAGCCAATGGCATCCTGGCTTGTAGTAGAAATGCTGTGTCCAGCAGGAGCAGGGAAGTGATTGTCCCCTTTATACTCAGCTCTGGTGAGGCCACACCTCGAGTTTTGCCTTCAGTTTTGGGCACTTCAGTACAGGAGACATGTTGAGGTCCTGGAGCGAGTGTGGAGGAGGGCAAGGAAGCTGAGGAAGGCCCTGGAGAATAAATCTGATGAGAAGCGACTGAGGGAGCTGGGGATGGTTAGTTTGAAGAAGAGGAGGCTAAGGGAAGACCTCATGGCTCTCTACAACTCCCTGGATGGATGTTATGGAGAGCTTGGTGCTGGTCCCTCCTCACAGGTAATTAGTGATAGAACAAGAGCCTCAAGCTGCAACTGGGTAGGTTTAGACTGGACATTAGGAAAATTTTTGTCCTTGGAAAGAGTGGTCAGACATTGGAATGTGCTGCCCAGGGAGGTGGTTGAGTCAACAACCCCAGATGTGTTTAAAAGGTCATTTGGATGTGGTGCCTGGGGATATAGTTTAAGGTTGAACCTTGTAGAGTAGGGTTCTTGGTTGGACTTGGAGATCCTGAGGGTCTTTTCCAACCTGAATGTTTCTGTGATTCCGTGATAATGTATTGGCTACAACAACCCCATGCAGTGCCACAGGCTGGGGACAGGGTGGGTGGAGAGTGGCCAAGCAGAAAAGGACCTGGGGGTACTGGTTGATAGTAGGCTGAACATGAGCCAGCAGTGTGCCCAGGTGGCCAAGAAGGCCAATGGCATCCTGGCCTGCATCAGGAACAGTGTGGCCAGCAGGAGCAGGGAAGTCATTGTGCCCTGTACTCAGCACTGGTTAGGCCACACCTTGAGTTCTGTGTCCAGTTCTGGGCCCCTCAGTTCAGGAAAGATGTTGACTTGCTGGAGCGTGTCCAGAGAAGGGCAAGAAAGCTGGGGAGGGGTCTGGAGCACAGCCCTGTGAGGAGAGGCTGAGGGAGCTGGGGTTGCTTAGCCTGGAGAAGAGGAGGCTCAGGGCAGACCTTGCTCTCTACAACTCCCTGAAGGGAAGTTGTAGCCAGGGGGGGTTGGTCTCTTCTCCCAGGCAACCAGCACCAGAACAAGAGGACACAGTCCTCAAGCTGTGCCAGGGGAGGTTTAGGCTGGATGTTAGGAAGAAGTTCTTCCCAGCAAGAGAGACTGGCCATTGGAATGTGCTGCCCAGGGAGGTGGTGGAGTCCCCATCCCTGGAGGTGTTCAAGAGGAGACTGGATGAGTGTAGTGGTGTGATGCTTTAGCCCCCACACACCAACAAAAAGCACAGCTGAACTCAGCTGGAGAAGCAAATTAAAGCTGTATTTTCTAAGCAATAACAAAATGCAATGAATTTATACAAAATATACAGTATTTGCAATATGATACAAGAATTTACAGGAAAGATAGCAACACAGACGTCCTCCCAAGGTGGATCCCACCTCGGCTTCCACCCAAACATCACTCTCTCTCCCCTTTCGCTCTAGTTAATTAGAAGAAAAGAGAAGAGTAGAAAAAAGGATGTTAGAGGAATTTCAGTTAGTTCAAAGCTTTGTTAAGAAGTTAGCTGCTTATCTTATCAGGTTCAGTCCAGGGTCAGCATGCATGCAGTCTGGCCAAGAAACAGAAGACAGAGACAGAATGTACGATCGTAAAACTACATCCCACTCATCTACCAATGAAATTCCTTTAGAATTATCTTCCTTTTCTTTTCCTTTTTACACCCAAACATTCACCTAGAGAATTCTGCAGCTATCCTTTCTTAAAGGCACAGTCTAAACTGTCACAATGAGGCACTTGGTGGTTTAGTTGATTAGATGGTGTTGGGTGATACGTTGGACTCAATGATCACAAAGGTCTTTTCCAACCTGATTAATTCTGTTCTGAACAGCTTGCTGTCTTCCACTCTCTTCAGGTCAGGAGAAACAAAGGCTTTTGTAGGGCAGTTTTGAGTGTTCTGCTCACCTGCTATGCAGTAAAGTCTGAGATTTGTCAGCTGAAGTCCAAGTAATGAGTACCATTAGTAGCTGAGCTATTTGTTTGTGCCTAAACCACTAACCGTTCATTCTTGGTTAGCAATTCTGATAGACACTCTCTGATAAGAGAGGAGGCTCGACTGCTTCTGTTTTCTCACATGATGGTATGGACCTTAAGTTCTTAGTCTGCAACATAAAGAAAAACATGTACCATTAAATTTCAATGTAGAATTTTGAGGAACCATTATACCTGGAGTCCAAACCAAAGAAATGAGACCAGAAGAAACCTGGTAGGTGACATTATTTTTGCAAAAGAATAGTTGTGTTCTTTCTCTAAGTCGTTGTGGTGGGTTGAAGTTTCCCCCCATCATTAACCTTTGCCAGACCAACTCAGTTAGAAGCCAATGGAGCTGTATTTACAAGCACAATCTACACTCTACAGTGGAATGCAATGAAATGTACAAAATAGACAGGAGTTACAATAGTATACAGGTATTTACAATTAGCAAACAACACGAAAATCCTCCTGGTCAGAAGACCAGGGAAGCCTGTTCCACTGCCCCCTCAGTGGAACAGGCTGGGGTCAGAGTTGCTGGAGAGCTGCCAAACAGAGAGGGACCGGGGGGTGCTGATCGACAGCCGCCTGAACATGAGCCAGCAGTGTGCCCAGGTGGCCAAGAAGGCCAACGGCCTCCTGGCCTGCATTAGGAATAGTGTGGCCAGCAGGAGCAGGGAGGTCATTGTGCCCCTGGACTCAGCACTGGTTAGGCCACACCTTGAGTCCTGTGTCCAGTTCTGGGCCCCTCAGTTTAGGAAGGACATTGAGACACTTGAACGTGTCCAGAGAAGGGCAACAGGCTGGGGAGAGGCCTTGAGCACAAGCCCCATGAGGAGAGGCTGAGGGAGCTGGGATTGCTCAGCCTGGAGAAGAGGAGGCTCAGGGGCAACCTCATTCCTCTCTACAACTACCTGAAAGGTGGTTGTAGCCAGGAAGGGGTTGGCCTCTTCTCTCTAGCAACCAGCACCAGAACAAGGGGACACAGTCTCCAGCTGCACCAGGGGAGGTTTAGGCTGGAGGTGAGGAGAAAGTTCTTCATGGAGAGAGTCATTCGCCATTGGAATGTGCTGCCCAGGGAGGTGGTGGAGTCACCATCCCTGGAGGTGTTCCAGAGGGGATTGGATGTGGCACTTGGTGCCATGGTTTAGTCATGAGGTCTGTGGTGACAGGTTGGACTCGATGATCTTTGAGGTCTCTTCCAAGCTTGGCGATACTGTGATACTGTTACGGTACAATTCCTTTTATCCTAGACATTTATCCCATGAATTGGTTTAGAATAATCTTTTGTTTTCCTTTTTTACACCCAATAGTGATTTATTTATATTTCTCTGCTTTTCTGCTCAAAATCTGCAGCTAAATTTTAAAGGCATAGCCTAAAACTACTACAGTCATGAGTGCAAAAAGGTAGGGCACAGAGGGTGAAACCTGAATGGATGGACAGATGCAAAAGACTGCTTTCACAAGGCTAAACAGGATAGCCTTTGATTTATTTGTTTGTTTGTTTGTTTATTCCCCAAATTAGACTGAAAACAGATTTTGAAACGTTGGCATTTTCAGCAAAATAGATTCCTCAGCAAAATGCAAACTTTTGTGAAAAACAGAACAAAACCCAACTACAACAACACAAACAAACAAACAGGCCACGGGTAATTGTGTTTGGGCATCTAAAATTACAGGGAGCTTTTGACTTTGATCTCTCCAACTCCCACTCCCATCAGGCAGATTGTCCTGAATGCCACAGAATGGCATATTAGGAAATCAATCATTGCAACTTCAGAGCACTGTTTGATTAGTCTACAATAAACAAGGCTCACAGTCATTAATTTAACCATGAGCAGAAAACAAGGTATGAAATAATTACTTTTCCAGTGTGCACTGAATGATGCAGAAGCCCTGAGGAAAAAGTAGCATATTATCACACTGCTAAATGCATATCATGACACACCACAATTAGAATCATAGAATCATAGAATCAATAAGATTGGAAAAGACCTCAGAGATCATCAAGTCCACCCTGTCACCCAACACCTCATGACTAACTAAACCATGGCTTCAAATGCCACATTCAGTCCCCTCTTGAACACCTCCAGGGATGGGGACTCCACCACCTCCCTGGGCAGCACATTCCAATGGCCAACTATCTTGCTGGGAAGAACTTTCTCCTCACCTCCAGCCTAAACCTCCCCTGGCACAGCTTGAGACTGTGTCCTCTTGTTCTGGTGCGGGTTGACTGGGAGAAGAGACCAACCCCTACCTGGCTACAACCTCCCTTCAGGGAGTTGGAGAGAGCAAGAAGGTCTCCCTTGAGCCTCCTCTTCTCCAGGCTAAGCAACCCCAGCTCCCTCAGCCTCTCCTCATAGGGCTGTGCTCCAAACCCCTCACCAGCTTTCCTTCTTATATTGAGGGGCCCAGAATTGGAGAGAGGATGTAAAAGTTGTGGTGGCAAATCTTTCAGTTCTGTTTCCTAGATTCTGAGTGTTTGAACTGCAATATAGAAAACTTTCCTAGCTGTGTTTGTCTCTAATACAGCACAGGGAAGTGCACTCTTCCCACGTTGTAAAATGCATGTTTGTTTTCATTTGATCTTGAATTAGGCAGGTTTCTGCCCAGGGCAAAACACATTCATAAGTAAAAGAATAGAGTTAAGATTATTCTGTCAAACAGAAATGTGAAAGCATCAACTTTTGGGACATTTAAAGGTCATTTTAACAATTGGCATTGTGAATGTCATTTATAGCATTCTTAGGCAGGAAGTGCACTGCTTCACTCGAAGTAGAGCTTAATGAGTTACTCAGATACTCTCAATGTACATGAGGATGGAGCCATCCAAGCAATGGACACCTTCCCAGATACCCTCTTCCTTATTCCCCACTCCAAGCACACACAGAGATAGTGAAGAATACACTCACCCACAAAAATGCAAAGCAGCACACACAGACAAAATCCCCAACACTTACTGAAAATGGTGCTGCTGACCCATGACCCAAATTATGCAACTGGGAAGCTGCAAGTAGGGTGTCATGAAATTAAAATGGTTTGATGGGATAAAAGGCACAGCTGCTATAAATGCACAGAGTTCTCTTCTTGCTGCCCTCAGGTGTTTAAAGGCTTTCTTCACTATACAGTTATATTTGTAAGTGAAGCTATTATCTTCATGTCCTGCTCTTGGACACTGTTGCTGTAGTATTTTCTTCCACTGAAGTTTTTGGCTACCCTGAGAGACATGACTGGATTGAATCAATCAGGTGCATTTTTGAGTACCGCGTCCGGTTCTGGGCCCCTCAATTTAAGAAGGACTTTGAGACACTTGAATGTGTCCAGAGAAGGGCAACAAGGCTGGGGAGTGGTCTGGAGCACAGCCCTGAGAGGAGAGGCTGAGGGAGCTGGGGCTTTTTAGCCTGGAGAAGAGGAGGCTCAGGGGAGACCTTATTGCTCTCTACAACTACCCAAAGGGAGGTTGTAGCCAGGTGGGGGTTGGTCTCTTCTCCCAGATAACCAGCACCACAACAAGAGGACACAGTCTCAGGCTGTGCCAGGGGAAGTTTGGGCTTGAGGTGAGGAGAAAGTTCTTCAAAGAGAGAGTAACTGGCCATTGGAATGTGCTGCCCAGGGAGGTGGTGGAGTCCCTGTCCCTGGAGGTGTCAAGGTTGGGTGATAGGTTGGACTTGATCTTTGAGGTATTTTCCAACCTTATTGATTCTATAATTCTATGACTTTTCTTCAGTTCTGCAGGGTCATACCAGGCCAAGGAACTCGCCTGAGCACATTTTCCCCTCCCTCACCCATTCCAAAGAAGCATGTCACTCCATGACAGGGACAAGCTCCTGTCCAAGTGCTGCAAGCACTGGTCAGTGCTGCCACCACCAGTGACAACTACTCTTCTGTTTTCTTCTGTTGTCTTTCTGTTTTCCTCAGCCTACCTGCTCTGCTCTTCTAGTACACACCTATCCTCATTGTATCCTTTTACCACCTCCTCTGTTACCTTGTTTGTTCAGACCTGGTTTATGAAATACATCTGCAAAGTATATGCAGAGGGGAATAACCTGAAAGACATTGAGCACAAAGAAGAAACTGAGGCAAGCAGAGAATTTAGAGCAGCAATGAGACAATGGCAGGGACTAAATTAGGCAGCCTGATTCTCTGTAAGTTTCCTCTTTATACAGCTCACCTCTCTGCTGCATTCCCCCCGTGCTTCATCACCTATTCTCCTGAGAACACTCCTTGTTTTCAGCCTGCTGTTCTGAGTTACTCCCATTTTAAGCCTCCACTTGTGCTTATACTCCTTTCATACCCCATCACAGCCATCTTACTTGACTTCAAGCAGAGCAAACCATCATCTGAGTTCTCAGTATCGAATTATTCATTATAGGCCTGACCAAGTGTCAAAGGAATATACATAGTCTGAAAAACTCTGAGTGTACCTGAGGAAAGAATGTGTCTTTGGCCTATTCTTACACTGCTCAAGAGAAAACTTACTTGATGTGAACAGTGAGCTTGTTTGTGTCTAGCCATTAGACTAATTGGTGAACTGTCCTTCTTATGTACAGAACTTTGTGTTGGAAAATGCAGAACAATCAAAATGATGCTGGAAACTCAAAACCTACCCCATTCTCAGAAAGAAACTTTTTTATCCTGGATAAATCTCTGCCATGTACCTAATGCATTAATATCATCGTAACTATGATTCTTACCAAGCTCTGGGCTTGCTTCAGAGTTCCACCTCTTATTTCATTAGGACTTCTCCAAAAGAACAATGGATCAGATTATGAACATTTTCCTCAATCCTTGCCACCCACCCCACTTTCAGCAATAAAGTACCTGTCCTTGTACCTGCACATAGTCCAGAACTGAACTGCAACACATTTCAGGCTCATCAAATGGCTTACCTTTGGTCCTTAAAATCAAGCATAAAATACCTGAAGGGAGGCTGTAGCCAGGTGGGGGTTGGTCTCTTCTCCTAGGCAACCAGCACCACAACAAGAGGACACAGTCTCAAGCTGTGCCAGGGGAGGTGTAGGCTGGATGTTAGGAAGAAATTCTTCATAGAGAGAGAGTGATTGGCCATTGGAATGTGCTGCCCGGGGAGGTGGTGGAGTCCCCATCCCTGGAGGTGTTTAGGAAGAGACTGGATGAGGCACTTGGTGCCATGGTTTAGTTGATTAGATGTGTTGAGTGATAGGTTGGACACAATGATCTCAAAGGTCTCTTCCAACCTGGTTTATTCTATTCTATTCTATTCTATTCTATTCTATTCTATTCTATTCTATTCCATCCCATCCCATTCCATTCCATTCCATTCCATTCCATTCCATTCCATTCCATTCCATTCCATTCCATTCCATTCTATTCTATCACACTAGTGACAGCAGCAACACTTGCAGATCCTTCTATCAGGAGCTAAGGATTGCTAGGGGAAGTGTCTGAGAGATGAGAAAAGAAAGTTAGTTATAGAGCTAGACATCTGTATCCACTGACTCTGTGATGTTACTACATACCTCAAGCAGAGGAGAATAATAATCCTTTGCCCCCACAGTTCAAATGAGCTGAGAGATACTGATGAGATGTCTGAATGCCAACCAGCAATATGAAACTGCCTCACATTCCCAGTGATTTGTGTGTGCAAACTCATTTTCATTTCATCTGCCTGCAGTCTCCTTCTCTTCAACTGATACTAGCTCTACAACAACAGAACTGACCAACCATCCTTGCAAAATGCTGTTACTAATGACTGACTGATGCTGGCTTCTGTCTTTCATGCCTCTACTGAGATATTTTGGCATTCTGGAATAGACTTCTAACACAGCTGAGAACCTGAATTTTACCTTTTGTTACCTTTGGCACAGGGTTACTTCTTGTTACCTGGATACTTACCTGTTACCATTGACAGGGCAAGATGACAACGGCTTCCAGTTGTGCCAGGGGAAGTTTAGACTGGATACTAGGAAACATTTCTTTACTGAAAGAGTGGTCAGACATTGTAAGAGATTGCCCAGGGAAGTGATAGAGTCACCATCCCTGGAGGTGTTAAAAAATGTGTGGACATGGCACTTTGGTACATGGCTCAGAGGGCACGGTGACGTTTGGTCTGCAGTTGGACTTGATGACCTCAGAGGTCTTTTCCAGCTTTAATGATTCTATGATTCTGTGAAAATTCCCTCAGGAGTCACAAACATTCTCCAATGACTGTTTTTCTCGAGACCATCACCACTTGAAAAGCTGGACAGCGGGCAGTGACTGGCTGGAGAGCAGCCCTGAGGAGAGAGACTTGGGGGTGCTGGTGGACGAGAAGCTCACCAGGAGCTCTCAATGTGCACTTGCAGCCCGGAAAGCCAATCAGATCCTGGGCTGCAGCAGGAGAAGTGTGGCCAGCAGGTCAAGGGAGGGGATTCCCCCCCTCTACTCAGCTCTGGTGAGACCCCACCTGGAGCACTGCCTCCAGTTCTGGAGCCCCTATTACAAGAGGGATCTGGAGGTGCTGGAACGTGTCCAGAGAAGGGACACAAGGATGAGCAGAGGGCTGGAGCACCTCTCCTATGAGGACAGACTGAAAGGAGTTGAGGCTGTTCAGTCTGGAGAAGAGAAGGCTCTGAAGTGACATCATTGTGGCCTTCCAGTATCTGAAGGGGGCTACAAGAAGTCTGGAGAGGGGCTTCTCAGGCTATCAGGTAGTGATAGGACTAGGGGGAATGGAATGAAACTGGAGGTGGGGAGATTCAGGCTGGATGTTAGGAGGAAGTTCTTCCCCATGAGAGTGGTGAGGCCCTGGAATGGGTTGTCCAGGGAGGTGGTTGAGGCCCTGTCCCTGGAGGTGTTTAAGCCCAGGCTGGATGAGGCTCTGGCCAGCCTGATCTAGTGTGGGGTGTCCCTGCCCATGGCAGGGGGGATGGAACTAGATGATCCTTGTGGTCCCTTCCAACCCTGACCGATACTATGATACTATGATACTAAAATAACTGTCAGGGGTTCCATGCTTCACATTAAAAATCAGTGAGTTGTATCACAGTGGCTGCTGAAAACAACTCTCCTGTTATCAGTGATTAAAAAGATTATTGAAGCAATGCATTTTGGTTTGTGTGGCAAGGTTGCTTTTAGTTTTGCTCTTATTTGTCACTCTCCTGCTATAATTTGATTGATTTAATTTCTGCAAGAGGAGTCTGGTTTGCCCATGGCAGTAATTGGTGAGTAACCTCCCTGTCCTTGTCTTGACCCTTGAATTTTTTGTCTTATTTTTCTCCCCCTGTGTTATCAAGGAGGGAGAGTGATAGAGCAGGTTAATGGGCACCTGGACTGCAGCCAGAGTCAACTCACAAAAAGCAGAATAAGGAACTCTGCTGGCAGCTCATGGCTTGGACAGCAGCACTCTGAGCTGGGTCAGGAACTGGCTGGAGGGCAGAGCCCACAGAGTGGTGGCGAATGGTGCCACAGCCAGCTGGCAGCCAGGCATTAGTGGTGTGCCCCAGGGATCAGTGCTAGGCCCTATCCTGTTCAAGATCTTCATTGATGATCTGGAGGAGGGGATTGAGTAAATTTGCAGATGACACCAAGCTGGGGGCAGGAGTTGATCTGTTAGAGCGTAGGAGAGCTCTGCAGAGGGACCTCGACAGGCTGGACAGATGGGCAGAGTCCAAGGGCATGAGACTGAACACATCTAAGTGCTGGCTTCTACACATTGGCCACAACAACCCCAGGTAGTGCTACAGGCTGGGGTCAGAGTGGCTGGAGAGCAGCCAGACAGAAAGGGACCTGGGGGTACTGGTTGATAGTAGGCTGAATATGAGCCAGCAGTGTGCCAAGAAGGCAAATGGCATCCTGGCTGGCATCAAAAATAGTGTGGCGAGCAGGAGCGGGGAAGTCATTGTGCCCTGTACTGAGCACTGCTGAAGCCACACCTTGAGTCCTGTGTCCAGTTCTGGGCCCCTCAGTTTAGGAAAGATGTTGAGATGCTGGAAGGTGTCCAGAGAAGGGCAAGAAAGCTGGGGAGGGGTCTGGAGCACAGCCCTGTAAGGAGAGGCTGAGGGAGCTGGGGTTGTTTAGCCTGAAGAAGAGGAGGCTCAGGGGAGACCTTCTTGCTCTCTACTACTCCCTAAAGGGAGGCTGTAGCCAGGTGGGGGTTGGTCTCTTCTCCCAGGCAACCAGCACCAGAACAAGAGGACACAGCCTCAAGCAGCGCCAGGGGAAGTTTAGGCTGGAGGTGAGGAGAAAGTTCTTCACAGAGAGAGTTGTTAGCCATTGGAATGTGCTGCCCAGGGAGGTGGTGGAGTCACCCTCCCTGGAGGTGTTCAAGAGGGGATTGGATGTGGCACTTGAAGTCATGGCTTAGTTAGTCCTGAGGTGTTGGGTGACAGGTTGGACTTGACGATCTCTGAGGTCTTTTCCAACCTTATTGATTCTGTGATTCTGTGAACTCTTGTAAATCACAACAGGGAGAGAAAGAAGAGAGACAGACAAAACTACTGAGAGTTTCACCGTACAATGCCATGAAACATTTGGGTTTGACTGACTAACTCAACATTTTTCAGCATGCATTAGAACTTTGGCTTATAACCCTCCTAAACAATCTGCAGAGCCGTGGCACTCAGTGGGAACAGCTGCACAGAGCAGCACAAAGAAGCCCAAGATCATGATGAAAAGCAATTAGAGAACAATGACATTTACGTGACAGGTCTGGGGACAGAGTTTGGTTTGTAGCTGGGTGGACAACTAGGCAGGTGATGTTGGGAAATGCAGTGGGAAGCATCCTGTTGACCCAGCCTATGGAGCTCACTCTGGTTGCTGTTCCATTGGGCTGATAGACTTCTTCCTCAGTGCTGTAATTACTTGCAGGGATCCAGGAGATTTTGTCAGCTGGCTGCCCAGCAGATGCTTGTGTGTTGGATTGGACCTGGCCTCGGGGTCAGGTGTCCACCAAAGTCGCTCTATCACTCTTAAGTGGACAGGGGAGAGGGGGAAAAATATAACAAAAGCCAGTAATAAGACAGAAGCAATGTAATAACAATAATAAGCAAAGGCAATAGACCACATGGAAGCAAAAGCAGAGAGAGATGTTAGTCTCTGCTTCCAACCAGCAGGATGATGGTCGGTCTCAGGAGGCAGGGTTCTCTAAGCTTAGTGGTTCCTTAGCAGGATAGATATCATGCACAAATCCCCCCACTTCCTTCTTTCACTCCATTCTTATATCTGAGCTGACATCATATGCCATGGAATACCCCCTTGGCAAGTCTGGGTCAGGCCGCTCGGCCGTGTCCCCTCCCAAGATCTTGCCCACCCCTCAGCGTACTCTTGGGGCAGGGAAATGTTGAAAAGACAACCTGGATACTTATTCAACAGTAGCCAAAACTCTTCTGTGTTATCAACTACTGCTGCAAAACACAGCACTAGAAGGGTGCTGTGAGAAGAATTCACTCCAGCTCAGCCAAACCCAATACAGCTTGACAGACAGCTACCCTGCTCTTGTCGGAGGTCAGAGTCACTTCAGCCACAACCATTATTTCAAATTCAGTGTAAAACCACCAACTGAGAAACAGAAAAAGAGGTTCTGGGGTTTGTTGTGGGGTTTTGTTTGTTTTCTGATTTGTTTTGTTTTCATGATCAGTTTAAGGGATCGTAGAATAAGTTAAAATGTTGCCACCAAAGACCTTTAGGGAAAAATAAATGTCAGAAAAACCAAGGTAACTGTCCCCAAAACTGCTGCATTTAAAAGTGCAGCTTCCTCTTGTTTTCTGAGAGGTGACTGCAGCAGTAAAAGGAGATGGGATGACAGAGGGGAGTGGATTGCATGAAGACCTAGAAGTACAAGAGTGCACATTGCGAAGAAAGCAGCTCAATGAAGTTCCACTTAAAACATTTAGGAGAGCAGGTAGGTTGAATCAAGAATTCAACAGCAGGGAAATAAAGGAGACATAGAAAACTGATCTGCCTAAAGCTCAACAGCTCATAGAGTCACAGAATTGTTAGGGTAGGAAGGGACCTCAAGGATCATCTGGTTCCAATCCTCCTGCCATGGCCAGGGACACATCACACTAGATCAGCTTGCTCAGAGCCACATCCAGTCTGCCCTTAAAAACATCCAGGGATGAGACTTCCACCTCCTCCCTGGTCACCCTGTGCCAGTCTCTCACCACCCTCATGGGGAACAACTTCTTCCTAACATCCAATCTCAATCTACCCATTTCTAGTTTTATTCCATTCCCCCCAGTCCTATCACTCCCTGACACCCTCAAAAGTCCCTCCCCAGCTTTCTTGTAGCCCTCTTCAGACACTGGAAGGCCACAAAAAGATCCCCTCAGAGCCTTCTCTTCTCCAGACTGAACAACCCCAACTCTCTCAGTCTGTCCTCATAGCAGAGCAGCTCCAGCCCTCTGCTCATCCTCGTGGCCCTTCTCTGAACACCTTCCAGCACCAACGGATCCTTCATGGAACAGAGGTTCCAGAACTGGAGGCAGTACTCCAGGTGGGGTCTCACCAGAAAGGGGTAGAGGGGGAGAATCACCTTCCCTGACCTGCTGGCTATGCTTCTATTGATGCAGCTCATATTTTGCTTTTGACAAAACAGGCAAAGGCTCAAACAATACCCACATGTGGTAGGGTGAGAAAGTTACACACACACACACAAAGAAACCACAGCTAGCTCAGTCGGAAAAGCAGATGAAAGCTCTATTTACAGGCAGAAATGGAATGCAATGAATATGTACACAAACATACAATATTTACAATATATACAGAAATACACAGCAATGAACATAATGCAGAAAAGCCTTTTCCCTGCAGCCGGCCAGGGGAGTTCCCTGAACCCCCCTCTCTCCCTCCCTACCTCCCCTTTTTCCCAAAAAGGGTTAGAGAGAGAGAGAAAGGCAATTAAGGAGAAAAATTCTGTTAGCTCAAAGCAAACGCAAGAATTAGTTTTCTTATCTGGTTAGCTCTGTTAATTCAAGGTCACTCCTGTCCGGCAAAGCTGTTGCTTCAGAGAGAGAGAAGCCGACCAGCACACACGAACAGAGAGAACAGACTGAAACACAGCCTGAACCCAGTCTGAACTAACAGAACCCAAACCCAAAGCTGCACTCCACCAATCCACCAATGAAGTTACTTTAGACTATCTTGGTTTTGTTTAAATATCAAAAACATTCAGCCAGAGTGCTCAGCAACTGTCTCTTTCTTAAAGGCACAGCCTAAACCGGTCACACCACACCATTACCAGAAGGGCAAGACCCTTCAGGGAACAAAAGAATCAAGTGACAAAAATTAATAATAGCATTTGTAGAATTCCAAAATTAATTTCCCCTGATCTTTCTGAGTATCACTAAAAACTAATATGGCCAGAACACAAAACCTTTTCCTATGTTTTGGGAGGGTTAAATGTCTGGAAACCTAGAGCTAGTTCACCTGACAAACTGGAAAAGGTGATTGAATGTGTTGATGAGGTTCCCTAATACACCTTTCTTCTTGCCCCGGTTGCAAATACACTAATTTCATTTTTATTTCAGTGGTGCAGTCTAATAGACAGCTTTCAGTATTTCTGGAAGAGTGAGATGTTTCCAGGTAGTGCCCTGAAACTTTTGCTTCGTTCCTACTCTGCTCTTACCCAGGTGAAAAACACACTTTGTGACCTCATTGTGAATTTTGGTTCACCATCCTCTGGCTTGCACTTATAGCAGCAATATTTATTTAATCTCTTCTGTTTCCATTAACTGAAGAGTGTGTGCTTCTGGTTGTATAAACATTCACATAACATTCAAACATATTATGGTAGGCTGAACATAACATTCAAACACAGTATTAGATGGTAGGCTGAATGTGAGCCAGCAGTGTGCCCAGGGGGCCAAGAAGGCAAATGGCATCCTGGCCTACATCAGGAACAGTGTGGCCAGCAGGAGCAGGGAAGTCATTCTGCCTTGTGCTCAGCACTGGTTAGCCACACCTGGAGTCCTGTGTCCAGTTTTGAGCCCCTCAGTTTAGGAAAGATGTTGAGCTGCTGGAAGGTGTCCAGAGAAGGGCAACAAAGCTGGGGAGGGGTCTGGAGCACAGCCCTGTGAGGAATGGCTGAGGGAGCTGGGCTTGCTTAGCCTGGAGAAGAGGAGGCTCAGGGCAGACCTCATTGCTGTCTACAACTCCCTGAAGGGAGGTTGTAGCCAGGTGGGGGTTGGTCTCTTCTCCCAGGCAACCAGCACCAGAACAAGAGGACACAGTCTCCAGCTGTGCCAGGGGAGGTTCAGGCTGGATGTTAAGCAGAAGTTCTTCCCAGAGAGAGATTGGCCATTGGGATGTGCTGCCCAGGGAGGTGGTGGAGTCGCCATCATTGGAGGTGTTTAGGAGGAGACTGGATGGGGTCCTTGGTTGCATGGTTTAGTTGATTAGGTGGTGTTGGATGATAGGTTGGAGGCAATGATCTTGAAGGTCTCTTCCAACCTGGTTTATTCTGTTCCAGCCTGAGCCATTCTAATTCTATTCTATTCTATTCTATTCTTCTATTCTATTCTATTCTATTCTATTCTATTCTATTCTATTCCCCAAGAATTCTCACAGGAAGTAGACAGATTGTTTAACTTGTGCATTTTAAAACCTCTCCTGTTCATGAGTTAGAAGTTGTTAACAACAAGAACAACAAAAAAAAAGGCAACAAAACCAAAACTTCAATTATTTCTCCTTAGCAATCAATTCATATTGTGTAACTCCTCATGCCTTTTTTTCCCCTCTCCAAAGAGCCAGACTAAACCAGCTTACCTCTTTAGTTTCAGCTTCAGTATGCACCTTTTACTGCCAATTCAAATAATTTTTATCTACACACACACACACACAATTAAAAATCACAAGGTGTGTCTTACCTACCACAGTCAGCAAAGATAAACATTCCCTGTGCTGCTGCTGGCAATTTCACAGGTGTAATTTCCCTCATCACCAAGGTTCACAGGGTAAATACAAAGAGCAGGGTCACTGTCAGGTGAATACTTCCACGTCATCCTCTCACTGCAATTTATCTTCCTTGTCTCATTGTGATCACTCTATAGCCAAACAAGCAGCACATGCTGCATTTCTCCTTCCATATCACCATTAGCAAAGACACCTTGGAGATGTAGGAGACCTTATTGCTCTCTACAACTACCTGAAGGGAGGTTGTAGCCAGGTGAGTGTTGGTTTAGGCTGGATGTTAGGAAGAAGTTCTTCCCAGAAAGAGAGATTGGCCATTGGAATGTGCTGCCCAGGGAGGTGGTGGAGTTACCATCCCTGGAGATGTTTAGGAAGAGACTGGATGAGGCACTTGGTGCCATGGTTTAGTTGATTAGATGGTGTTGGGTGATAGGTTGGACTTGATGATCTCTGAGGTCTTTTCCAACCTGGTTAATTCTATTCTATTCTATTCTATTCTATTCTATTCTATTCTATTCTATTCTATTCTATTCTATTCCATTCCATTCCATTCCATTCCATTCTAAAGCTGTCTTCTTTTCTGTCTCTTGCCTCTGCATTCCCTCAAATTGTTTTCTTGTAGCCTTTATGCCATTCTCTCCTTTAGGCCTCTGTCTTTCTGCAATCATTTCCTTTCCAAATCACTCACCTGCAGCTAGAGACAACTGGAAACTGGTAGGGCTGTCCATGGGAAATACCAACACATTGTTTTCATTCCCACGTCAAACCCCAATGCATACCAGACAAACAAATGTATTTGTGCAGTGGTTGATTCAGAAATGTCATGTGTTGGAGCAGGACTTTCCTTCTGGACTATTTAGATTGTGCACTGTTCACACCCTTATTTAAACACAAGCTGCTTCTCAGCCTGTGCTGAGAGGAGGACAAAAGGCAGCTAGGGTTCACTGCGGACACAGAAACCTGAAATCTCGTCTGGTATCAATTGCTGTAAGAAATAACAGGCTTCAAATATACAGAATGAAAGTTTTCATTTTAAATGTTACCAAAACCAACCAACCAACCAACCAACCAAACAAAAATCCAACTACAAGTGAGACCACCTGGTGCACAGAAGAAACACCAGAACACTGCCGCACTTGATGAACGCTGCCACATTCATAAGCCAAGGGCAAGAAGCAACAGTCATTTCTTAATGCAATCTGTGTGCACATTCAGACAACAGCCCAATGGCTGCCTGCACAGTTCTAACAAAGCCCTGGTACACCTCCATGAAAAGCTTTCATTGCAACGTGGAAACATTGCCAGTGTGACCACATTTATCAGCATCCTACTACTAACATGCCACAAGTAATGTAAGCCTTGCATTAGAAAACTCCCAAGTTTAATGTTGCTCACTTAAAAACCTTCACCACTGTGGTGGGTTGAAGTTTCCCCCCCAACATTAACTTTTGCCAGACCAACTCCATGAGGTTTGGGACCTGCTGAGCCACTTGGACACTCACAAGTCCATGGGGCCGGATGGGATCCATCCTAGGGTGCTGAGAGAGCTGGCAGATGAGCTGCCAAGCCGCTCTCCAGCATTTTCCTCCAGTCCTGGCTCACCGGTGAGGTCCCAGATGACTGGAAACTGGTCAGTGTGGTCCCCATCCACAAGAAGGGTCGGATGGAGGAACCCAGAAACTCCAGGCCTGGCAGCCTGACCTCAGAGCCAGGGAAAGTGATGGAGCAGATTATCCCGGCAGCAATAACTGCACAGCTACAGGATGGCCAAGGGCTCAGGTCCAGCCAACATGGATTTAGGAGGGGCAGGTCCTGCCTCTCCAACCTGATCTCCTTCTATGATCAGGTGACTGCCTGGTGGATGTGGGGAGGCCTGTGATGGTCTACCTGGACTTCAGCAAGGCCTTTGACACTGTACCCCACAGCAAACTGCTGGCTAAGCTGTCAGCTCGTGGCTTGGACAGCAGCACTCTGAGCTCGGTTAGGAACTGGCTGGAGGCTGAGCCCAGAGAGTGGTGGTGAATGGTGCCACCTCCAGCTGGAGGCCAGTCAGCAGTGGCGTCCCCCAGGGATCAGTGCTGGGCCCCAACCTCTTCAATGTCTTCATTGATGATCTGGATGAGGGGATAGAGACAGTCATCAGCAAATTTGCAGATGACACCAAGTTGGGAGCAGGTGTTGGTCAGTTAGAGGGCAGAAGGGACCTTGACTGACTGGACAGATGGGCAGAGTCCAACAGGATGGCATTCAACAAGTCCAAGTGCCAGGTGCTGCACTTTGGCCACAGCAACCCCATGCAGAGCTACAGGCTGGGGTCAGAGTGGCTGGAGAGCTGCCAAACAGAGAGGGACCTGGGGGTGCTGATCGATAGCCACCTGAACATGAGCCAGCAGTGTGCCCAGGTGGCCAAGAAGGTCAACGGCATCCTGGCCAGCATTAGGAATACTGTGGCCAGCAGGAGCAGGGAGGTCATTGTGCCCCTGGACTCTGCTTTGGTTAGGCCACACCTTGAGTCCTGCGTCCAGTTATGGGCCCCTCAGTTCAGGAAGGACATCGAGACACTTGAATGTGTCCAGAGAAGGGCAACAAGGCTGGGGAGAGGCCTTGAGCACAGCCCTGTGAGGAGAGGCTGAGGGAGCTGGGGTTGCTTAGCCTGGAGAAGAGGAGGCTCAGGGGTGGCCTCCTTGCTCTCTACAACTACCTGAAGGGTGGTTGTAGCCAGGAAGGGGTTGGCCTCTTCTCTCTAGCAACCAGCAACAGAACAAGAGGACAAAGTCTCAAGCTGCACCAGGGGAAGTTTAGGCTCGAGGTGAGGAGAAAGTTCTTCATGGAGAGAGTCATTCGCCATTGGGATGTGCTGCCCAGGGAGGTGGTGGAGTCCCCATCCCTGGAGGTGTTGAAGAGGGGATTGGATGTGGCACTTGGTGCCATGGTCTAGTGATGAGGTCTGTGGTGACAGGTTGGACTCGATGATCTTTGAGGTCTCTTCCAACCTTAGTGATACTGTGTGATACTGTGATACTGTGAACTCAGAAGCCAATGGAGCTGTATTTACAAGCACAATCTACACTCTACATTGGAATGCAGTGAATGTGTACAAAATATGCAGGAGTTACCATAGTATGCAGATATTTATAATTAATAAACAGCTCAAGGACCCCCCTGGCCAAGGACCAGGGGAAGCTACCAGCTTCTTCTCCCTGCCTCCCCTTTACCCCCTGTACCAAAGGGACAAGAGAGAGGAGCAGAGAAATTAGACTTAGCCAAGGCCAGCCAATTAGCAAGTTATCTCTCCCGAGCAAAGCAAAACAGCCAGAGATCAGAAGAGAAGAGAAAAGGGCAGAATTGTTACGGCACAGCTCCTCTTATTCCAGATATTTACCCAGTGAATTTGTTTAGAATAATCTTGTGTTTTCCTTTTTACACCCAAGAGTGATTGATTGATGTTTTTCTGCTTTTCTGCTCGAAATCTGAAACTGAATTTTAAAGTCATAGCCTGAAACCACCACAGCCACAAATGAAAAATGTTATTCAATACTGTTTAAAGGGTTGCTTTGAGGGGCTTTTGGGCTTGGGTGTTTTTTTTTTTTGTGAGGTTTTTGGCAATTTGAATAAAACTGTGCATGCAAAAGTTGCTTTCAATCAGAAAGTCTGCATTTTTTTTGTTAACCAACAAAATGAATAAAATCCTTTTTTACCAGATTTATGTGCTGAATTTGACCCAATTTGCAAATAATTTTCAGTCTTTTTCCAAAGAAAAGTAAAAATTTCAACCCTCCACATTGTTTATTGGCAAATTCAGTATTCACCAATTTTGATGGATCTATAAATATTCATAGGCAGAATGTTGTCATGTTGGAACTTGTCCCAGAGAACTATCTTTTCTTTAAAGGCATACAAGTCTCATAGGGATGGGGTTCCCAGGGGAGGTTTAGGCTGGATGTTAGGAAGAAATTCTTCATAGAGAGAGTGATTGCCCATTGGAATGGGCTGCCTGGGGAGGTGGTGGAGTCACCATCATTGGAGGTGTTTAGAAGGAGACTTGATAGGGTGCTTTGTTGCATGGTTTAGTTGATTAGGTGGTGTTGGATGTTAGGTTGGACACAACGATCTTGAAGGTCTCTTGCAACCTGGTTGATTCTATTCTATTCTATTCTATTCTATTCTATTCTATTCTATTCTATTCTATTCTATTCCATTCCATTCCATTCCATTCCATTCCATTCCATTCTCTATTCTATTCTCTATTCTATTCTATCCTATCCTATCCTATCCTATTCTATTCTATTCTATTCTATTCTATTCTATTCTATTCTATTCTATTCTATTCTGTTTGTTTGCTCACAATAACAGGTATTAATGACTGCAAATGGGGCCTTACAGAAAGAACAGACTGTATTATCACTGTTTCAATATTCCTGTGTGAAATGCAGAATACAGATTGCAATTTCTGAGGTTCACAATCCTTCAATCCCTGTGCCTGAAGTGAGAAGCAAGTCTCAAAGTGAGTCTCAAAGTAAAATTCAAACAGGAGACGTGAATCAGCACAGCTGAATCAAATTCATTTAGAAGCAGCAAATGACTATTTGTAGATTGTCACATTATTTCCTTGGATGGAATTAAAATGCTTCAAGAGCTACATTAAAATTAATTAAACTTTTTACTCAGCCTTGACAGCGATGGCTGGCACAGGCCCTGCAGTGTGTGCCTCACTCTCCCATTAGCCTTCCAGCTGGGGTGGGGCACCTCTCATGCTCGAATTCATCCCAGTGAATGCTGAGCCTGGAGGAAAGTTACCCAGTTATCAGCCTGAAGAGGAGCCTTCCAGTCACTGCAGTATGGGAGATGAACAACAGCAATGCCAGCATGCTCTGATCTTCTAAGAATCACAGTCTCTTGGGAGAGACTTCCAAGATCATCAAGTCCAACCTGTCACCCAACACCACCTAATCAACTCGACCATGGCACTAAGTGCCTCATCCAGATCTCTTCTTAAACACCTCCAGGAACTTTGACCCCACCACCTCCCTGGGCAGCACATTCCAATGGCCAATCACTCTCTCTATAAAGAAATTCTTCCTAACATCCAGCCTAAACCTCCCCTGGTGCAGCTTGAGACTGTGTCCTCTTGTTCTGGGGCTGGTTGCCTGGGAGAAGAGACCAACCCCCACCTGGCTACAACCTCCCTTCAGGGAGTTGTAGAGAGCAATGAGGTCTCCCCTGAGCCTCTTCTTCTCCAGGCTAAGCAACCTCAGCTCCCTCAGCCTCTCCTCACAGGGCTGTGCTCCAGACCCCTCCCCAGCTTTGTTGCCCTTCTCTGGACACCTTCCAGCAACTCAACATCTTTCCTAAACTGAGGGGCCCAGAACTGGATACAGGACTCAAGGTGTGGCCTAACCAGTGCTGAGCACAGGGCACAATGACTTCCCTGCTCCTCCTGGCCACACTGTTCCTGATACAGGCTGCTGGCTCATGTTCAGCCTACTGAACACGATAGGGTCCAGCACTGATCCCTGGGGCGCACCACTAGTGCCTGGCTGCCAGCTGGCTGTGGCACCATTCACCACCACTCTCTGGGCTCGGCCCTCCAGCCAGTTCCTACCCCAGCTCAGAGTGCTCCTGTCCAAGCCAGGGGCTGACAGCTTGGCCAGGAGTTTGCTGTGAGGGATGGTGTCAAAGGCCTTGCTGAAGTGCAGGTAGACTACATACACAGCCTGCCCCACATCCACCAGGCAGTCACCTGATCATAGAAGGAGATCAGGTTGGTCAGGCAGGACCTGCCCTTCCTAAATCCATGCTGGCTGGGCCTGAGCCCTTGGCCATCCTGTAAGTGCTGTGTGATTGCACTCAAGATGACCTGTTCCATAATCTTGCCTGGCACTGAGGTCAGGCTGACAGGCCTCTAATTCCCTGGCTCGTCCAACCGGCCCTGCTTGTGGATGGGCATCACGTTGGCAGTTTCCAGTCTTCTGGGACCTCTCCAGTGAGCCAGGACTGCTGAAAAAAGATGGAGAGTGGCTTGGCAGCTCATCTGCCAGCTCTCTCATTATTGCAGCCATTATTCTGAGGGCAGCTGTTGGACGTGTCCAGAGTGCATGATTCCTTAGCTGACCAATTCCTTAGCCACAGAGCAAAACAGTAACATTCCATAGGTGCCAAGAACATCCTCACATTGGCTCCCTTCGACTGGAACATGCTGCAGAAGCCACCTCCACAACATGCTGGCACTTCTTATCAGGAAAAGATTTTAGCTTATATATGTGGTTGTAATTTACTGGTCAAGGGAGTTAGAGAGTATTAAAACAGCAGCCACTCTGAGCAACAGGCACTGCTGCTTCCTCAGTTAGGGGCTTAAGTTAGGGATCTTCAGTCTGGGCTGCTAGGGACTCCTGCTGCTGTTAGTTCACTACTTCATCTGGCAAGAACTTTGGTGTAGGGATGCTGCTAGGGATATGCTTGGGACTTCTGTTAGCTGCTTCATCTGTTAAGGGCTCCTGGGACTTCTGCTGTAAGTGGGACTCTGAGACTCTGTAACGCTGGGGATTCTACAAAGGACCTCTGGGGAGGACACTTCTGAGATTCTCTGCCCTTTGCATTTCTGGAATCTTGTTGCTGAACAGCAACAGGGTTCATGCCTTCATTCATCACTCAATGGCCCCTGAATTGGGGGATAGAGAAAAAACACCACCTCATTACCCTAGGACGCATCCCATCCAGTCCCATAGACTTGTGGGGATCCAAGTGGCTCAGAAAGTCTCTAACTGCTTTCTCCTGAATTACAGGAGTACTGTACTGCTCCCTGTCTCCACCTGCCAGCTCAGACACTCTCTAAATGCATGTAAAACATCTCAGTTTATTAAAAGTGTCTGTGCTGCATCCTTGTGCATATTGCTATGTTTGTGTATACCTATACAAGTCAATGTATAGAGATACAACATTATAGAACCACATTATATACATTACATACAACATCATAGAATCACAAAGGTTGGAAAAGACCTTTAAGATCACTGAGTCCAACTGTAACCCAACTAGCATGACCACTAAGCTGTATCCTGAAGCACCACATGCACGTGCTGCTCGAGCGTGTCCAGGGATGGTGACTCCACCACCCCCCTGGGAAGCCTGTTCCAATGCATCACCACTCTCTCAGGAAAGAAGTTTTTCCTAATGTCCAGTCTAAATCTCCCCTGGTACAACTTAAAACTGCTCCCTGTCATTCTACCACTAGTTATCTGGGAGAAGAAACCAGCACTGGCCTCACTGGCCTCCTTTCATGCAGTTGTAGAGAGCAGTAACATCTCTCCCCTTAGCCTTCTCTTCTCCAGACTAAACAACCTTATCTCCCTCAGCCTCTTCGTGTATAACATACCCTCCAAGCCTCTCCCCAGACTTGTTTCTCTTCTATGGACATGCTCCTGAACCTCAATGCCTTTCCTATATGGTGGCACCCAGAACAGTACTCAAGGTGTGGCCTCACCAGGGCCAAGAACAGGGGCACAATCACTTCCCTACTCCTGCTGGACACACTAGTTTTGATGCCTTCCCTGAGGCTATGGTTGTTTACGTCTCATTTAGCTGCACTGCCAGGTGGTGCTGGTTCTGCCTGTGCCACCTGAGCAGCCCACTCACAAGGTGCCAGCACTTATCACAGGTCTGTCACTTTCCCAGCTTCAGAAAGCCCCCAGAAGAGCTCCTTCTTGGCCCTTTTCACCACAATTTCCTCTCCCAGTGCAGATTTGCCTACACTGGAGCTGGTCTCCTCACCAGGTCCAGCACACATGTTTAGAGCTGTTGCACTTTAGTGACAAGCTCTGGGGATGCTCAGCTAATGAGTTTGCATCACTGATTCTATTCCATTTCCTGTATAATTCTCTTATTATAGCAGACCTTTTCCAGTAGAACAGCTGTCAGGGATGCCACCCCCCAAATGTGCATCTTGCACAGGCAGAGGCAGCACTCCCTCACCACTGGCAGACCCCTACATACCATACAGCAGCAGGCAGCCATCAAGAAATCATCCCACAGCAGGGCATCCAGACCCATGGTGTGGCCCAGGCTCAAATCCTGCTTTCCTGCCCTGTGGAAGAACGGATGGCTCCAGTTCTGGAGCCCAGAGTCAAGCAACTTCCTTCAAAATAGAGATAGAAGAGCAAAACAGTGCTGGCAATGTTGCCTCACCAGTTTTCCTCACCTCTTTTTTTCCTCAGCTCCCTGCTTGGAGAGCCAAGAGCTGCATACCTCACAGCCCTCCTACAAAGCAGGAAAAGTTATTTGGCCTGTTTGCAAAATCACCATTGCTAGAAATCTGGGTTGCATGTTGCTTTTACATGGTTTATTGTCAGAGGTAGTTTATTACTTCTGTAATGAGGAATAGCTGGTGGATAAAGGAGTTTAAAAATGCATTCTAAGGGACACACCGGAGGCACATTTGAACTATCTAGGCTTCCAACAAGCCCCTTTCAACAGGATGACTCTCCTGAGTGAAGCAATGTGTCATGTAAAATAAGCTGACACTGACTGCAGCTGACATGGGAGTCCCTGCAACTGAACAACAAAGAAAACAACCTTGTCCAAAGTCCAGATTTAATACTTCCAAGTCCAGCACCTTTACTCAATCAGGCTTGTGTATCTATTCAGTCAGGCTTGTGTACACCTGCTACAGTACCTCTACAAACCTCTCAATTTAAGAAGGACATTGAGACTCTTGAACGTGTCCAGAGAAGGGCAATGAGGCTGGGGAGAGGCCTCAAGCACAAACCCTATGGGGAGAGGCTGAGGGAGCTGGGGTTGTATAGCCTGGAGAGGAGGCTCAGGGGAGACCTTATCGTTCTCTGCAACTCCCCTGAAGGGAGGTTGCAGCCAGGTGGGGGTTGGCCTCTTCTCCCAGGCAACCAGCCCCAGAACAAGAGGACACAGTCTCAAGCTGCACCAGGGGAGGTTTAGGCTGGAGGTGAGGAAAAAATTGTTCACAGAGAGAGTAATTGGCCATTGGAATGTGCTGCCCAGGGAGGTGGTGGAGTCCCTGTCCCTGGATGTGTTCAAGAGGGACTTGAAGCCACAGTTTAGTTAGTCATGAGGTGTTGGGTGACAGGTTGGGCTTGATCTGTGAGGTCTTTTCCAACCTTATTAATTCTATGATTCTATGAAATTAGCTTTAATGCAGTTAACAAGGCTGTAAGGAACAGTGTGATCTCATTACACCCAGAACGGATCCTGGATGAATGCATACTTGGACAGATAGTTTGAAAATCAGTTTTCACTGAAAAAAAGCCCAAACATTATCATCTGGAAGTGTTGGATTAGCAGTCTGTCTTTCTCTATAGTGAAATACACATTTCTAGAATCTATCTACTCAATCCTGACCTTTTTTCTGTTCACAGAGGGCAGTTCTGAAATGACTGTCAAAAGGATTTTTGATCTTTCACCTGAAATATGTGGATGATACTGACTTGGAACAAGAACAAGAAGGAAGCACTATAGGTTTGTGATCAGGTCCTGGAAGATAATGTAGCTCTGGCTACACTGCTGCCACAGACAGAGAGAAGTCATTCTGAGATTTTCATTTGGAAAAATTTACAAGAGGGATCTGGAGGTGCTGGAAGGTCGCCAGAGAAGGGCCACGAGGAGGAGCAGAGGGCTGGAGCACCTCTCCTATGAGGACAGACTGAAGGAGTTGGGGCTGTTCAGTCTGGAGAAGAGAAGGCTCCGAGGTAACCTCATTGTGGCCTTCCAGTATCTGAAGGGGGCCTACAAGAAGGCTGGAGAGGGGCTGGGGAGGGACTTCTCAGGATATCAGGATATAGGACTAGGGGGAATGGAATGAAACTGGAGGTGGGGAGATTCAGGCTGGATGTTAGGAGGAAGTTCTTCACCATGAGAGTGGTGAAGGCCTGGAATGGGTTGTCCAGGGAGGTGGTTGAGGCCCCATCCCTGGGGGTGTTTCAGCCCAGGCTGGATGAGGCTCTGTCCAGCCTGATCTAGTGTGGGGTGTCCCTGCCCATGGCAGGGGGGTTGGAACTAGATGATCCTTGTGGTCCCTTCCAACCCTGACTGATACTGTGAACATTTTTTATTAATGAAGGGCACATACCTCACAGAATGTCTACAGATACCCTCCACAACAGTATGTACCTCTGTAACAATTGCTGGCCTTAGTAGAGGGAATATACAGATATTTTAGAAGCTGGCGCTTCACTAGATGTATTCATGTCCTCATGTACCATAGATATGCATTTATGCTCTCAAAGTGAAATGTCTACAATGCTGCAAGTACCTTGTATTTATGACCCTTCAGTTCAAGCACCCATTTTCACAGCAATTACAAAGCAAATTATCTGAAAACAGCTTATATGTTTATATATGCCCCATCCTCGGAGGTGTTTAAGCCCAGGCTGGATGAGGCTCTGGCCAGCCTGATCTAGTGTGGGGTGTCCCTGCCCATGGCAGGGGGGTTGGATCTAGATGATCCTTGTGGTCCCTTCCAACCCTGACTGATTCTATGATTCTATGTAGCACAGAATAGTGATCTTTGAAGGGTTAACATTCTCTTCAAGCTCAACAGAAATGCCTCTTTAAAATTCCTGCTTCACCTTCTAGTGCCTCACAAAAATAAAACCAGAATTCTCTTTTCAGCTATTCCTTACAGTTGCCAGGAGATGGAAACATAGCTACACCAACTTACAAGAGAAGCATAGCATCATGTGGCTGTGTACAGCATGCTGCCTGCTGAAGAATAGTGCTAAAAATATCTGCAATCTGAATTGGCTCAGTGGAGCCCAAAACACAGGATCATACAATGCTCTTCCTGAGCCTCCACTTCTCCCTCTTCCCACAGCTAGCAAGAGATGCACAGTGCTTGTTACTGCTTCTCAGGACCAAGCATGTCCTTTAAGCAGCTGTTTGTCAGGTGTGATAGACATGTTTATTTCAACAAGAATCCAAAATCATGGATGGAAAGGCTCACAAAGCAGCAATCACAGCGCTTCAGAGCTGATAAACAGTCAGACACCTGACAAAGTGATGAGGAGACTAATGATCAATTGGCTTATTTAGAAGACATACATCTGCTTGGACATTCAAAACCATTATACACATTCCAACGTCCAGGTAGGATCTCATCCGAACACAGAAGACGGAGAGAATCAATCACCTCCCTCATGCTGCTGGTCACACTTCTTTTGATGCAGCCCAGGACAGAGCTGGCCTTCTAGGCTGGAAGTGCACATTCTGCCCCTGTACACTGCACTGGTTAGGCCACACCTTGAGTCCTGTGTCCAGTTCTGGGCCCTTCAGCTCAGGAAAGATGTTGAGTTGCTGGAACAGTATCACAGTATCACTAAGGTTGGAAGAGACCTCGAAGATCATCAAGTCCAACCTGTCACCACAGACCTCATGACTAGACCATGGCACCAAGTGCCATGTCCAATCCCCTCTTCAACACCTCCAGGGATGGGGACTCCACCACCTCCTGGGGCAGCACAGTCCAATGATGAACGACTCTCTCAGTGAAGAACTTTCTCCTCACCTCCAGCCTAAACTTCCCCTGGTGCAGCTTGAGACTGTGTTCCCTTGTTCTGTTGCTGGCTGCTAGAGAGAAGAGGCCAACCCCTTCCTGCCTACAACCACCCTTCAGGTAGTTGTAGAGAGCAAGGAGGTCACCCCTGAGCCTCCTCTTCTCCAGGCTAAGCAACCCCAGCTCCCTCAGCCTCTCCTCACAGGGCTGTGCTCAAGGCCTCTCCCCAGCCTTGTTGCCCTTCTCTGGACACGTTCAAGTGTCTCGATGTCCTTCTTAAACTGAGGAGCCCAGAACTGGACACAGGACTCAAGGTGTGGCCTAACCAATGCAGAGTCCAGGGGCACAATGACCTCCATGCTCCTGCTGGCCACACTATTCCTAATGCAGGCCAGGATGCTGTTGGCCCTCCTGGCCACCTGGGCACACTGCTGGCTCTTGTGTACGTTTACCAGCAACCCTGTGTCCCTCTCTGTTTGGCAGCTCTCCAGCCACTCTGACCCCAGCCTGTAGCTCTGCATGGGGTTGCTGTGGCCAAAGTGCAGCACCTGGCACTTGGACTTGTTGAATGCCATCCTGTTGGACTCTGCCCATCTGTCCAGTCAGTTGAGGTCCTTCTGCAGAGCCCTTCTGCCCTGTAACAGAGCAACATCTGCTCCCAACTTGGTGTCATCTGCAAATTTGCTGATGACTGTCTCAATCCCCTCATCCAGATCATCAATGAAGACATTGAAGAGGTTGGGGCCCAGCACTGATCCCTGGGGGACGCCACTGCTGACTGGCCTCCAGCTGGAGGTGTCACCATTCACCACCACTCTCTGGGCTCGGCCCTCCAGCCAGTTCCTAACCCAGCACAGAGTGCTGCTGTCCAAGCCACGTGCTGACAGCTTAGCCAGCAGTTTGCTGTGGGGGACAGTGTCAAAGGCCTTGCTGAAGTCCAGGTAAACCAGCATGTCCAGAGAATGGCAACAAAGCTGGGGAGGGGTCTGGAGCACAGCCCTATGAGGAGAGGCTGAGGGAGCTGGGGTTGCTTAGCCTGGAGAAGAGGAGGCTCAGGGGAGACCTTCTTGCTCTCTCCAACTCCCTGAAGGGAGGTTGTAGCCAGGTGGGGGTTGGTCTCTTCTGCCAGGCAAGCAGCACCAGAAAGAAGAGGACACAGTCTCAAGCTGTGCCAGGGGAGGTTTAGGCTGGGTGTTAGGAAGAAGTTCTTCATAGAGAGAGTGATTGGCCATTGAAGTGTGCTGCCCAGGGAGGTGGTGGAGTCACCATCATTGGGGATGTTTAGGAGGAGACTTGATGGGTTGCTTGGTGCCATGGTTTAGTTGATTAGATGGTGTTGGATGATGGGTTGGATGTGATGATCTTGAAGGTCTCTTCCAACCTGTTTTATTCCATTCTATTACCAGCTCATTCTGAGTTTTTATCCAACTGACACTCCAATCCGATCAGATCCTGGGCTGCATCAGGAGAAGTGTGGCCAGCAGGGCAAGGGAGGGGATTCTCCCCCTCTACTCAGCCCTGGTGAGACCCCACCTGGAGTACTGCCTCCAGTTCTGGAGCCCATATTCCAAGAGGGATCTGGAGGTGCTGGAAGGTGTCCAGAGCAGGGCCACGAGGATGAGCAGAGGGCTGGAGCACCTCTCCTATGAGGACAGACTGAAGGAGTTGGGGCTGTTCAGTCTGGAGAAGAGAAGGCTCCGAGGTGACCTCATTGTGGCCTTCCAGTATCTGAAGGGGGCATTCTATGATTCTATAAGTCCCTCTCCTCATCACTACTCTCAAACCACTCCTCACCCTGCCTATATTTGTGATTGGGATTGCCTCAACCCATGTGCACGACCTTGCACTTAGCCTTGTTGAGCTTCATGAAGTTAGCATAGCATAGAATAGGATAGGATAGGATAGGATAGGATAGGATAGGATAGGATAGGATAGGATAGGATAGGATAGGATAGGATAGGATAGGATAGAATAAACCAGGTTGGAAGAAACCTTTGAGATTATTGAGTCCAACCTATCACCCCACACCATCTAATCAACTAAACCATGGCACCAAGCACCCCATCCAGTCTCTTCCTAAACACCTCCAGTGATGGTGACTCCACCACCTCCCTGGGCAACCCATTCCAATGCCCAATCACTCTTTCTCTGAAGAAGTTGGCACAGGCCCATCTCTCCATCCTGTCCAGATCCCTATGGGTGGCATCCCTTCCCTCCAATGTGTCAGCTGGGCCACACAGCTTAGCATTGTCCACAAACTTCCTGAGGGAGAGCTCTATTCCACTGTCCATATTGCCAACAAATAGGTTAAACAGCACTGGTCCCAGTACTCACCCCTGAGGGACGCCACTCTTCAAGATGTAACCATCTGCTCTTTGTCTTTTGGTACCATAGTAGGCAATGTTACATAAATACTTGGAAAAGGTGAGAGGAACATAATACTGTTAAAAGATAAAGTAACCTTTTGAAATATCCCACAGGTAGGATAAAACACTGCCTGGTTTTGGGTTCTGTTTGCAGACGAGAGAGTTTGCCACTTGTCTTCATTTCTGCTTCCTGTGCATCCCACTACTTCAGCTCATACTGCTGAGATGAATAAGGCCCTCAGGTTTTCTCAGAGCTAACTGAAGAGTGCTGAGGATAGGCTAGAAATATGTAGAAGATGTTTCAGGAGAAAGAAGAACCTAGGAGACTTCTCTTTGCATAGACAGCTGTAGCAGAAAGGGAGAACTTCCCTGCATGAGAAGCAGGTCTCAGAAAGCACAGCTGGAAAGTAACTATCTCTTCTTTTCAAAGAGCACAACACTAAGAAATCTGGGGCCTTAGTATAGGCAAAACCTGGAAGGGCTGACTTTAGATGCAGGGGAATTTCAATTCCAGGACTAGACAAGCTGTGAAGAAATTCTTCCTCCCTGCCTAGGAGGTAGACTTGGTTAACAGGCAAAGTGAACAATACCAATGAACAGTACCAGGAAGTCCAGAATAAGTCTACCAAAAACTTGAAGAGTTCCATGAAACACAAAGTGGATCCCATACATTCAGTATGTGCAATAAAATGAAGTTGTTCTTGCATCATCTCAAGAATATTATCTTGTTTTAGCAATGCAGCTGACTTCAGTGTCTCCCTGGTACAAGTAACTGGATAGGGGAAAAGACACATACACACACAGAAAGAAAAACATCTACTGGCGTTTAGGAACAGAATGTTCCAATCCAAATGAGCAAACCACAAGACTATTTAAAAGTGACTAATGCAAGACCACATCTCAGAGATTATATTGAAGGATCACCTGGCCCAGAAGAGACTTTCACACATCTAAATCAACTGTCTGAGCTCAGGCTCAGTATCTAACTTGCAAGACACCTGATGCCACATTAGGACAGAACTATGTGTTCCCAAAACACTATAGAGGAGGCATCTGAAATCCATGAAACAATGACCTTGTGCTCATTCAGTGCACTCTGCTGTGGCACAGCCAGGAACTGGACAATGAACCAGGTGATTTCTGTGGATATTGGCCAGAAGCCAGCTCAGCTGCACCTCCTGCAAAATCACTCAAAACCAAAGCCATTGTGAGCTAGTTGGGGTCATTTCACCTCCCTGCCGGGGGAATTTTAACCCACTAATCTCTATGGAATTGTTAGAGTGGAAAAGGAGGAGTCATTAAATGTGAGGGTCAGGTCAGAAATCCATCTGTGAGACTTGTGATTTTATTAAATTAACTACAAACTCCATCTACAGAAAAGATAGAGAGAGAGATTTATTTTTTATTTCATTTGACATAAAGAATTAACCAACATATCATGACTACAGCCCACATCTCCTCCAGATCAGAATCCACCCTCACAGCTTTGTTCTGTTCCAGGTCCCCCTCTGTCTTCCCTGTGGCACAGACAATGCTCACACCTAATAAAACAATGACCAGCATGCAAATGAAACTCTGCAGAACTGCATATTTCCTTCCTAGTGACAGAAAGGTGAATGAAGGTGGAAGTTTATTTCATCATTAATCAGAATATGTTGGAGAAAACTTTAAGAGGCAAAATATTCACATAATCACCATGTCTTAACAAATCTGTGAGAACAGCTTAGAAAGAATATGAGCTGGTTTCTCAGCCTGCCTCAGATCACAGCCAGCATAACAAAGCTCACTACAACCATCAGATGAGAACTCTGGCTAGTTAGGCCAAACAGATACTTCCTCCTGCTGCAGTCTTGGAGATGAAGTCACTTGGCAGAAGCAGAGGACACCTTGCCATACAATCAGTTAAAACCTCTAAAGAATTTGATATACATGAGTGCACAGGGGCACTGTCACCATATGTTTCAGCCCTCCCAGGCTTTACACACATTTTTTCCCCCTCTTCTAAGTAATGAAGCAAGAAAAAAATTCCCCCTCAAAAAGAACAAAATCATTCAAGGTGGTGGCTGCTGTGTCTCAAGTCCCACTCCCTCTAAGCACGAATGCTCCTCAAGGTCTATATACACTACACAATGAATTCAAGAAGCAGCAAGGCTCAGTGGTTTGTATACACAAAGGTCTCCATCTCAAACAACACATAGACCTCCATTTCAGAGAAAATAAGTTCACCACCTGTGAATATAGCTGCAGCTATAAACCCAGAGCAGGGGCTAGGTGAACTGGGGTAGACCTGTGTCCGACATACATTTTTCCACACTGCGTTTTCCACCCAATTCCTTTTGGCTCTGTCAATGGTGCTCAGAGTAGGAATCCTATGGGAAGCTGGTCGCATTAGCTCAGAGAGATCCACAGCCGATCTAAAAGAAATCTCCAACATTTTTCACATCACATTTAGTATATACAGAGAGAGTAAGAAACTTCTTCCATATGCCACAGTGTAGCAGCACTCGTTTTTAGTTTTACATTGTAGGAGGAGAGGATACTTCTTCATGGACACAGGTTTTATAATGCAGAAATTTTGCTTCAGAGACAACCCAGTGATCACCCAACTTCCTCTGCAAGAAAGCTCACTGGAGAGGTCCTGGCTCACTGGAGAGGTCCCAGAAGACTGGAAGCTGCCAACGTGGTGCCCATCCACAAGAAGGGCCGGTTGGAAGAGCCAGGGAATGATAGGCCTGTCAGCCTGACCTCAGTGCCAGGCAAGATTATGGAGCAGGTCATCCTGAGTGCGATCACACAGCACTTACAGGATGGCCAAGGGCTCAGGCCCAGCCAGCATGGCTTTAGGAAGGGCAGGTCCTGCCTGACCAACCTGATCTCCTTCTATGATCAGGTGACTGCCTGGGGGATGTGGGGAGGCCTGTGGATGTGGTCTACCTGGACCTCAGAAAGGCCTTTGACACCGTCCCCCACAGCAAACTCCTGGCCAAGCTGGCAGCCCCTGGCTTGGACAGGAGCACTCTGAGCTGGGTTAGGAACTGGCTGGAGGCTGAGCCCAGAGAGTGGTGGTGAATGGTGCCACAGCCAGCTGGCAGCCAGGCACCAGTGGTGTGCCCCAGGGATCAGTGCTGGGCCCCATGCTCTTCAACATCTTTATTAATGATCTGGATGAGGGCATTGAGTCCATCATCAGTAAATTTGCAGATGACACCAAGCTGGGGGCAGGAGTTGATCTGCTGGAGGGCAGAGAGGCTCTGCAGAGGGACCTCGACAGGGCTGGACAGAGGAGCAGAAGCCAAGGGCATGAGATTCAACACATTTGAGTGCTGGCTTCTACACATTGGCCATAACAACCCCATGCAGTGCTACAGGCTGGGGTCAGAGTGGCTGGAGAGTGACCAGGCAGAGAGGGACCTGGGGGGACTGGTTGATTGTAGGCTGAACATGAGCCAGCAGTGTGCCCCAGGGGGCCAAGAAGGCCAATGGCATCCTAGCCTGCATCAGGAACAGTGTGGCCAGCAGGAGCAGGGAGGTCCTTCTGCCCCTGTACAACGCACTGGTTAGGCCACACCTTGAGTCCTGTGTCCAGTTTCATAGTTTCGTAGTTTCAGTCAGGGTTGGAAGGGACCACAAGGATCATCTAGTTCCAAGCCCCCTGCCATGGGCAGGGACACCCCACACTAGATCAGGCTGGCCAGAGCCTCATCCAGCCTGGGCTTAAACACCTCCAGGGATGGGGCCTCAACCACCTCCCTGGACAACCCATTCCAGGGCTTCACCACTCTCATGGGGAAGAACTTCCTCCTCCCCTCCAGCCTGAATCTCCCCACCTCCAGCTTCATTCCATTCCCCCTAGTCCTATCACTACCTGAGATCCTGAGAAGTCCCTCCCCAGCCTTCTTGTAGGCCCCCTTCAGATACTGGAAGGCCACAATGAGGTCACCTCGGAGCCTTCTCTTCTCCAGACTGAACAGCCCCAACTCCCTCAGTCTGTCCTCACAGCAGAGGTGCTCCAGCCCTCTGCTCATCCTCGTGGCCCTTCTCTGGACACTTTCCAGCACCTCCAGATCCCTCTTGGAATAGGGGCTCCAGAACTGGAGGCAGTACTCCAGGTGGGGTCTCACCAGAGCTGAGCAGAGGGGGAGAATCCCCTCCCTTGCCCTGCTGGCCACACTTCTCCTGATGCAGCCCAGGCTCTGATTGGCTTTCCGGGCTGCAAGTGCACACTGAGAGCTCCTGGTGAGCTTCTCGTCCACCAGCACCCCCAAGTCTCTCTCCTCTGGGCTGCTCCCCAGCCAGTCACTGCCCAGCCTGGATTTGTGCCTGGGATTGCCTTGACCCAGATGCAGGACCTGCACTTGGTCTTGTTGAAGCTCATGAGGTTGGCCTGTGCCCACCTCTCCAGCCTGTCCAGGTCCCTCTGGATGGCATCCCTTCCCTCCAGCCTGTCTGCTGCACCACACAGCTTGGTGTCATCAGCAAACTTGCTGAGGGTGCACTCACTGCCACTGTCCATGTCACCCACAAAGATGTTGAACAAGACTGGTCCCAGGACTGATCCCTGAGGGACTCTGCTTGTCCCTGGCCTCCACTGGGACATGGACCCCTTGACAGCCACTCTTTGGGTGGTGCCATCAAGCCAGTTCTGTATCCATCTAGTGGTCACCCATCAAACCCATGTGTCACCAGCTTGGAGACCAGGATGTGGTGTGGGACAGTGTCGAAGGCTTTGCTCAGGGACAGGTAAATGACATCAGTTGCTCGCCCCTCATCTATTAATGCTGTCACCTGTTCATAGAAGGCCACCAGGTTTGTCAGGCAGGATTTGCCCTTGGCAAAGCCATGCTGACTGCTCCCAATCACCTCTTCACTATTCTTCTGAGTCAGTAGTGTCTCCAGGAGGATCTGCTCCATGATCTTTCCGGGCACAGAGGTGAGGCTGACTGGCCTGGAGTTCCCTGGTGCCTCCTTCTTACCCTTTGTGCAGATGGGAGCAATGTTTGCCCTTTTCCAGCCTGTGGGGACTGCCCCAGCCTGCCATGACTTTTGGAATAGACTAGAGAGGGGCTTAGCAACCTCCTCTGCCAGTTCTCTCAGCACCCGTGGGTGTATCCCACCAGGTCCCATGGACTTGAACACTTTCAGGTTCTTCAGGTGATCACCAACCTGAGCTTCACTTACCATGGGCAGTTCTTCCTCCCCGTCCCTGGCATCGTCTGCCATGACTCCAGGAGTGTGGCTGGAGGCCCTTGCAGTGAAGACTGAGGTAAAGAAGTTATTGAGTACCTCAGCCTTTTCCACATCACTTGTGGCCATTTCATCAGTATCCTTTCTGAGGGGGCCCACACCTTCCCTACTCATCTTCTTGCCATTAATATACCTGTAGAAGTTCTTAGTGCTCCCTTTAACCTCCCTGGCTAGATTCAATTCAAACTCTGCTTTGGCTTTCCTAACCAGGCCTCTTGCTGCTCGGGCAGCTTCCTTATCTCCCCCTGTTCTATCTGTCCTTCTCTCCACTTCCTGTAGAGTTTCTTTTTAAGTAATAGTGTGTCCAGGAGCCCCTTGTTCATCCAGGCAGGCCTCCTAGCATTCTTCCCTGCTTTTCTCTTTGTTGGTATACATAGCTCCTGGACACAGAGGAGGTGGTCCTTGAACACTGACCAGCTGTCCTGGGTCCCTCTTCCCTCCAGGGCTTTGTCCCATGACACTGTGGCTAGCAGATCCCTGCAGCGATCGAAGTCTGCAGCCTAAAGTCTAGGGTCATAAGCTTAGAATAGGTCCTCCTGATAGCCCTGAGGAGATTAAATTCCACTGCTTCATGGTCACTGCAGCCAAGGCTGTCTCTGAGCCTCACATTGGTTACCAGCCCTTCCCTGTTGGTGAGAACAAGGTCCAGCAGAGCACCTTTTCTTGTTGGTTCCTCTACCATTTGGAGGAGGAAGTTGTCTTCTATGCAGTCCAGGAACATCCTGGATTGCTGGTGTCTTGCTGTGTTGTCCCTCCAGCAGATGTCAGGGTGGTTGAAATCACCCATGAGGACCAGGGATTGTGACCTGGAAGCCGCTTCTATTTGCCTGTGGAATTTGCCTGTGGAATTTGCCTGTGGAATTCTATTTGCCAGTTCTGGGCCCCTCAGTTTAGAAGGATGTTGCCTTGCTGGAACATGTCCAGAGAAGGGCAACAAAGTTGGTGAGGGGTTTGGAACTCAAGCCCTATGAGGAAAGGCTGAGGGAGCTGGGGTTGCTTAGCCTGGAGAAGAGGAGACTCAGGGGTGACCTTATTGCTCTCTACAGCTACCTGAAGGGAGGTTGTAGCCAGGCAGAGGTTGGTCTCTTCTCCCAGGCACCCAGCACCAGAACAAGAGGACACAGTCTCAGGCTGTGCCAGGGGAGGTTTAGGCTGGATGTTAGGAAGAAGTTCTATACAGAGAGAGTGATTGCCCATTGGAATCGGCTACCCATGGAGGTAGTGGAGTCACCTTCATTGGAGGTGTTCAGGAGGAGACTTGATGGGGTGCTTGGTGCCATGGGTTAGTTGTTTGGGTGGGTTGGATTAGTGGATGGGTTGGACGTGATGATCTTGAGGGTCTCTTTCAACCTGGTGTATTGTATTATTGTATTGTAAAGAGCTTACCCATTACAGTCACTACTGCCCACAGCAGATAGGACAGCATTCTTTGCTTTGTCCCTGCCTTGATAGTGTGTGACAGTTTTAGGTTGTGCCTTTAAGAAAAGACAAGCTACAGAATTCTCTAGCTGGAATGTTTAGGTGTAGAAACGGAAAACAAAGATAATTCTAAACGAATTTCATTGGCAGATCAGTAGAATGTAACTTCAAGAACTTACAGTCTGAGTTCAGTCTTTCTTTCTGTCTGTTCTTGGCCAGAGTGCATGCTGCTGACCTTGGACTGATGAGATAAGAAAACTAACTTCTCTAACAACTGCTTTGAACTAATGATTTTTCCCTTAATATCCATTTCTCTTTTAATCCGTTTTCTGTCCAATTAGCCTTGAACGAGAAAGGGTGGGGGGAGAGGGATTTGGGGGAACCCAGGGGGGATTCTCCTTGGGAGGGTGTTTCTGTGTTACATTATTTCCTGTATATTTTTGTCCATACTGTATATTTTATATATATTCATTTGCATTGCATTCTGCTTGTAAAATACAGCTTTCCATTCACTTCTCTGACGGAGTTTAGCTGTGCTTTATGTGGTGGGAGGATTAAACCTTCACACTACCACATAGTGGCCACTCACTGCTTGACTTTCTGAATTTTCAGAAGCAGAGAGGGCATGACCTTCACCCTGAGGTCTGAGCTTTGTGAGGAGTGAAAGCTTTCCATCTCCTTTCCAAACCCAGTCTCGTTTTTGCTTCTCTGCATTTTCACACCAGCGAGCCTCCGTTTGTGATGCCTGATCCTGTTGATGGCTGATGAGGCAATTCAAATTCAGGGTCTCTCCTTCTTCCAGGTATTTTGTGGTACATGCATAAATGATTTACAGCATACTGTGTTCTGTGGTGGAAGAGAGCAGACATTAACTGAACTGACCTGACAGTGTTTATGCACTGTGAAAGCAGGGACCATCTTATGACCCAGACGTGCATGGAACACCCAGAATAACAGGTACCACAAAAAAACCAAGACCTCTTCCCTTATGTGAGAGGAACAAAACCCTCTGTTTCCTGTTGTAGATCTTGCAGCAAAGGTATTATGTGAACAGCATATTCTCTACAAGCTTTGCTGCCTTCATGCAAACAGAAGATGAGAAGAATATCCTTTCTTCAACAAAAAGCAAAAGTGTCAGGGGACAGGGATATTGGAGGGGGAATTGTTTGGATTTTGTTTTTTTTCTCTTCAGCTTAATGGTTTTTGCTTTCATCAAATATTGAATTATTCCATGGAAGGATAATATAAAAATACTGATTGGCTCAAAACACTACTCTTTGGGGATCAGATTTCACTTCCTAGCTCCCTGGGCAAAATTTAGCAAGCAGAAAACAGAAGGATGAAAAACATCTGTCCTAGTTTTGAGCCACGAGCTGCCCAGGGCAAAAGGACAGAAAAGATATTTTACCCTCTCTCAAGGAATAGAATAGAATAGAATAGAATAGAATAGAATAGAATAGAATAGAATAGAATAGACCAGACCAGACCAGACCAGACCAGACCAGACCAGGTTGGAAGAGACCTTCAAGACCATTGAGTCCAACCTATCACCCACCATCATCTAATCAACTAAACCATGGCACCAAGCACCCCATCAAGTCTCTTAAACACCTCCAGTGATGGTGACTCCATAAGCTCCCCAGGCAGCCCATTCCAATGGCCAATCATTCTTTCTATGAAGAATTTCTTCCTAACACCATCCAGCCTAAACCTCCCCTGACACAGCTTTGAGACTGTGTCCTCTTGTTCTGGACACTTCCTAACTCCCTGGGCAAAATTTAGCAGGCAGAAAACAGAAGGATGGAAAACATCTGTCCTAGTTTTGAGCCACGAGCTGCCCAGGGCAAAAGGACAGAAGAGATATTTTACCCTCTCCCAAGGAGTAAAATAAAAATGCTCCACACTGGATCATAGTTCCATAGTTTCAGTCAGGGCTGGAAGGGACCACAAGGATCATCTAGTTCCAACCCCCCTGCCATGGGCAGGGACACCCCACACTAGATCAGGCTGGCCAGAGCCTCATCCAGCCTGGGCTTAAACACCTCCAGGGACAGGGCCTCAACCACCTCCCTGGACAACCCATTCCAGGGCTTCACCACTCTCATGGGGAAGAACTTCCTCCTCACCTCCAGCCTGAATCTCCCCACCTCCAGCTTCATTCCATTCCCCCTAGTCCTATCACTACCTGAGAGCCTGAAGAGTCCCTCCCCAGCCTTCTTGTAGCCCCCTTCAGATCCTGGAAGGCCACAATGAGGTCACCTGGGAGCCTTCTCTTCTCCAGACTGAACAGCCCCAACTCCCTCAGTCTGTCCTCACAGGAGAGGTGCTCCAGCCCTCTGCTCATCCTCGTGGCCCTTCTCTGGACACTTTCCAGCACCTCCAGATCCCTCCTGTAATAGGGGCTCCAGAACTGGAGGCAGTACTCCAGGTGGGGTCTCACCAGAGCTGAGTAGAGGGGGAGAATCCCCTCCCTTGCCCTGCTGGCCACACTTCTCCTGATGCAGCCCAGGATCTGATTGGCTTTCCGGGCTGCAAGTGCACCCTGAGAGCTCCTGTTGAGCTTCTCGTCCACCAGCACCCCCAAGTCTCTCTCCTCAGGGCTGCTCTCCAGCCAGTCCCTGCCCAGCCTGGATTTGTACCTGGGATAGCCTCCACCCAGATGCAGGATCTTGCACTTGGTCTTGTTGAAGCTCCTGAGGTTGGCTTGTGCCCACCTCTCCAGCCTGTCCAGGTCCCTCTGGATGGCATCCCTTCCCTCCAGCGTGTCAGAAGTTTAAATGGAAATTCTGTTTACAAATATGTACAAAAAGGATCCAAGCAAAAGCAATACATTCAGAAATTAGGCTCAGTTCTTCACCTGGGCCTACTAGGCTGTGGTAGTCTTAGGCTATGCCTTTATTTAAATTTTTTCACAGATCTTGAACAGAAAGTAGTAAAAATGTAAACAAATCACTATTGGGTGTAAAAAGGAAAATAATTATAATTCCAAACAGTCCCACTGAAAGAAATAAGGGACTAAAACTAGGTGTATCAAAACAATCTCTCTCTTCTCCTTGCTTCTGCTTGACCTTGGTTGCACTGCTTTTGTTGTGACTGGTATTAACTCCTCTGCTTCTGTCTCTTGTCCCTTTTGTACTGAGGGTAAGGGGGAGGTTGTAGCCAGGTGGGGGTTGGTCTCTTCTCCCAGGCAACCAGCACCACAACAAGAGGACACAGTCTCAAGCTGTGCCAGGGGAGGTTTAGGCTGGATGTTAGGAAGAAATTCTTCCCAGAAAGAGAGATTTGCCATTGGGATGTGCTGCCCAGGGAGGAGGTGGAGTCACCATCACTGGAGGTGTGTAAGCGGGGACTGGATGAGGCACTTGGAGCCATGGTTTAGTTGATTAGATGGTGTTGGGTGACAGGTTGGACTTGATGATCTTGAAGGTCTTTTCCAACCTGTTCTACTCCTATTCTATTCTATTCTATTCTATTCTATTCTATTCTATTCTACAAATTCCCAAAAGCTAGCAAAATTCCTTTGTAAGTGTTTCTCCTCCTCAAGAGGGCACCTGCATCAAATTATTTGTCTAGTACAGGCTCCCAGCAAACAATACAGAATGTACAGAGCATGGGGCCATGGGCACCCTTTTTTTTCAATGAAGGGAAAAACAAATCTTGTTATTACGTTACTGTACTTGAATTCTAAGTAAGAGAAATTTGATGTGGGTATTCAGGATAGAAGACAGAGATTCTGAAGTTTAAAAAATGCTTACCACAACATTCTGTTCCAGACTATATAAGAGGCAAGAGAGCCTCTTTCTGTACATCAGAAGATAGATTTTCCTTTTCCATTGCCTTTTGGAAATACCTCTAAGTGCCAGAGCAGCAAGTCAAACTTGGCATACTGCTGAGAAGGACAAAAGCTAGAGTGGTTGGTTTGGGCCCATTAGCTAAATGGGTAGGTGCCTTCAGTCATTCCATAGCTAAATAAGTAACTAAAAATCAAAAGGTTTGGTTTTGTTTCCCTGGGGTTTGGGTATTTTGTTTTCTCCCCCTTCACCTACTGCCTTAGACCAAGGCTATGGCGGTTTGAGCCTTAACTGGGATTTAAGAGCTCAGATGGGGGGCAAGGCTGAGAATCCCTCCCCTGCTCCCCCCTCCTCTTTCCCAATCAAGAGAAAAGGAAGAAAGAGAAGGAGCACATCTACCAAGAAATAATTTGGAGTTGGTTTGGAAGTAGAGAGGTAAAAAATTTTCTTTAAACAAGATAGATATAGATATAGATATAGATATAGATTATATAGATATAGATATATAGATATATAAACAATGACAGGAAGGGTTCATAAGGCTAAGGAATAAGGATGGATGGGGAAAATATATATATACAAAACCAGTCCTTTGAAGTCCCTTTGAAGAAGCGTGAATGCAGCAGGGAGGAGGAAGAAGACCAGGCCCGACCATGGGGAATCAGAAAACCAGCAGCAACTCTCTTAGTCCCCGTGAGGCAGAAGTAAAAGAGCAAATGGCTGCAGTGTCTTCCTTTTTAAAGGCTTGCTGGACAGGGAGGGGGAGTGGAACAGACGAACTCAGTTTCCCATCCCTCTCCGGGGAGGGCAAGGCTCTCACAAGCACTCCCCCCCCCTCTGCTTTCAGGATGGGCATAACCCATCACAGAGGCACAGAAGAAAATCATGGCAGGACTTGTGGTTGTCCCTCATTACCCAGTGTTTGCAATCTTGTGCTTGTGTAAATCAAAGTGGTTGTTTGCAGTATGCTCTGATCTTTTTGACAGCAGGGGAGGACAGCAAGACAGTGAACATGACGACAAAGCATTTGTCTGCATTCCTCTATACTGCACAGAAATTTCTGTGTAGATTGTGCTTGGAAGAAATTGACCGGTTGTATTTTGTGTTATTTTAACTACAATGTCTATTCCTCACTCATTCTGATCTTTGAGCTCTTTCTTGCCTTTCAAAAAAGGGTCCCCATACACTTTCTGATGTCAGGCTTTCACTTGTGGCTCAGCAACCCAGGTCCAGAAGATTTCATTGGCTTTTACCAGCTAAGGCTAGCTAAGTTAACGTTTCCTCCTAGATGACCCTGTAATTTTCAGACACTTAAGACTCAAAAGAGGTTTCATTTTCAGAGTGCAGTTCAGTTTCTCTCTTAACAACTTTTGAGATGTGTAGAGCATAGTGGTTAATGTAAGGGGAATAATCAGAGCTGCCAGTTCACATTCTCTGCAACTCATTAAAGCAGTCAAAATCCTTACCATTAGCAGAAAGTAGTTCAGTGTCCCAGACACATTTGCTGCAAATGCATGCCTCCTCTGTGGCAAAGCCATTCATTTCCAGAGTTGGTTATAAAATTCCTGAAGAAGAAAATGCATCTGTGAAAGGTGCTGACTTGAGAACTCAGACACAAACATTAGGCATTCACAAAGCGTGCACAATTCAGAGAGCAAAGATTTTCCCTTTCCCCCTTCTCCTTCCACTTGCTCTTGTACATCAAGCAATCACTTCTCCTGCGGAGCAAGCAATGTGTTCTTTGAAGTCCATTCAGCTTCAGGTCTGTCGGTGGAGGTTAACCCCAGTTACTCAGCCTCCACAGGTGAGCCTCTGGATATAAATTCACAAGCAAAAAAAGCACTGAATGTGTCCCTGATGGTTTCTCCTCAGAAACACGGCAGTGAACAGCTGTTTTATTTGAGACAGGCTTTACACCAGCACTGCAAGTAACGCCTCAACAAGCATGTGCGCTGAGTAACACAGGAAAATACTGCGGGTGCAATGGAATGCCCCCAGTTTTGGTCAATAAAAGGATATATTAATGTTCAATAAGCGGAGCGATTAATAAAATATTAATAATTTTATTAATCACAAAAAAATACCACAAAAAATATTAAATAAAACCTATTTACAGGTTCGAGGGGTTTCGGTTGTGGAACAGATCCCTCCCCAGCAGGAACAAGTAACAATTTAAACAACATGTACAACAATCCAGAGGCAACAAGCAGCACTTTAAACTGTAAAGAAAAAGGAACCTCGGCAATGCAGCCGGCGCTTGCCCACAACGCGGGGGCGGGGGAGGAGGAACCTCAAAATTCCCCAGGGCAACAGACCTTCAATAGATGCTTATAAAAATCAGGTCTTGCAATTCCTCACTGATCCGGATACCTCCTGGCACACCTTAAGACCGAGGCAAACCCAAACTGGCGTCGACCACGCGGAAGCTGCAGGAGCAGAGTTTCACTTTCTGATGGTGTCTGCAGCTTATTGCTGAGGCAGGATTTGCCCCCAGAGGGTTTGTAGCTGAAAGCTTTGTAGAGAGGAGGTTTCTCGGCTGGAATCCTTTTGCAGCAGTGCTCGCTCCTTGCTCCAGCCAAACGAAGCTGTCCCGGGGACTCAGCTCCTCTGGGGTTTCGCCTCTCGGCCCGGCAAGGCACGGATCTGTCCTCTGGGCTTTACAAGGCTGAAAACAGTGAGGGGTCTTTGCTGTCTTGTCTGGGTAAACTGAAACACAGTTCAGCTTCCAAGCGAAGCTTGTGGTTCCTTCCAGAGCATGGACAATGGCAAGACAAAGCTCTGGCCCTTTGGGCTGGTACTTATAGATTTCCCGAGGCAATAATGGCCAGTAGCAACACAGACCTAGGGGTAAACCCCTGGTATTGCAAGCTATAGAAAGCCTTCTTTCCAAACGTGGCCAAAAGCACACCCACCTGGCTCATTCTGGCTCTGAGACATGTCCAGGCAAGCCTAAAGAAGCACATCTACTAGCTTCTGCCTCATTATCTGGTAAAAAGCCATTTTAAGGCTTTTTATGTCGATTCAGGACACACCCACCCTGCTACTTCAAACAGGGCTTAAAAGTGTGTGTGTGTGTGTGTGGGAAATCCCTATTTCAACCTTAAAAACATTAGTAAAAGCAAGCAGCGAATTTCTACTTGCTGAGTAGATCTGAATAGGTGCCTGCTTATTTTAAGGCAACCAATATCTCCTCAGATGTCTCAGCATTAGTGAAAACTAGAGATGCTTTCAGCTCTTGTGTGTGTTTATGCTGAATCAAATGAGAAAACCAGTGTTCAGATTTTAGCTATTGAAATCCTAATACTTTCATCCTACTTTGTTTAATTGGGGGGGGAAAAAGGGGAGGGGGAAGGCAACATGGGAAAAATACATATGCTAAAAAAACCTGTCCTGAGGCTGCCTGGGAGTATCACTTTCATACATATTTACCCATGATCATGAAATAAAAATGTCCAGGATTTGTCTTAATGATATGCAAATCACATTAAGATAGCAAGAGAGAAAGTAAAGTTCAGTTTCACCTAAATCATCTGTTACAAATCAAAACCAGTACAGTCATGAGGAAAAACATATACAGAAGATAACCAATTCAGAATAAGCAGTTCATAACAAGAGATCTAGAACTAGATAAAACTGTGTTTTGTATTTGCAACAGAGGTTACAAAAATGCATTTCCAGAGGGCCTGCCAAGATTTCATAGAACCAAAACCTGATGGCTCCAGCTCATGCTTACAGCTCTGTAAATGGGTATCTGTAAAGAAGGATGTATCCTCTAGTGGTTTTTTACCACTTTGGACAGAAGTGCACCAGGAACAGGTATGATACAGCTGTGCACCAGACACTGGATCTCATTATTGATGATCTGGATGAGGGGATTGAGTCCATCATCAGTATATTTGCAGATGACACCAAGCTGGGGACAGGAGTTGATCTGTTAGAGGTTAGGAGAGCTCTGCAGAGGGACCTTGACAGGCTGGACAGATAGGTAGAGTCCAAGGGCATGAGATTCAACACATCTAAGTGCTGGCTTCTACACATTGGCCATAACAACCCCATGCAGTGCTACAGGTGGGGGTCAGAGTGAATGGAGAACAGCCAGGCAGAAAGGGACCTGGGGGGACTGGTTGATAGTAGGCTGAATGTGAGCCAGCAGTGTGCCCAGGTGGCCCAGAGGGCCAATGGTATCCTGGCCTACATCAGGAACAGTGTGTTCAGCAGGAGAAGAGAAGTCATTCTGCCCTGTACTCAGCACTGGTTAGGCCACACCTTGAGTCCTGTGTCCAGTTCTGGGCCCCTCACTTTAGGAAAGATGTTGAGCTGCTGGAAGGTGTCCAGAGAAGGGCAACAAAGCTGGGGAGGGGTCTGGAGCACAGCCCTGTGAGGAGAGGCTGAGGGAGCTGGGGTTGCTTAGCCTGGAGAAGAGGAGGCTCAGGGGAGACCTTCTTGCTGTCTACAACTCCCTGAAGGGAGGTTGTAGCCAGTTGGGGGTTGGTCTCTTCTCCTAGGTGGTGGAGTCACCATCACTGGAGGCGTTTAGGAAGAGACTGGATTAGGCACTTGGTGCCATGGTTTAGTTGATCAGATGCAGATGGTGTTGGGTGATAGGTTGGACTCGATGATCTCAAACATCTTTTCCTACCTGGTTAATTCTATTCTTTTCTATTCTTTTTATTTTTAAAAATCAAATTAATAAAATTCATAACATCAATCAAATGACATAAAGGCAAGTATATGTAACTTCACAGGTGGAAAACAAGAGGTTTTGTCTGAACATGAGGAAAAACTTTGCTTTGAGGTTGATGGAGCACTGGAACAGGCTGTCCACAGAGGCTGTGGAGTTTTCGCCTCTGAATAGATTCAAAACCTGCCTAGATGCAGTACTGGGCAACTTTATCTAGGTGAATCTGCCTTAGCAGAGGGGTTGGACTAGGTGATTTCCAGGGGTGTCTTCCAACCCCTACCATTCTGTGATTCTGTAATGTTAGAGTGAAGCAACAGGCTGCCATTGTCAAATGATCAAACTCTCAAACTAATGTAACAGATAATTACCAGTCACAAAGTTAGTCCTAGGAGAATTTAGACAATGACAAGATCTTCAGTTTCAATTCCCTATCTAATTTGTGTCCATTAGCTATTTTTTTCCTTACATCTTACTGTCACTAAACACAATTACAGAAGATTCTTATTCCATCTCACCCTCTTCAACAGAACACAGTGGGCTTTAAAGAAGGTATGACAGTTAAATCACGTAGCAGCGTTTTAAAACACAGCCATTAACACGGGAGAATCTGACTCAGCGACATGTTGTGGTTTAAGTTTAGGAAATCATTAAAGGACTCATGGGAATCTCTCATGCACACAGGCAAATGAAAACCAAGAGATAACAGAAATAACTCCCCTCTGAAAGCCAAAGGCACAGCAAAGTAGAATGAACTAATTTTTGATTAACTTCTTGGGATCTTGTCATTAGTTTCATGGACTCGAGTACTGTGCAGCTTACTGCCACACACACAATCACAGAGTCATAGAATCAATAGGGTTGGAAGAGCCCTCAAAGATCAAGTCCAACCTGTCACACAACACCTCATGACTAACTAAACCATGGCTTCAAGTGCCATGTCCAATCCCCTCTTCAACACCTCCAGGGATGGTGACTCCACCACCTCCCTGGGCAGCACATTCCAGTGGCTAACAACTCTCTCTGTGAAGAACTTTCTCCTCATCTTGAGCCTAAAATTCCCCTGGTGCAGCTTGAGACTGTGTCCTCTTCTTCTGGTGCTGGTTGCATGGGAGAAGAGACCAACCCCACCTGGCTACAACCTCCCTTCAGGAAGCTGTAGAGAGCAATAAGGTCTGCCCTGAGCCTGCTCTCCTCCAGGCTAAGCAACCCCAGCTCCCTCAGCCTCTCCTCACAGGGCTGTGCTCCAGACCTCACCCCAGCCTCATTGCCCTTCTCTGGACACATTCAAGTGTCTCAATGTCCTTCTTAAACTGAGGGGCCCAGAACTGGACACAGGACTCAAGGTGTGGCCTAACCAGTGCTGAGTCCAGGGGCACAATGACTTCCCTGCTCCTGCTGACCATACTATTCTTGATGCAGGCCAGGCCAAGTTTCATTCAGGCTTATGCTGGCTTCTCCAGTGACATGAATCTTTTATGTTCTTCCTTCTCTGGATGACACACCCAAGCTGTGTCTGTGGATAACACAATTTTTCTCTCCTTCTCTGCTCTTAACTTTCTGAGAAGGCATGCCCTGCTTGCTCCAGCTCACAACCCAGTTCAGCATTGCAGGTTCACTTACGTTTTTAGGAACAGATCATATCACTCAGGATGATCTTCAAGACAGGCAATTAGCTAAGATGTTGGTGGGTATTTCCTAGAAAGTTTGAGTGTTGTCTTCCATCTGAAATCAGAGACACTAGATCTGCTGTCACCAAACCCAGTTTTGCTCTTACAACCAAGCCAACCCTATTTCTATGTATGTATTTTAAGGCGATTTGTTCTGTCTTAGGCATGGATTTCTGGTAGGACCTGTTGCTTGTTTGGGGGAAAGGGGGATTTTAAACAAACAAATATAAGCTCATAACCAACTCTACTGGATTTTATACACATTATTATTTTTTCATATTAAAATTAATCTTGGGTTCAAACAGTGTCTAGATTTATATCCCTCCCAATAATAATGGTTCCCAATAGTTCCCCAGAAAAAAGGCTGCATTCTGCATTTCTGCATTGCCACGCACAGCAGTAGCCATTTTCTTTTTGTGATAACAGATAGCAAGCTTTTCAGAGGCACAAAGAGAGAGGAACTAATAAAGAGCAGGCATTACCCACCCCCACATTTCTATTAACAGTTCTATAAGCATCACATAAACCTCAGCAGAGCAGAAGGCAAACGTTCCCCCACCAGAAAAGCAAATATACAGTGACCAAGAAGATGGAAACTTCTACAGGAAGTTTGTATTTCTCTTTGCCTTCAAGGCTACATTCAGACTTTCCATTATGATTGTGGAATTCAGGAAGATCAATAAATGAATATGGTTCCAGTTTGAATCCTTCTTGCAGCAAGAGTGGGTACACCCAATAAGAAATAGAAATGTGAAGCCAAAGTTAAACCCTTAGCATACAGAAAAGAGTTAAAATAGTTCTACTGGATTACATGAAGCAACATCATTTATATTTGCTGAGGCTAATGCACCTTATCCCTCCAGACATCAGGTTCAGCCTGAGCTTAGGGTAATGAGATCTCAGAACAGTGTTGTTACTGAGTAAGTGAAATCAAATACTCAAGAATATAGAAGTTAATAAAGAAATCAGGGATGTTTCTTGGATGGATTACAGACTTGGCAGGGAATGGGACAAGACAGAACACAGGCATCAGGAAGGAGAATGAAAGATGGGAAAAGAAAGAGGTTCACACTCACTGCTGTCAAGGCCTTAGGCCTGGATACTTCCTGTCTCCGAGCTGTACTTTTGGAGTAAGAGTATATGATTTCCATAGTGACTGTACAAACATCTCCTCCTTGTGCTCCTTGAGGAAAATAGTGGACATAGTAATTACTATTTAGACATTTCAAAAGCTAAAAAGACAAGGAACAGTCAAATTCAGAAATCCATCTCCAGAGGGCAAGAAATGCACATGTAACTGATATCTAAGTAACTTACTCTGTTCTTTAACAGATATGGGGGGGGTGTGGGGAAACAAACCAGTTTTGCAAGAGTATATACCCTAGGAAAAAGAAAGCTCAATGTGCTGAATGATAAAAGCCAGACTGCTACATTTAGAACATTATTTTTTATGTCTCAGCATCTTGTATGCCTGTCCAAAGGCTACACAATGATGCAGCAAGGAAAAGGCAGAACCAAAGAAACACATATCCAGCAAATACCCAACAGAAGGAGCTGGAAAGAAAAGTCTTCCCATATGTTCCGAGTGCCAGAGGAAAGAGGAGCTTTCCAAAGGTGTTGCCATTTAAGCAGCATTAATTAAACCAATTTAAGCAGCTGTTATCCAAACAGTCCTGCAGACAGCCTGATTATTGTGCATGCATATGAATAGAAGTAACCAGGTTGGAAAAGACCTTCGAGATCATCAAGTCCAACCTATCACCCAACACCATCTGATCAACTAAACCATGGTACCAAGTGCCTCATCCAGGCTTCTCTTAAACATTTCCAGTGATGGTGACTCCACCACCTCCCTAGGCAGCACATTCCAATGGCCAGTCTCTCTCTGGGAAGAACTTCTTCCTAATATCCAGCCTGAACCTTCCCTGGCACAGCTTGACACTGTGTCCTCTTGTTCAGGTGCTGGCTGCCTGGGAGAAGAGACCAACCCCCACCTGGCTACAACCTCCCTGCAGGGAGTTGTAGAGAGCAAGAAGCTCTCCCCTGAGCCTCCTCTTCTCCAAGCTAAGCAACCCCAGCTCCCTCAGCCTCTCCTCACAGGGCTGTGCTCCAGACCCCTCCCCAGCTTTGTTGCCCTTCTCTGGACACCTTCCAGCAGCTCAACATCCTTCCTAAACTGAGGGGCCCAGAACTGGACACAGGACTCAAGGTGTGGCCTAACCAGTGCTGAGTACAGGGGCACAATGACTTCCTTGCTCCTGCTGGCCACACTGTTCCTGATGCAGGCCAGGATGCCATTGGCCTTCTTGGCCACCTGGGCACACTGCAGGCTCATGTTCCACCTACTATCAACCAGTTCCCCCAGGTCCCTTTCTGCCTAGCTGCTCTCCAGCCATTCTGACCCCAGCCTGGAGCACTGCATGGGGTTGTTGTGGCCAATGTGCAGAACCTGGCACTTAGATGTGTTGAATCTCATGCCTTTGGACTCTGCCCATCTGTCCAGCTTGGCAAGGTCCCTCTGCAGAGCTCTCCTACCCTCTAACAGATCAATTCCTGCCCCCAGCTTGGTGTCATCTGCAAATATACTGATGATGGACTCAATCCCCTTGTCCAGATCATCAGTAAAGATATTTAACAGGATAGGGCCCAGCACTGATCCCTGGGGGATACCACTAGTGCCTGGCTGCCAGCTGGCTGTGGCACCATTCACCACCACTCACTGGGCTCAGCCTCCAGCCAGTTCCTAGCCCAGCTCAGAGTGCTGCTGTCCAAGCCATGGGCTGACAGCTTGGCCAGGAGTTTGCTGTAGGGGACAGTGTCAAAGGCCTTGCTGAAGTGCAGGTAGACTACATCCACAGCCTGTCCCACATCCATCAGGCAGTCACCTGATCATAGGAGGAGATCAGGCTGGTCAGGCAGTACAGCCATTTGCTGTGAATAAACACGTAGCTCCACTGAAAAGCCTGCTTAGCTCACATAATGCCTCATTTTCAAAATTTTGCTACAGAAGCAATTCCCAGTTCTTAACATTGATTTGTCCTTGACATGGCCTCAAAATAAGCTGCACAGACACATCTCGCTGTTTACTCAGTAGAATATACTGCTCCTAAAAGCCCAGATTCATGATCAATACAGAGTATTTGGTGAACAGCTGAAGAAGAAAGCACTGTTTATAGTTTATATTTTTCAGTATAAAGGTCACTAGGGAAGACAATTCAATGTTGAAAGTAGAAAGAGCAATGCCCGAGGGACGAGGATTGTCACTGTAATTCCTCACTGACAGGCCCAGGAGATAACAGAGTATGTTTCTTTGCTGCAGACACAGGTCCAGTAACTGCTTTTACTTTTGGGTTTGGGTTTTTTTTCCTTCCCCATTATTTGAGGAAGATACAACCAAAACACTAGAAGGTGGAATATGCTGCCCTTCCTCTCTACTCCCACCCCCTTCTGTTTACCATATCATGAGCACGTGGTCGCCAGATGAGACAGACTTAATTACCACTTGGCTATGTGAAGGGCAACTGATAAATATTCATTTGGTAGCTCAAGTGGACTTTGCCTCGTGATTAAGGAGGACTTCAGTGAACCAAATATTCCTATGACCAAATCACACGGTGCTTTATGCAATACTTGCCAAACCAGAGAGACAACACTGCTGCTGGCAAAATAAGGGGAAAGAGCTGTACTGATTTTGAACACTTAAATGCAAGAACAAATAAAATACACCTTCAGATTAGTCTACTGAAGGAGGTCTTGAAAGAGTCCAAGGCTCTCATGCATAATCCCTGACCAATTTAGCTGTGGAAAGAAAGACTTGGATGAGGAGGCCACTGCCGCTTGGACAGGAACTTCAGGGAGCACATCTCTACCCGAGAGAGGCTGTGAATCACAGCCTACAGCCATGGCAGTTCAGAGCCTTGAACATTAATATAAGCTGAAACTGATGTTGCCTTTTGCTAATACATTGGGTTGCAGTGGCTTAGACCAGGCATACCACTCAGCTGCAGGGACGTAATCTTCTGCAAGTAGGGGACAGCTTTACAATTGTGCCAGCTGGAGTCAGTACTGGCCACCAAGAAGCCTGTGTTTTTCCCAACAGGCTGCATTTGAAAAGGAATTTCCATTAACTAGTTTGTTTTGAATCCAAGGAAAAGGTGGCACTGCAAGGAGACTAGCGAGCTTGTGGTCATCAAGTATGCAGTAAGCAGCATATAGGTAAACAAGCACTATTTAGGAATGGAATGGAATGGAATGGAATGGAATGGAATGGAATGGAATAGAATAGAATAGAATAGAATAGAATAGAATAGAATAGAATAGAATAGAATAGAATAGAATAGAATAGAATAGACCAGACCAGACCAGGTTGAAAAAGACCTTTGAGATCATCAAGTCCAACCTATCACCCAACACCATCTAATCAACTAAACCATGGCACCAAGCACCCCATCCAGTCTCCACATAAACACCTCCAGGAATGGTGACTCCACCACCTCCACGATCAGCACATTCCAATAGCCAAATTCTCTCTCTGGGAAGAACTTTCTCCTAACCTCCAGCCTAAACCTTCCCTGGCACAGCTTGAGACTGTGTCCTTGTGTTCTGGTGCTGGGTGCCTGGGAGAAAAGATCAACCCCCACCTGGCTACAACCTTCCTTCAGGGAGTTGTAGAGAGCAAGAAGGTCACCCCTGAGCCTCCTCTTCTCCAGGCTAAGCAACCCCAGCTCCCTCAGCCTCTCCTCACAGGGCTTGTGATCCAAACCCCTCACCAACTTTGTTGCCCTTCTCTGGACACGTTCCAGCAAGTCAACATCCTTCCTAAACTGAGGGGCCCAGAACTGGACACAGGACTCAAGGTGTGGCCTAACCAGTGCAGTGTACAGGGGCACAATGACCTCCCTGCTCCTGCTGGCCACACTGTTCCTGATACAGGCCAGGATGCCAGAATAGAATAGAAAAGAATAGAATAGAATTAACCAGGTTGGAAAAGGCCTTTGAGATCATCGAGTCCAACCTATCACCCAACAGCATCTAATCAACTAAACCATTGCACCAAGCACCCCATCCAGTCTCTAAATCCTCATTACATCAGTTTTTAAGGGAGGTACATGCTCCCAGACAAGAAAGTTCAACTGTGACTGGTATAGCCACCCTAAAGATTTAAGAAAGGGAATATTTTTACAGTAAAATAACCATGTAAACATTTTGTCAGTAGAATTAAACAGGTTGGAAAAAACCTTTGAGATCATCACCCATCACCCAACACCATCTAATCAACTAAACCATGGCACCAAGTGCCTCATCCAGTCTCTTCTCAAACACCTCCAGTGATGGTGACTCCAGTAGAACAATGCTGGCAGCAATCCATATGATTTGAGCACAGCTTTGTTTTCAGAACCAAACCTCTGAGCAGTATTCCCCTGACTTTGGGGCTACACTCCTTGTGCAACTGTGTTAATAGTAAAAGGTAGCTTTTAGTCAACTGACCTTTGTAACTTTACACTTGTATTATAAACATTAAAGATCTACTTCACCCATCTTTCATTAACAGCTCTGTTTTGTACTCCTTGAACAGCCATGGAAGTGGCTTCTCCCCTGTTGCTTAACACAACACTGTTGAGTCACAATATGAATAATAATAAAAAGAAAGCAACCCACAACCAAATGGACAAAAGATTCACTTATTAAATACCCCAAAAATACTAGGAGTGATCTTTTTCTTTCTCTCTTTTTTTATTTTAATTATTATTATTTTTAACTCAGACATATATCTTTATAAACTCTTCAGATGGGAATAAGTAAGTTAACTAAGGGCTATCACCCTGGCACAAATGGGCACACACTTTCCTCATGTCTATGCGGCCAGGCAGAGAGGGACCTGGGGGTGCTGGTTGATGGGAGGCTGAACATGAGCCTGCAGTGTGCCCAGGCAGTCAAGAAGGCCAATGGCATCCTGGCCTGCATCAGGAATAGTGTGGCCAGCAGGAGCAGGGAGGTCATTCTGCCCCTGTACACTGCACAGGTTAGGCTGCACCTCGAGTCCTGTGTCCAGTTCTGGGCCCCTCAGTTTAGGAAAGAGGTTGTCTTGCTGGAGCGTGTCCAGAGAAGGGCAACAAAGTTGGTGAGGGGTTTGGAACACAAGCCCTGTGAGGAGAGGCTGAGGGAGCTGGGGTTGCTTAGCCTGGAGAGGAGGAGACTCAGGGGTGACCTTATTGCTCTCTACAACTACCTGAAGGGAGGTTGTAGCCAGGCAGAGGCTGGTCTCTTCTCCCAGGCAGCCAGTACCAGAACAAGAGGACACAGTCTCAGGCTGCGCCAGGGCAGGTTAGACTGGATCTTAGGAAGAAGTTCTATACAGAGAGAGTGATTGCCCATTGGAATGGGCTGCCCGTGGAGGTGGTGGAGTCACCTTCATTGGAGGTGTTCAAGAAGAGGCTTGATGGGGTGCTTGGTGCCACGGTTTAGTTTTTTAGTTGTTTAGGTGGGTTGTATTGTATGTATTGTATTGTATTGTATTATGTCCAGAAGAGGGCCAGGAAGTGACCCAGGCCACATGCTTTCCAGCAAAGAGCAAGACTTCGGTCAATAGCACTTACTGAAACTAGGTCCTGGCACAGTAACAACGGTGCCAGGTTTGGCCCACTCCACTCTGCAGCACTCCACCAGCACTGTGACACTCTAGAACATGAAGCATGCACCCTTAGTTTCAGACTACTAGAACATGTACAGCACAGCTCTCATCTTATTTCAAATGCTGAGTAGGAAAAATTCTGTTACCTTTACTGTCACCATTGTCCATTTGCCAGCAGAGGACCCATTCACTTCTCCTTGAAGTTAGACAGCTCTTCTGTGCTGGGCCACTCTCTGTTACTGACTGACTACTCAAGTCAACTTATTTGTTACTCTTTGGACAACACCAAAACATCTCTACAGTCAGTGCTATTGTCCCAGGTGGCCTGCTAGAAGCACTAGAAAATGAGAAGCTTTTGCTTCAGGGGAAGGAGGCTAGGGCTTACCAAAACCTGTGAATTTACTACAGCCAGAAATCCTAGCAAGTACCAAAGTTAACACAGGTACTTCCCCTCCATATGCTGAGGAAACCATGTGATCACTTACAGCTACTAGAAAATGCTTATTTCTGATAGTTTGGGCTAACACAGTGTCTCAGGCCAGAGAGGGAAAGAGCCTCAGTTCTTCTGAATATTCCCATGTCATGAAATCAGAGACACAAACAAGGCCAAAATACCAACAGCCAGGCTATTTATTACACAAATAAAGTGGATGGACCAGAAGGGAAGAGAGAGAAAATAGAGAGTGAGAGAGAGAATAAGGAGAGAGAAGAGGAATGGAATTATATCACCACATCTCTCACTCCCCAGGACAGTTTGAGTCTGTGGAGGAAAGGTGCTGCAGCTTTGGATGTAGAGGAGATGTTGGGTCTGTGAAGAAAGGCTACTGCAGCTTTGGCATCCTTGTTGGCTGTGCTGTCCTCTGAGCAGCCCTTCAGCTCCATGAGCTGCAGCAGGCAGAACTTAGGGCACAGAGAGAGAGTTCCTCTTAGTCTGCTTCTTCCAGGCTACATGCTGATGTCTCTGTCATTTTTTTCTCCTGGTATCCTCTCTGTTTTCCTTCAGAGCAGCATTGCCCCAGGCTTTTCCTTCTCTCGAGTTTTCCTTCCCAGCGGCATTGTCCAGGTCTTTTCCTTCAACGTGTTTTCCTTCTCCTGTGTTTTCCTTCTCCTGAGCCAGTAGCTGCTCAGTTCTTTTATACAGTTTTTAGGTATGTATATTCCAGAGAGTATGGATTGGCCTCTGCCCATTTCCAGCTGCAGCCTGGTGAGCAATCCTTAACTATGCACCTTCCAGAGAGTCATTATCCAGTGGTGCTGGCCCAATACCCACCAGCTATTGTCTAGGCAAGCAGCAAAGGTGATTTTATCTTAGTTGAGTCACATCAAGAGAGACAAGATTTAGACTCTCACACACAGGTAAATATTACAGAATTTCTTCAAACAGCAGACAAGCTTTGTCAAAAGGAGTGATTGAAAATATTTTGTAAACAGTAAGCCACAGGAGAACGCAACAAGGATCAGAACAAAGGTCCCTACGTTCCTACAATCAGGCTGTACACGAAAAGGGACACACTTTGGAGAAAGAACACCACCCTAAGCCTAGTCCCTGAGCTAACAGAACATCACCTAAGTCAGTCATCACCTCCAGGTGAGACCCCACCTGGAGTACTGCCTCCAGTTCTGGAGCCCCTATTACAAGAGGGATCTGGAGGTGCTGGAAGGTGTCCAGAGAAGGGCCACGAGGATGAGCAGAGGGCTGGAGCACCTCTCCTATGAGGACAGACTGAAGGAGTTGGGGCTGTTCAGTCTGGAGAAGAGAAGGCTCCGAGGTGACCTCATTGTGGTCTTCCAGGATCTGAAGGGGGCTACAAGAAGGCTGGGGAGGGACTTCTCAGGCTATCAGGGAGTGATAGGACTAGGGGGAATGGAATGAAGCTGGAGGTGGGGAGATTCAGGCTGGAGGTGAGGAGGAAGTTCTTCACCGTGAGGGTGGTGAAGGCCTGGAATGGGTTGTCCAGGGAGGTGGTTGAGGCCCTGTCCCTTGAGGTGTTTAAGCCCAGGCTGGATGAGGCTCTGGCCAGGCTGATCTAGGGTAGAGTGTCCCTGCCCATGGCAGGGGGGTTGGAACTAGATGATCCTTGTGGGCCCTTCCAACCCTAACTGAAACTATGAAACTATCTAGTGTGGCCAAATCCTGCAGTGCAGGAATACAGTGAGTTCAGAGGGCTTCCCAGGTTTCATCACTTTTCCCAAAAAATGCCAAAACTTAAGAGCCTAAGTTTTTATTTTAAGTTAGGCTTCTCACTTCCATAGCTGGATGAGTATGCTTGAGAACACTCTTCCAAAGGGGTCAAGAACCAGAGGCAAGCTGCCTTCACTCTGATCAATTTAAAAATAGTTACATTGTAGGGATTGAAGTAAACACCTTCCCCTCACCATTTGTATTTACTAACTTTCATAATACAGAACACAGAATACAGAATTAACCAGGCTGGAAAAGACCTTTGAGATCGAGTCCAACCTATCACCCAACAGCATCTAATCAACTATACCATGGCACCAAGTAGCTCATCCAGGCTCTTCCTAAACACCTCCAGGGATGGTGACTCCACCACCTCCCTGGGCAGCACATTCCAATGGCCAATCTCTCTTTCTGGGAAGAAGTTCTTCCTAACATCCAGCCTAAACTTCCCCCGGCGCAGCTTGAGACTGTGTCCTCTTGTTCTGGTGCTGGTTGCCTGGGAGAAGACACCAACCCCCACCTGGCTGCAACCTCCCTTCAGGTAGCTGTAGAGAGCAAGGTCTCCCCTGAGCCTCCTCTTCTCCAGGCTAAACAACCCCAGCTCCCCCAGCCTCTCCTCACAGGGCTGTGCTCCAGACCCCTCCCCAGCTTTGTTGCCTTTCTCTGGACACCTTCCAGCAACTCAACATCTTTCCTAACCTGAGGAGCCCAGAACTGGACACAGGACTCGAGGTGTGGCCTGAGCACAGGGCACAATGACTTCCCTGCTCCGGCTGGTCACACTGCTCCTGATACAGGCCAGGATGCCATTGGCCTTCTTGGCATACTGCTGGCTCATGTTCAGCCTACTATCAGCCCGTACTCCCCGATCCCTTTCTGCCTGGCTGCTCCTCTGACCTCAGCCTGCAGCACTGCCTGGGGTTGTTGTGGCCAATGTGTAGAACCTGGCACTTGGATGTGTTGAATCTCATGCCCCTGGACTCTGCCCATTTGTCCAGCCTGTCAAGGTCCCTCTGCAGAGTTCTCCCACCCTCTAACAGATCAACTCCTGCCCCCAGCATGGAGTCATCTGCAAATTTACTGATGATGGACTCAATCCCCTCATCCAAATCAATCCCCTTGTCCAGATAATTCATCATGCCAGAAACTTAAGTAGCCTGTGGACTACTCAACCTTTCTCCCTCAACTTCATGTTCAAAGCAAACAGCCTCCACCTCCTTCCCATTTGGAAAACAACCCTACTGTCCCTTCTAGAAACACAGTCTGTTTCTGTGTTTCACTAACATTTATATTTGTGTAGCACCTTATTGCTGAAAAATCTTGCCCACACCCAAAATGACCTCAAGTGACTATCAGAGTGGCACAACAGAATAAAACAAAATGAAAACCAGGGAGAAATGCAAACAAACTAAACCCAACTAACCAAACCAACCAAACAAACAAAAAGTTTCTGAGTCTCCTCCGGAGACATTCAAAACCTGTCAAGATGTGTTCCTGTGTGAACATTTGCAGATGACACCAAGTTGGGAGCGGATGTTGGTCAGTTAGAGGGCAGAAGGGCTCTGCAGAGGGACCTCAACCGACTGGACAGATGGGCAGAGGCCAATAGGATGGCATCCAACAAGTCCAAGTGCCAGGTGCTGCACTTTGGCCACAGCAACCCCAGGCAGAGCTACAGGCTGGGGTCAGAGTGGCTGGAGAGCTGCCAAACAGAAAGGGACCTGGGGGTGCTGATTGACAGCCACCTAAACATGAGCCAGCAGTGTGCCCAGGTGGCCAAGAAGGCCAATGGCATCCTGGCCTGCATCAGGAATAGTGTGGCCAGCAGGAGCAGGGAAGTCATTGTGCCCCTGGACTCTGCATTGGCTAGGCCACACCTTGAGTCCTGTGTCCAGTTCTGGGCCCCTCAGTTTGGGAAGGACATTGAGACACTTGAATGTGTCCAGAGAAGGGCAACAAGGCTGGGGAGAGGCCTTGAGCACAGCCCTGTGAGGAGAGGCTGAGGGAGCTGGGGTTGCTTAGCCTGGAGAAGAGGAGGCTCAGGGGAGACCTTCTTGCTGTCTACAACTACCTGAAGGGTGGTTGTAGCCAGGAAGGGGTTGGCCTCTTCTCTCTGGCAACCAGCACCAGAACAACGGGACACAGTCTCAAGCTGCGCCAGGGGAAGTTTAGGCAGGAGGTGAGGAGAAAGTTCTTCCCAGAGAGAGTTGTTGGCCATTGGAATGTGCTGCCCAGGGAGGTGTTGGAGTCACCATCCTTTGGAGGTGTTCAAGAGGGGATTGGATATGGCACTTGGTGCCATGGTCTAGTCATGAGGTCTGTGGTGACAGGTTGGACTTGATGATCTTTGAGGTCTCTTCCAGCATTGGTGATACTGTGATACTGTGACCTACTCGAGGTGATCCTGCTCTGGCAGGGGGGTTGGACTTGATCTTTCGAGGTCAATTCCAACCCCTAATATTCTGTGATTCCGGGGGGTGCGGGCGGGGAGGGGGTGGATATCTTGCTTCAAATGCTGTGATCTCTGTATGTGCTCTCACCTGCACTGAGCTGAATTGCAAATCTGTGTGAGCTGCTGTGATTCTCTATATTCCTCCTCATCCACCCTTTGTTTTACTTGTCTGAAAGTTGGCAAGCAGAGGACAGGGCAGAGCCTGATTTCTCTGGTACTGTACAACATCGGGGTTCACTTACTCAGGTTGTTAGATGGTGTGCTATTCAAAGAGTCACAGCAGGCTTGCAAATCCACTTAAAGGAAGTGGGTCACAGTAAGGCTTTTATAACATTGATGACTGTTGTGTTGCAGCACATTTAGGTTATGCTTATTTCTGTTACCTTTCCTTTAAGCTAAATATTTGGAGCAGACAGCCAAACACCCACCCTGACTCCTTCTCATTCATCTCCTGCAAGATAGGAGTGAAAAAATAAAATAAAATTAGCTACAGATAGATACAGATGATATAGATATAGATATACTTATACATATAGATATACATATACATATAGATACAACACCAAGCTGGGAGCAGGAGTTGATCTGCTGGAGGGTAGAGAGGCTTTGCAGAGGGACCTCGACAGGCTGGACAGATGGGCAGAGGCCAAGGGCAGGAGATTGAACACATCCAAGTGCCAGGTTCTACACATTGGCCACAACAACCCCAGGCAGTGCTACAGGCTGGGGTCAGAGTGGCTGGAGAGCAGCCAGGCAGAGAGAGACTTGGGGATGCTGGTTGATGGTAGGCTGAACATGAGCCAGCAGTGTGCCCAGGCAGTCAAGAAGGCCAATGGCATCCTGGCCTGCATCAGGAACAGTGTGGCCAGCAGGAGCAGGGAGGTCATTCTGCCCCTGTACACTGCACTGGTTAGGCTACACCTTGAGTCCTGTGTCCAGATCTGGGCCCCTCAGTTTAGGAAGGATGTTGACTTGCTGGAAGGTGTCCAGAGAAGGGCAACAAAGTTGGTGAGGGGCTTGGAGCACAGCCCTGTGAGGAGAGGCTGAGGGAGATGGGGTTGCTTAGCCTGGAGAGGAGGAGACTCAGGGGTGACCTTATTGCTCTCTACACCTCCCTGAAGGGAGGTTGTAGCCAGGCAGAGGTTGGTCTCTTCTCCCAGGTAACCAGCACCAGAACAAGAGGACACAGTCTCAGGCTGCGCCAGGGCAGGTTTAGGCTGGAGGTTAGGAGGAAGTTTTACACAGAGAGAGTGATTGCCCATTGGAATGGGCTGCCCAGGGAGGTGGTGGAGTCACCGTCACTGGAGGTGTTCAGGAGGAGACTTGACCGGGTGCTTGGTGCCATGGTTTACTTGATTAGGTGGTGTTGGATGATAGGTTGGACACTATGATCTTGAAGCTCTCTTCCAACCTGGTCTATTCTATTCTATTCTATTCTATTCTATTCTATTCTATTCTATTCTATTCTATTCTATGCCATGCCATGCCCTGCCATGCCATGCCATGCCATGCCATGCCATGTCATTCCATGCCATTCCATCCCATAGATATAGATAGATTAGATAGATGATATAGGTATAGAGATATAGATATATCAGAAGACTCATGGATTGATATAAGGGTAGTTTGATAGGGCAAGGAAAGCTGTGCATGCAAGCAGAGAAAGTCAGGAGTCCATTCATAACTTTCCATCAGCAGGCAGATCTTTAGCTACTTCATGGGAAGTAACAAACACCTCAGCATGCACAACAGTTGTTTAGGAAGACCACCACCACCACAGACATCTGCCGTTCTTGCTTCTTTCACTGAGCTGAGCACATCAAATGTAGGAAATATCCCTTTGTCCAGTTTGGGTCAGCTGTCTCAGCTCTGTCTCATCCCAACCTCTTGCTCATTCCCAGCCTACTTGCTGGGGGGGGGCATGAGGGAGAGAAAGTCCTGAGAGAAAGCAAACACTGCTCAACAGCAGCCAAAAAACGCCGTGCGTTATCCACACTGTCCTAGCCACAAATGCACAGCACAGCACCAGGAAGGCTGCCATGAAGAAAGTTAACTCCATTCCAGCCAGATCCAGTACTGTCTCAAGCCCTTATTCCATACCATTCACATCATGCTTAGACCATACATCATCTGATACTTCTTAGTATCCTGTCCCATTCATACACTGTTTAATTTCTCTTTCCTTTTCATTCTACTTAGTTCTTGCTCCTGCAATTCCTTCTTACCAACCCTTACAACTTATATTACCTGCTTAAACTACCTTTATGTTCCATAATCAGGTTTATTTATCCTCATAAACCACTATACTTAGTCCTTTGACATATTTGCAGGTATTATCCCTGTCATTCCATGCTCCCCATCCCCAAAATGTGCATAAGAAGAGTTGATGACCTTGGCCCTATCTGTCAGTATCACTCAGGACAGGTGAAAGAGCACATTGGATTATTGAATGCCAAGACTGGGCTGGGTCAGCACTGCATTCCCATGTTTCCTTGTGAGGCTCATTCTCTGCTGGTTCAGGTGATTCCTCCTGTATTAATTCCTATATCAAACAAGTCAAATAATGGATCCTTTTCCCCCAGGGATCGATCTCCTTGAGGTACACACTAGATTACCACATCCTTCTGCTCTACTCACCAAGTGCACTTGGGTTCTTCAGCAAAGACAATGCCACAAATGGGCTTTCCTTTTCCCAAGGGAGAACAACCCACACTGCCCTTCCAAGTCACTTACCTGTATGTACTGTGGCAACCTAACTTCCTACCAGAGTCTTTAGGGGCTTTGTTTGGGCAGAACCAGTCAATCATCTTCTGTTAATCAGCCAAGTGGCTTCTGCTAAATTAATGTCCCACGGCTTGTATTCCCCAGCACCCTGTGTTCTCAGCACAGTCTCTAACACTCCATTGTACTGGTCAATCTTTCCAGAGCCTTGTGGGTGATACAGTACCTGATGCACCAAGTCAATGCTATGCTTCTTAGCTCAGGAGTTCATGAAGGTATTTTAGAAAAGAATTGCACTGACTTGGCTCTTCTGGGGCACCATGACACAGAATTTGGCTTTCAAGGCTTAGGATGGCATGTCAAGCAACAGCATGGTTTATAAGATACGTGTTGTAGGTTAGGGATTAAGTGTAAAACCATAGAGACAAAAGTCCCCCAGGGGAGGTCCTCAATCACCAAGCCCAGTTTTTCATTGTATCTCTCTCAGTTACTGTCCTTATCTCAAATTCTTCGAGCTTTTTCATCCCATTTTCTCCCACTGTGCTGCGGAGGAGGGGAGTGAAAGTGGCTTATTGGGCAGCTGGCTGCTGGCCAAGGCTAACCCAGTACAGTCCCTTTCTTGGTATCCAACACACGATGCACAGATTGGAACCTGTAAGCTCCTGATCTGCAGTCAAATGCTTCTGGCCCAGATCAATCCACCACAGTCCAACCCCACCTTTAAGACACTTCTTACAGCCGGGGAAGGCTCTTGCCCAGAGCAAAGATCAGGGTTGCCTCGAATGACCTCCTGGACTAAGTTTTTCAGCATAATTATCAGTAGAATAAAATTCAAAGCTGCTGAGATATGCATGTGATTAGTGCTTCTGCAGACAAGGACAAGGCAGCCTATCAAGATGTTGAAAATATTCAGTGAAACTTGGTTAAATAAATCATCTTTTAAATCAACCTTTGGCCAATCAAAGTCCAGCCTTACTTATAGGTACAGCCACAGGAGAGACAGCAAAAGAGAATTCCAGTGAAGGTTGCTCCACACAGATATACAGGTAAGAAATTCCTTTTTAACTAAACCTTCTTCCTTTAGTAAACTTTGCAATCCAAATGATTTTGCTTGCAAAGCTTTCATGGATTGAAAGGAGTAGTATGCAATGCAGTGTAGTCTTTACTCCATTCTAAATATGAACAATCTTGCCCATAAAAGCCTACTGTTACTTCAGCTTTGTGTAACTCTAGTTTTGCTTGTTAACTTCAGGAGTTAGCACAGATTCCCAATGTTTGCCAAGAAAAACTGCTTTGAGCTGTGCAATCAGCACAGTCTGATGTGTTCCAAACAGTGTCCAAATAACAGGACAGTCTACCCCTCTATGGAGTTAGCCCCAAGGCAACTACAGATTCAAAAAGGCACAAGGCACCTGAGCAAGGGAAACAACTGCATCATGATCAGCAGGCTTCCTATCCCTGCAAGCTAAAATTCCACCCTCTTCTCCAGCTTCAGTGACATCTGCGTCAACCCCCCCACCACACACATCCCTACTGTTTTATATGCTGCCCAGTTAACCTTGACAATGCAGTTTCAGCTTCAGCAGCAAATAATCTGTAGCAGGGTAGCCACAGAGGTGGTTCTGCAGTAGTCTGCTCTCATGGAAGAATCTGACTGCCAGATGCTTCTTAAGAAGAGAAAAAGACAAAAAAGCCAATTCCCATATACTTTAGTCCCCCAGGTGAGAAAAAAGAAGAAAAACCAGGGGTTGGAAAAGGAGTCTTTACATGCAATCAGATTAATTTTCTTCCTATTTAATAGGCTGTGACTAATGGCTAATTTCTGCAACACATCTTTGGCCTTTTGACTTCTGTCAGTAGAGAGGCAGATTTCCCCCCCCCGGTACAATACAAATGAAGTTTGGTAATTAAATAATAAAATAATAAAAACCTGGATTTCCCACGTGGAATCTTGTTTGCCTATCATCATGGACCTTTGGCAGGAATTCCTAACAGAGTTATCTTTAGAGTTGTTCCCTGATCACAGTTATTGCTTGTTTTCAGTACATAGTGTTCCTGCTGATGACAGGCTGGGGTCAGAGTGGCTGGAGAGCGGCCAGGCAGAAATGGACCTGGGGGTACTGGTTGATGGTAGGCTGAACATGAGCCAGCAGTGTGCCCAGGTGGCCAAGAGGGCAAATGGCATCCTGGCCTGTATCAGGAACAGTGTGGCCAGCAGGAGCAGGGAGGTCATTCTGCCCCTGTACACTGCACTGGTTAGGCCACACCTTGAGTCCTGTGTCCAGTTCTGGGCCCCTCAGTTTAGGAAGGATGTTGACTTGCTGGAAGGTGTCCAGAGAAGGGCAACAAGGTTGGTGAGGGGTCTGGAGCACAGCCCTGTGAAGAGAGGCTGAGGGAGCTAGGGTGTGCTTAACCTGGAGAAGAGTAGGCTCAGGGGAGACCTTCTTGCTGTCTACAACTCCCTGAAGGGAGGTTGTAGCCAGATGGGGGTTGGTCTCTTCTCCCAGGCAACCAGCACCAGAAAAAGAGGACACAGTCTCCAGCTGCACCAGGGCAGGTTTAGGCTGGATGTTAGGAAGAAGTTCTTTACACAGAGAGTGATTGGCCATTGGAATGTGCTGCCTGGGGAGGTGGTGGAGTCACTGGAGGTGTTCAGGAGGAGACTTGATAGGGTGCTTGGTTGCATGGTTTAGTTGATTAGGCGGGTTGGATAATACATTGGACACGATGATCTTGAAGGTCTCTTCCAACCTGCTCTATTCCATTCCATTCCATTCCATTCCATTCCATTCCATTCCATTCCATTCCATTCCATTCCATTCCATTCCATTCCATTCCATTCCACAAAACAGAGCCAACTTAGATTGAGTTGCTCAGCATCCTGTCCAGGCAAGTATCTCCAAGGACAGAGATCCACAGCCTCTGTAGGCACCTGTTGTAGTAACAGGCAGCTCCCAAGGTGAAAAGCTGTCCGTATGGCTGTCTAATTGTTCCCTCGATGCAGTCTGCATCAGTTGCCCCTCATCCTATCACTGTTAACTTCCAAGAAGAGTCTGGCTCTTTGTTCTCTACACAATACAGTTAGGCAGATGAAGACATCAGTAAGATCTTGGCTTGACTTCCTCTTCTTAAGACTGAACAAACACAGCCTCCTTAACTCTCATGTACTCCAAAACCTAAATCACCTCAATGGGCTAGCCAAACATGTCAACTATTTGAGAAGCTCAACATTTGAGACAGTACTCACATGCCATCTCAAAAGTGCCCGAGAGCAGAAAGCAATCCCTTCCACTGACTGATGGCTGCATACCACCCAGTATACAGCTGACCTTCACCACAAAGGTACACCACTGACTCATGTTCAACATGGGTGCTTGAGTCCCATAGCCAGCCAGCAGTCAGCTTGTATTGTTGTGCCTGGTGTAGAGAGAGATTTCACCACCACCACCACTTTTCTTTGTTGACCTCCATGAGGTACATGTCAGCCCATTTCTGATGCCTGCTGAGGTTCCTCCAAATAGAAATCCTAATCCCCAGCCTACTGACTGCTCTCCTTCAACTTGGTATTGTCTATCAGATTGTTGAGGATGTATTTGTCTCACTGCCCATATCATAAATAAAGATGTTAAACAATATCAACCCCAGGACCAACTCTAAAGGATGCCACTAACAACCAGCCAACAGCTGGATTCTATACCACTGAATCTGGTGGCCCAGATAATCTTCTGCATCACCTAGCAGTTTGCTTATCCAGTACATACCTCACCAAACTGGTTACACTGACTGCATTAGAGACTGTATCCAAGTCATTGCAAAAGTTAGGGTGACAGCATCCACTGCTCTCCACCTGTCAGAGCCAGTCCACTCATCAGGTATCATAAAAATCAAAACATGCCTATTGTCTGATACCAAACACTTTCCTGTCCTTGGCATAGGTGCAGTGACACAGATTTTAGGAGGATCTTCTCCAAAACCTCCAGTTGTCACAAATTCTTTGAGAAATAATTTGAATCAAACTACTGCAGTTATTTTAGCAGCCTGTCATTTCTAAATCAAATGTCATTTCATGGAATCACAGAATTGTCAGGGTTGGAAGGGACCTCAAGGATCATCTAGTTCCAATCCCTCTGCCACGGGCAGGGACACCTCACACTAGATCAGGTTGCCCAGAGCCACATCCAGCCTGGCCTTAAGAACCTCCAGGGATGAGGCTTTCCACCACCTTCCTGGGCATCCTGTTCCAATGTCTCACCACCCTCATGGGGAAGAACTTCTTCCTAATGTCTAATCTTTCCTTTCTCACAGAATATCATATTTTTGTACTCATCACAGCTCATGTCTTTCAGTCATCTGAGTTTGAGACAAAGTCTTAGCCAGGCAGCAAATTCAGGCTTCATGGTCATTTCCGGATTCCTGTGAAAACTGCAAGATGAGCATGCTGCCTCCACTGTTTTGTTCCACAGGGACCAGGCAATATTAAATTACCTCTCCTGCAAGTGATTACCTGATCGCACATGCACATTGTCAGTGGGCATATGCCTGAGTATTCCACACTTCAGTTGGACCTCACAATGCCTGCACTCATATCTTACCCAAGTCTCACATATAATAAATACCTCTGTTAACTCCTCTTGATAACAGAATCAAAGAGTATTTAGTTAGGATTCAAAAGCAGAGGAAATGAGGGATAATCCAAAGAACTTTGACTATACTAGTAACTTCAGAGGACAGAGAAATAAAGCAAGTGCATCATTGTGCAGGAAAACTAAGATGCAGTGATATTGAACCCAACTAGTAAGGGGAAAAAAGAGCTCTGCAAGTGGATATCCTGGATTAGAATTAGAACAAAACTAATTCTGCTCAGTTATTTCATTTTTCAGCCCAGTCTCTTCTAAGTAACTGCACTTTCTGAAGTCAACAGCATATTTTTGCAGACTGCTTCCAGAAGTGATAAAGCCTAATGCTTAGAGTCACTAGCAGGGACTGGCATGCAGAAAGGCTTTTGCTTATACTCGCTCCTACAGAAACCAAGGTCACTGCTAAAACTTGTGTACAACATTGGGGGTGCAGTAAGATGTTGCACCTGTGGGGAGAAGTGGACAGAACAAATTGACCAACAAAGGTATTCCATACCATACTGCATACATCATATTCAGTATACAGCTGAGGAATCACAAGGATGAAGCGCTCTGACCATAATCTGTGCGTTCCAGAATCCAGCTCCTGAATCTGGTTCCCATTTGCTGGCTAAACCTAGTTGTGGCAGGGCGTGGGATTTCCCCAGCCCTATCTCTTGAGTCCTGTGTCCAGTTCTGGGCCCCTCAGTTTAGAAAGATGTTGAGTTGCTGGAACATGTCCAGAAAAGGGAAACAAAGCTAGGGGAGGGGTTTGGAGCACAGCCCTGTGAGGAGAGGCTGAGGGAGCTGGGGTTGCTTAGCCTAGAGAAGAGGAGGCTCAGGGGAGACCTTCTTGCAGTCTACAACTCCCTGAAGGGAGGTTGCAGCCAGGTGGGGGTTGGTCTCTTCTCCCAGGCACCCAGCACCAGAACAAGAGGACACAGTCTCAAGCTGTGCCAGGAGAGGTTCAGGCTAGATGTTAGGAAGAAGTTCTTCATAGAAAGGGTTATTGCCCATGGGAATGTGCTGCCCAGAGAGGTGGTGGAGTCACCATCACTGGAGGTGTTTAGGAAGAGACTTGATGGGTGCTTGGTGCTATGGTTTAGTTGATTAGATGGTGTTGGGTGACAGGTTGGACTTGATGATCTCGAAGGTCTTCCCCAACCTGGTTAATTCTGTCCTGTCCTATCCTATCCTATCCTATCCTATCCTATCCTATCCTATCCTATCCTATCCTATCCTATCCATTTGAGATAGGGAGACAAGAAAAGCAAGGAGAGAGAGGGAGAAGGGATTGGTTTCTTTTCTAGCCATGCTAATTTGCATCAACTCTGCATAGTTTACTTTCTTGGAAATAAAACCCCAGAGGATTCTGAACCAAACTGTCACGTGTATTTAAAGGTAACATATCTAGGTAAGCTTACTTCCATGTATCTTTTCCACCCTCCCTGGCAGAGATGACTTCTGCTCTCCAGCCCCGAGAATGTAGAGTGACCAAAAAACCCCAAAAGAGCTACGGATTCTACCTGCGTATTGAGGAAGACACATCAGGGCATCTCATCCGGAATGTGGAGAAGAAGAGTCCAGCTGAAAAGGCTGGCTTGAAGGATGGAGACAGAATCCTCAGGGTTAATGGTGTCTTTGTACACAAGAAGGAACATGCACAGGTACACCTCTGTTCTGTCTGGTATCCACACTATTCCCCAGTTACCGAGACCCACTGCAAGTGTGAGAAGCCTTCTCTTCCAGTTTTTAGGGCATCCTCGGCTAGGAAATCCTCCAAGTATCTCCCTGTATCATTCATTACTCACCATGTGCATGAAATGTCTTTGAGAAGTCTCTATAGGGCATAAGCAGAGGGATAAGGCAACAAAACAGCTCCTGGGTCGACTGCTCCTTTTAGGTCAATCACTCTAGCACCTGCTTGGCATTTCACTTTTTGTCCACTACAGGTGGTGGAGATGGTCAGAAACAGTGGGAATTCTATTGTACTCCTTGTTCTGGATGATGTATCCTATCAAAAGGCAGAGAAGGAAGGAGTGAACTTGGAAGAACTGGGTCAAAAGGTATCAACAAAACAGCAGCAGGTCCCGCAGGACCCACCACCCATGGCCAATGGAGCAATCGCTACACCTCCACAACCCCGGCTCTGCTACCTAGTGAAGGAGGAGAAAGGCTATGGCTTCTCCCTGAAAACCACAGAAGGTGAGAGCCTGGGGAGAAGAGATGGTATATATGACATCAAGGACAGAGTTAACAGGTGAAGGCCAATGGGGACACACAAGCTGTTCTTGCTAATATAAAGTGAGAAACAGCAAGATGAGTTCAGACCTATCTCAAGTCAATTCTCTACAGCATATGCAATGAACAGTTTTCTGGGGATCACATTTCCTACAGAGTGGAAAAAAGATGGGGAAAGAAAAGGGGGAGGAGGGGACTAATAGAATGAGCTATTTTCTGCTTGTTATTTAAGCCCAGTTAAATAACTGCAGAAAACTGCACTTTTTCCCACTGCAAAACCAAACTTGCAGTCTCTGTTCAAATACCAAACATGCACTCAGGATGCTACGTTGTCCTGTTCCGTTCCCCAAAACCATCCCAGGAATCAGCACACCAGGTTCTAGACAGCTGTAAGAAATACTTCCTGTGCTTTGCATGTTATGTCATTTAGAAAGCAAAGGATGCTGAAGCTCTTCTACATATGCCTTCCTTCCAAGGTCAGTCAACAGGGAAGTCTCCTGGGAAGCACCACCTCTAAAGAGGGCATTCTGGATTGCAACATAACTACAAGGCCAAACGTAGAAGCCTTCCAAACACAGGACATTATTACTTTGTATACAACAATAAAAGCAGCTCCTCACTTAAATTGGAGAGAGGGGATGGGGTGGGAATCAAATCCCTTCCAGCTATTTTAATCAACCCCTCTGACACTTTTGGTAGAGAAATAAAAGACTGTTTCAAGTGCAGATAGCAAACAAATGCCTCCCCCCTTCAGGACAGACAAAGAGCTAGAGGTGTGTCTGTGTGGAAGGCTTGCGGTACCACTGTAGTCTGCATGTAAGCAGAGACCAGAAGAATATATGGACACCAGTGCTAAGTTTCCTTAACCCCTGTATTCAGGAATATTTCTGTAACCTACTCTGTGTAATGAGTTTTCCTTTATTTTAGGACAGAAGGGGTTGTTCATAGTAGAGCTTTCACCACAAGGAGCAGCTGCAAAGGCTGGTGTCCAAAACAACGATCGCCTGATTGAAATCAATGGAAGCAACGTGGAAAATGACACACATGAGGAAGTGGTGGAAAAGGTACTTGTTTGCATACTAACTCCTCTCCTGCTCTGGCCCACACTCACAGCAATCTATCTGGGCTACTGAGAAGGCAGGCCTGGTTGACTGGAACGCTTCACAGTAAATCTTGGAAGCTACTGCTTTGTGTTTCATCAACAAGGCAGAGCACCCCTCTGCCGGGGCTCCCTTGTCAAGCAGTCTCTTGAACTGACTCTGAATGAATGCTGCCATCGAGGCAGGACACAGAATTCTAAATAACACAAGTATAGTGCTGCCAGAAATGCTATTAAATGAATCATGATCTGTTCCTAGAAGTCCTGGCAATGGTAAGAGGCTGGTTTTCAGGGCAGGAAGAGGGGAAACTCTCTGATGATGCAGTTAGCATCAAACAGGGGAAAATTCATTATTTCAGACAGTAGCTCCTTTTTCCCATTAAGAAGTCCAAACCCAATGAAAATTACAGGACAAGTCATTTCACTACCTGGCCTTGGCTGCAAGAACATTGCTAGTGACACTTCCAGACTTCCACTATTGGCACTGCTACAGTGCAGCTGGCGCAGAAGAGATTTCAGAGAGCCGTGAGACAAGCAGTACATGTCCTGGCATTCCAGCATCACGATGAAACCGTGAGAGACCTGCATTTTGCTGAGCTGCTATAACATCAGCAGTGGAATAATACTGGTTAAGATGAGTATCATAGTATAGTATCATGGTATCAGTCAGGGTTGGAAGGGACCACAAGGATCATCTAGTTGCAACCCCCCTGCCATGGGCAGGGACACCCTACACTAGATCAGGCTGGCCAGAGCCTCATCCAGCCTGGTCTTAAACACCTCCAGGGACGGGGCCTCAACCACCTCCCTGGACAACCCATTCCAGGGCTTCACCACTCTCATGGGGAAGAACTTCTCCTCATGTCCAGCCTGAATCTCCCCACCTCCAGCTCCATTCCATTCCCCCTAGTCCTATCACCACCTGATAGCCTGAGAAGTCCCTCCCCAGCCTTCCTGTAGGCCCCCTTCAGATACTAGAAGGCTACAATGAGGTCACCTCAGAGCCTTCTCTTCTCCAGACTGAACAGCCCCAACTCCTTCAGTCTGTCCTCACAGAAGAGGTGCTCCAGCCCTCTGCTCATCCTCGTGGCCCTTCTCTGGACACCTTCCAGCACCTCCAGATCCCTCTTGGAATAGGGGCTCCAGAACTGGAGGCAGTACTCCAGGTGGGGTCTCACCAGAGCTGAGTAGAAGGGGGAGAATCACCTCCCTTGACCTGCTGGCCACACTTCTCTTGATGCAGCCCAGGATCTGATCAGAAGACTAGGAAGGAATAAGAAAAGGATGGACTTGGAGATGTTGAACAGAAAAACACAACACCCCAAAACCTCAGAGTCAGTTGGAAGAGGACCAAAGAGTAACAGCAACGTTACTTGCCACTGTAATCTAAAATACTGGTAGAGATGGCACGGTATGTCTCTCCTGTAGGCTTCTACAACCAGATAAACCAAGCACCATCTACCAAGGCTCACTGTATTCTACTGGCACCGTGTGCCACCCTCATGGCACACTACAGCTAAGTACCTAGGTGTCAGGAACACAGTATAAAAATACAGAACGTTTCTTCATGTATACACTGGAACTTACACACCCAAGATTTTGTCATCATCCAAACTTCAGACTGGAAGGAAAAATACCCAAACCAACAACTTACAGCAGCACAGTCTATGAGTCATTCATCAATCACACCCACACACCACTACTGAATCACAGAATTGAATGAGATGGAAAATGATGTTCACGGCCGTCAAGTATCACTACGCATCAGTACACCAGCGTAACAGGTTACCAAAGTATCTACAATTCCTACATAGAATCATAGAATCAACAAGGTTGGAAAAGACCTCAGAGATCACCAACTCCAACCTATCGCCCAACACCTCATGGCTAACTAGACCATGGCTTTAAGTGTCACATCCAATCCCTTTTAGAACACCTCCAGGTATGGTGACTCCACCACCTCCCTGGGCAGCACATTCCAATGGCCAATTAATCTTTCTGGGAAGAACTTTCTCCTCATTTCAAGCCTAAACTTCCCCTGGCACAGCTTGAGACTGTGTCCTCTTGTTCTGGTGCTGATTGCCTGGTAGAAGAGACGAACCTCACATGGTTACAACATCCCTTCAGGTAGTTGTAGACAGCAAGAAGGTCTCCCCTGAGCCTCCTCTTCTGCAGGCTAAGCAACCTCAGCTCCCTCAGCCTCTCCTCACAGGGCTGTGCTCAAGACCTCTCCCCAGCCTCGTTGCCCTTCTCTGGACATGTTTAAGTGTCTCAATATCCTTCTTAAATTGAGGGGCCCAGAACTGGACACAGTCATCAAGTATCACTATGTACACCAGTGTAAGAGGTTACCAAGGTATCTACAATTCCTCCATATTGCTGAAGGGGTGATATCTGAGACTGTGTATGTGCTATCGCTGTAAATGAGCTATCATCTGAGGCTGCCTGTGTGCTGTCACAGGTAAAGAAGTCTGAAAATCGGGTTATGTTTCTCCTTTCGAATGAAGAAACAGACCGCTACTACAACAGCCAGAAGATGGCACTGCGCAAAGAGAGCGCCAGCCTGAAATTGCTTCCCCTCAAACCGCGACTTATTGACATCCAGAAAGGAAAAGATGGCTATGGCTTTTATCTGCAGATGGAAAATACCACTGGTGGTAAGCACCCAGGTAATGCAGGCCGTGGCCTTCGCTGAAGAGAATAGGATAGAATAGAATAGAATAGAATAGAATAGAATAGAATAGAATAGAATAGAATAGAATTAACCAGGCTGGAAAAGACCTTTGAGATCATCAAGTCCAATCTATCATCCAATACTGTCTAATCAACTAAACCATGGCACCAAGCACTCCACCCAGTCTCTTCCTAAACACCCCCAGGGATGGTGACTCCACCACCTCTCTGGGCAGCACATTCCAATGGCCAATCTGTCTGGGGAGAACTTCTTCCTAACATCCAGCCTATACCTCCCCTGGTGCAGCTTGAGACTGTGTCCTCTTGTTCTGGTGCTGGCTGCCTGGGAGAAGAGACCAACCCCCACCTGGCTACAACCTCCCTTCAGGGAGCTGTAGACAGAAAGAAGGTCTCCCCTGAGCCTCCTCTTCTCCAGGCTAAGCAACCCCAGCTCCCTCAGCCCCTCCTCACAGGGCTGTGCTCCAGACCCCTCCCCAGCTTTGTTGCCATTCTCTGGACACCTTCCAGCAGCTCAACATCTTTTCTGAATTGAGTGGCCCAGAACTGGACACAGTACTCAAGGTGTGGCCTAACCAGTGCAGTGTACAGGGCACAATGACTTCCCTGCTCCTGCTGGCCACACTACTCCTGATACAGGCCAAGACACTATCAGCCTTCTTGGCCACCTGGGTACACTGCTGGCTCATGTTCAGCCTAATATCAGCCAGTCCCCCCAGGTCCCTTTTTCCCTGGCTGCTCTCCAGCCACTCTGACCCCAGCCTGTAGCACTGAATGGGGTTGTTTTAGCCAATGTCTAGAACCCAGCACTTAGATGTGTTCAATCTCATGCCCTTGGACTCTGCCCATCTGTCCATCCTGTCAAGGTCCCTTTGCTTCTTCCCAAGCAGAGTTGGCAGATCTCAATCTCTTCAGCGTCTTATTGGTCATCTAGAAGTTCTCTCTGGATGAGTTACAAGCAGGGCTACATCAAGGAAGTGGTCTCAACCTGAAATGCAGTTCTGACATGTAGCCTTTGCCATGGATGACTTTAAACTCACAAAGCATGTGCCTTCACATCATTTTTTTCTCCCCCTTCTTATCTTAGATCATGTAATCAAGAATGTCGATTCTGGGAGCCCAGCAGGCCAGGCGGGTCTCAAGGACAATGATATCTTAGTAGCTGTCAACGGTGAGCAAGTAGACCGTCTGGATCATGGAATTGTAGTGGCGAAAATCAAGCAGTCTGAGGATAAAGTCACACTGCTGGTGGTGGATCACGAGACTGACACCATGTATAAACTGGTAAGAAAATTCAAACTACTGCTCTGCTGCTAAGATTTGATAACTTACCATGGAGCCATATGTAGTGATGTCAGAAACAGCCAGTCAGCTGACAGACACTTCTTCAATCTGCAGGAAATGTCTAAGATGCACCCACACTTCAGCAGCTCTCACACAGAACCACAAATCACCAAGGTTGGAAGAGACCTCAAAGATCAAGTCCTACCTGTAACCACAGACCCCATGACTAAACCATGGCACCAAGTGCCACATCCAATCCCCTCTTGAACACCTCCAGGGATGGTGACTCCATCACCTCCCTGGGCAGCACATTCCAAAGGCTAACAACTTTCTCTGGGAAGAACTTTCTCCTCACCTCCAGCCTAAACTTCCTTGGCGCAGCTTGAGACTGTGTCCTCTTGCTCAGGTGCTGGTTGCCTGGGAGAAGAGACCAACCCCCACCTGGCTACAACCTCCCTTCAGGGAGTTGGAGAGAGCAAGAAGGTCTCCCCTGAGCCTCCTCTTCTCCAGGCTAAGCAACCCCAGCTCCCTCAGCCTCTCCTCACAGGGCTGTGCTCAAGGCCTCTCCCCAGCCTCATTGCCCTTTTCTGGACACGTTCAAGTGTCTCAATATCCTTCTTAAACTGAGGGGCCCAGAACTGGACACAGGACTCAAGGTGTGGCCTAACCAGTGCTGAGTCCAAGGGCACAATGACTTCCCTGCTCCTGCTGGCCACACTATTCTTGATGCATGACAGGATGCCATTGGCTTTCTTGGACACCTGGGCACACTGCTGGCTCATGTTTAGGCGGCTGTCAATCAACCTGTAGCTCTGCATGGGGTTATTGTGGTCAAAGTGTATTTTTGGCCTCTTTGAGATTTCTATAGGCACTATTGGGATAATTCCAAATTTAAACACACCACAAGAATAGTTAGAATTCCAAGACAGCAACTTCAGAGCTACACAGCTGTATAACCATGTATTAACAAAATAAGTAACAAAATCCCCTTTTCACACAGATCAACACTGTAGTTTTCCACTCAGCTAGAACTTTATAGCAAAGAGTTCTTCATTGCAGCTCAAGTACAAGTCATTAAGGTTTCAATGCTGATAGAATAGAATTAACCAGGTTGGAAAAGACCTTCAAGATCATCAAGTCCAACTCTATCTAGTCAACTAAACCATGGTGTCCAGCCCCCCATCCATGTCTCTTCTTAAACACCTCCAGGGATGGTGACTCCACCACCTCCCTGGGCAGCACATTCCAATGGCCAATCTCTCTTTCTGGGAAGAATTTCTTCCTAACATCCAGCCTAAACCTCCCCTGGCACAACTTGAGACTGTGTCCTCTTGTTCTGGTGCTGGGTGCCTGGGAGAAGAGACCAACCCCCACCTGGCTGCAACCTCCCTTCAGGTGGTTGTAGACAGAAAGAAGGTCTCCCCCGAGTCTCCTCTTCTCCAGGCTAAGCAACCCCAGCTCCCTCAGCCTCTCCTCACAGGTCTGTGCTCCAGATCCCTCCCCAGCTTTCTTGCCCTTCTCTGGACACCTTCCAGCAACTGAACATCCTTCCTAAACTGAGGGGCCCAGACCTGGACACAGGACTCAAGGTGTGGCCTAACCAGTGCTGAGTACAGGGCACAATGACCTCCCTTCTCCTGCTGGCCACACTGTTCCTGATGCAGGCCAGGATGTCACTGGCCTTCTTGGCCACCTGGGCACACTGCTGGGTCGTGTTCAGCCTACTAGCAACCAGCACCCCCAGGTCCCTCTCTGCCTGGCTGCTCTCAGCCACTCTGCCCCCAGCCTGTAGCGCCGCACGGGGTTGTTGTGGCCAATGTGTAGATCCTGGCACTTAGATCGAGCACAAAAGCCTAATACAAATTTCACAAGTGAACATTTATGTTAACCAAGTTTTCTTTCACTTTTCAGGCTCAAATCTCCCCTTTCTTATACTACAAAACACAATATCCAACTCCAGCTACAACAGAGGAAAGAGTGGAGTTGCACAGTGAGCAGAAAGTGAACCACAAGCCAAGAATCTGCAAGATGGTGAAAGGGCCCAACGGGTTTGGCTTCAACTTAAACATGATCAAGAACAAGCCTGGACTGTTCATCAGTGAGGTACTAACCTAGACTGATGAACCAGAAAAAGCTCAAGTAGCCTATTGGATTGCCTCCTCCCTTCCATACTGCAAATGCATGCAAGAAAGGCTACAAAAGAAAAGTCTCTTTTTCAGTGTTCTCAGATAAGAGCTGTAATTGTTAAAGTCAGATTGACATTGTAGGACCAAGATAAAATGAACATCAAAGAACATTCCTCATTCTGTTAAGACAGCTGAAGGGAAGGGGAATCCAGCTTTTGCATAACTTTTACTGTTATCTATGAGGTTAGCATGCTAAAATTCATATTTTAAATCAAAATTTTTTCACTGTAGAATATCTTAAATGTGAGAAATGCCTTTGCCTCACTCTCCCACCCCCACCTCTCCCACCCCCCTCTTTTCTTAATTCCACAGCTGGCAAAAGTCAAACCTCTGCTGTCCCATTATGTCTATGCCTTTAGCTTTCTTATGAGGAACCCATCACTAAGGAATCTATGAAGTGTACTAAAGTTAACTTTAAAGTTACTGGACAGGAGCCTGCAAACAATATTTTTTTTCCCCTACCAAGCTGCATTTCCATAATGAAAGTCAAAATGTATCTTAAGTGTCAAAATGATGGGTTCCATATTTATTGTCTGGGCCTACTGCCTCTGCCAACTCATTTCTGCCCCACAAATCTCCCCTTCTCCATGATTATCTTGCTGTCTTGTAAGGAAATCAGTAACACAAGTCTAGCTAACCACTAGCTGTTAATGCATCTTTCCAAGTTTTCCACCAGTATCACAGTTTGAACTTGCCTTTGCAGGTACAAACCCATGGGCCAGCTGACAGAGCAGGTGTAGAAAACAATGACTTTTTGGTGGAAGTGAACGGGGTGAATGTGATCAATGAATCCTATGACAAAGTGGTGGCAAGGATCCAAGGTACTGGTGACAGACTAACACTACTGGTGTGCAGCAAAGATGCTTACACGTACTTCCAAAGCCAGAACATTCCCATCACAGCCTCTATGGCAGACCCAGTCCACGACAAACCTGAATCTCCTGCTTATACACAAAACCATCTGTCAGACACAGAGAGGAAGTCACCTGAACCCAGGAAAAGGGTGAGTAATACTGCACTGAGTAGATGATGAGGGATCATCTAGGGGACAGGAAAAGAAAGTTTTTCTTGTACTCTTGAGCTAGGATTTTTAACCTGAGCCTGGACTTTTGCAAGTCAGTCTAAAAGGGAAGCTGTGGTCTGATTATCATAATCCCTTCCTCCTTCCCCCACATAGAATATGCGTGAGTATCTTTAAAACAAAATTACATCACAAAAAGGATGCACATCACAGTATCACAGTATAACCAAGGTTGGAAGAGACCCCAAGGATCATCAAGTCCAACCTGTCCCAACAGACCTCACAACTAGACCATGGCACCAAGTGCCACGTCCAATCTCCCCTTGAACACCTCCAGGGACGGCAACTCCACCACCTCCCTGGGCAGCCCATTCCAATGACGAATGACTCGCTCAGTGAAGAACTTCCATACATGAGATCTTATGGAACAAGATCATGCAAGCACAGTAATCCTCAGTGAAGATGAGGGAAAGGCAATATAATCCTGAAAGTGCAGGGGTTAAAAAAAAGTGCTTAAATACACCAAAAAGCATAAACCACTTTGGGGGAAATATGGTGAAATAGTTAAAAAAACAGATTGTTTTGTAGAGGAAGAGCAACTCAGAGGTTACTATTACACTTTCTAGGAAATGTGCTGATTTGAAATTGTTTTACTTCCTGCCATTAGTAAGAATCTGAAGCATGAGAGAAGTCAGAAAAGCAGGAAAGTATTTCCTCTGGAAACAGCACTTTTGAACCCACTGTGTGGTTAGCCTTGAATATTGAAATGCTTCTCTTCTGATCATGTAAAAAGGAGAGACAATGAAGAATGAGACCAATACTGTCTCTCTCCTATTCATTAGCCTTGTCTGCAAATCACAGAATGTATCTGGTTGGAACAGATCTCAAAGATCATCCAGTCCAACCTTTGACCCAGCACTGAAGGGTCAACACTAAATCATGTCCCTAAGTGCCACATCCACACGTTGCTTGAACACCTCCAGGGACGGTGACTCCACCACTGCCCTGGGCAGCACATTCCAATGTTTGAGAACCCTTTCAGAGAAGAAACATTTCCTAACATCCAGCCCAAACCTCCCTAGGTTCAGTTGGAACTATTTCTTCTAGTCCTGTTCCCTCAGCCTCTTCTTCTCCAGACTGAACAACCCCAGTGCTCTCAGACATTCCTCACAGGTCACATGCTCCAGGCCTTCAGGAACCTCACTGCCCTTCTTTGGACACACTCCAGCACCTCAATGTCCTTCCTATAGTGAGGGGTCCAGAACTGAACACAATACTCCAGGTGTGGACTCACCAGAGCTGAGTACAGGGGGTGATCGCCTCCCCGTTCCTGCTGGCCACTGTATTTCTAATACAAGCCAGGATGTCATTGGCCTTTTTGGCCACCTGGGCACACTGCTGACTCACATTCAGTCAACTATCAACAAATACCCCCTAGTTCCCTCTCTTAAGTTGCAGCTTTCCAACCACACATCCCCAGGTTTGTAGCTTTCCACAGGGTTATTGTGACCCAAGTGCACTTGAAACTGTTGCCTTGGAACTGTTCAGGAAACGGTAACAAAGCTGGGGAGGGGTTTGGAGCACAGCCCTGTGAGGAGAGGCTGATAGAGCTGGGGTTGCTTAGCCTGGGGAAGAGGAGGCTCAGAGGAGACCTTCTTGCTGTCTACAACTACCTGAAGGGAGGTTGTAGCCAGGTGGGGGTTGGTCTCTTCTCCCAGGCAACCAGCACCAGAATAAGAAGACACAGTCTCAAGCTGTGCCAGGGGAGGTTCAGGCTGGATGTTAGGCAGAAGTTCTTCCCAGCAAGAGATTGGCCATTGGAATGTGCTGCCCAGGGAGGTGGTGGAGTCACCATCACTGGAAGTGTTTCTTAGAGACTGGATGAGGCCCTTGGTGCCATGGTTTAGTTGATTAGATAGTGTTGGGTGATAGGTTGGACTTGATGATCTCAAAGGTCTTTTCCAAGCTGGTTTATTCTGTAACTTGTCCAGACACCGCTGCAGACCTTCCCTACCCTATAGCAGATCAACAGAGCCACACAGCTTGGTGTCACATGCAGACTTACTGAGGGTGAGGGTAAGCTGCAAGGGCCAGCTGCAAGTTTTTCCCAGTGTTCCTTAGTCACCAAGCTGCATTTTGCAGATCTGCAGTTAGCACCACTTGTGTGCACATTCAGCAGATATGGGAATTAAACAATAGGAAACCACCACTGAACAGATTTCCCTCTAAATTTACTTAACTAAAAAGCGCTTTGTCAATAAAAGTAAATCACATTTGTTGGCTGCCAGCCCAACAAGTGCATGCTCAGCGCTGAGGAACGTAGGAGTCCCTCGCAGCACTGCAGGCTGTCGTGTTTACCAACTAAAAATAATCAGGACCTATTTGTTACTCTTCTGCAGGCAAGCTCATCCTCCTCTTCACGATCAGCTGCCTCTACCAGAGCAGACAGTGACAATGACGACACAAGGCTGTGAGGAGACAAACTATGCCAAGCACAAAGAAAGAAACCTGACAAATCCTCATTCTTCAATCACTCTTCGTACTACACCTCCCAGAACTTGCCTATTACTAGTAGTGTCACAGAATCACAGAATCACCAAGGTTGGAAGAGACCTCAAAGATCATCAAGTCCAACCTGTCACCACAGACCCCATGACTAAATCATGGCAACAAGTGCCACGTCAAATCCCCTCTTGAAGACCCCCAGGGATGGGGACTCCACCACCTCCCTGGGCAGCACAATCCAATGATGAATGACTCCCTCAGTGAAGAACTTTCTCCACACCTCCAGCCTAAACTTCCCCTGGTGCAGCTTGAGACTGTGTCCTCTTGTTCTGGTGCTGGCTGCCTGGGAGAAGAGACCAACCCCAGCTGGCTACAACCACCCTTCAGGTAGTTGTAGAGAGCAATAAGGTCTTCCCTGAGCCTCCTCTTCATGTATGTAAAGGACTGCAACCTCTTGCTGAAATGAAGCTGCCTGAAATAAACACTTCAGTGCAACTTGCACTCATTTAACACATTGCAATTGTGCTTCCTTGGCTTTCTGCCTTGTAAAGTGGGCAGTCACCTCTGTAAAGGCTTAAATAACTACATGTACATAATTAAGTATACTGCAGCAGCAGGCAGAAACGGCTTATAGATTTCTAAGCATCTTAGCCTTTTAAGGATAAGCTCTTAATAAAGAGCAACTGATTTCTCCCCACCTCCCAGGAGAGGCAGTACTCTAAACCACATCTATCAGCTCAGTCTCTGTGGCACCTCCTCTATGCTGTACTTAACAGCAGTACAACAGCTGTAAAATGGCATATACCAATGTACTCTGTGCCTGATGCTCCTCACTTCTGCTGACCTTGCAGGAATTTCTTTCAAACATTAACTTCTTAATTTGTAACTAACTCCAGACATTTAAGCACTATTATCTCTCCTCTGCATGCAGCTGTGGATCATGGTAGTTAGAACAGCATACATAATTGAGTCCTTCAGGTTTGTCTAACTCCCGAGTCAACACCATATTGTCATGAATGTGACATAAATGGCTCTGTAACGCTGCTGCTGTGTACTTTGCCTCCTTGCTGCACGCTGGAGATGACACAGAAATACATTAAACAATGTGTGAATATTTTATCCCCCACTGGGTTTTACTATTCCCACCTATGATTTATGTTCTGGAACAGATTTCAAACAAAGCCAAGGAGAGTGGCTACAAGTTTAAGTCATAGGAATAAAATTTACTTGTATGCCTTGAATTAAATCAAGAAAGGGAAATGTGATATTGTAGAACACACAGTGGAGGGGAACACCACCACATTTAGTATAGAATATAATAGAAAAGAATAGAATTAAGCAGGTTGGAAGAGACCTTGAGATCATCGTGTCCAACCTATCATCCAACACTATCTAATCAACTAAACCATGGCACCAAGTGCCCCATCCAATCTCTTCTTGAACACCTCCAGGGATGTCAACTCCACCACCTCCCCGGGCAGCACATTCCAATGGCCAATCTCTCTTTCTTTGAAGAACTTCTTCCTAACATCCAGCCTAAACCTCCCCTGGCACAGCTTGAGACTGTGTCCTCATGTCCTGGTGCTGGCTGCTGGGAGAAGAGACCAACCCCCACCTGGCTACAACCTCCCTTCAGGGAGTTGTAGACAGCAAGAAGGTCTCCTCTGAGCCTCCCTGTTTGCATAAGCCAAGAAGCATTAAAATTTACAGCAATTAAGATAAACACATTTGTAACATAGAAGGTAAACAAGTTGTGCTCTTTGACTTGACACTCTAGCAAGGAGAAGTCCAAAACCTTATTTCCATTTATGCAGGGAGAGAAACCAAAGTTGAGATCCAGAAGCAGAAAGCCAATCTCAACTCCTAAGCACAGTAGATTCTAGTGATACCCACTCCATACAGAAATGGAATAGAATTGTCTCCGCTTCACTTCTGCCAGGCAGCAAATACTAGCCACATTCTAGCTCACTTCCAGCCAAATCTTTGGGGCTGACAAACAAACAAACATGATGCTTGCATGAGATGTTACAAAAGCCTATTTAATTCCACAGACTTGAACATTCCACTCCAGAATTGCCATTCTCTGAATTCCAGTAACAAGTTGATTCCCAAAAGAAAAATCACATTTCCTTGGTGCCTTCTGTGAAGATGTCCTTCTAAAAGTAGGAGGTCTTACCTCAGACAGCCTACTATGCAAGTTCCAGTGTCCCTAGATATTGGTGTACCAAGCAGTGCTCTCTTCCTTGTCGATGAACTATCTCACATTCAATGCATGCATCCCTTTTTCCTTCAAGCTGTGGCTTGAACCATAACAAAATGAGCCACAGAGCTTGATGATGACACTTGCAGAAGTTCAAAGAGGCAGTTACACTCCTGGAACACACTGAACAGTCCTGGCCCCCTTCAAGTTTTGCAGTCCACAGCAGTTCAGCAGTTGAAAGGACACAGAGCAGTGCGCGACTGCAGTCCTCACTCAGAGTGCCATATGTTTTTCTGGGGCTTGTTTGTGTGCTAAATAGAGAAAAAGGATACTGGACAGTGCACTGACTAGGAATATCACATCAAACCATCGATGGTAAAAGTTGAACTGGAGCTCTCCCAGCACTTCTGTAATAATGATGCGATACTCCGGAGGCATACTCATGCGGATTAGGAGCACTGACGACACGAAGTACATCCCCTGTCAACCACAGAAGAGAAAGTAAGTATTATTTCACAGCTGGTTCTGTGGCTAAGATGGGTCAGCACATAAATAGATTTTACTGTGTGTATACATGCACACATCCACGAACACCCATGCCCACGGTCCTAAATACTCACCATAATCTGTGCTAAAAGCAGAACGATGACGTTGGAGGATTTGCTGCTGGAAATGGCATAGAAAAACTAGAAAAAGAAAGGGGGAAAAACAGTCAGGTAAGCCTGATGTGCCTTAGGGACAGCATGCAAGGGACATACCATTCAGTAGTTTTCCATTAAAAATAAAAACTAAAAGCATACTTTCTGGAGCAGTGCTTGTGCTCTATGTTCAGAAACCTGCAGTTTTGGTCTTAAATGTGAACCTCCCCAGGCCAGTGGTACCAGGAGGTAAAAGTCATATATAACAACATACACTGAATTTTAAGGTTAGGTACCAGAAGCAAGGTCAAGACAGTGAGTCACATGTCTCTTGAGCTAATAGATTAGAATTAGAATAGAATAGAATTAACCAGGTTGGAAAAGATCTTCAATCAGCACATTCCAATGGCCAATCTCTCTTTCTATGAAGACCTTCTTCCTAGCATCCAGCCTAAACCTCCCCTGGCACAGCTTGAGACTGTGTCCTCTTGTTCTGGTGCTGGTTGCCTGGGAGAAGAGACCAGCCCCCACCTGGCTACAAGCTCCCTTCAGGCAGCTGTAGACAGCAATAAGGTCTCCTCTGAGCCTCCTCCAGGCTAAGCAACCCCAGTTCCCTCAGCCTCTCCTCATAGGGCTTGTGCTCCAAACCCCTCCCCAGCTTTGTTGCCCTCCTCTAGACATCTCAACATCTTTCCTAAAGTGAGGGGCCCAGAACTGGACACAGTACTGCCTTTCCAGTTCTACCAGTAGCTCAAAGAAAGCAATCTAACTTCCTTTAATCACATCTCATCAGCTTACTAGTAAGTCCTTGCTATAACACCATTCTGAACCCTTGCTTACATGTAACACTGCACTCAACACATACATCTCTTCCCAACAGCAGTAACAACGGAGATCAAGTGGAGAAAAGATAACTGTGGAAGGTATTTTTCCTCCCTTCCTCCCTCTCTAAGTGCTTATAGTCAGGTATTTGACAAGAAAATGTATATTGAAGGTTCACACAGTATCTGTCCCACCTAAAATTAAAGATCTGAGAACAGTTATCCTGGTCCAGAACCACATAAGAGTTCTGGCTCTTACCTTTGTAAGTGTGATTAACAATCCTCTGATAGAGGTAACAATGATTATTCCAACAAGAATAAAGGAAATGTGCTGAGACCAGAATTTCACCTGTATTAAAAAGAAAACCCCAGTTAAATCACAGAATCACAGAACTGTTTTGGATGGAAAATACCTTTAAGACCAGCCAGTCCAACCATTATCTAACCCCCAAGACTGGTGCTAAGCCATGTCCCTTAGTACCACATCCTGCTTTTGTCTGTTGTAGGGGGGGAAGAGGGCAAGGAAATCAATCAACACAGCTACTGCAGAATTGGTTATTAATTTGTAGGTACTTTAAGTAATCCCCTGGATGGACAAGCTATCCTGGTATTTCAATGAAGGGCCAATTTGAACTGTCACATTGAAATAGCTGAGAAGCAAAATCTATAAAGCTACCCTCATTTGCACCTCATTAGCTGCCACGTCTTCAGGATCTTTGTTTTTCCTAATTGCACAGATATCCATTGTAGGCAGGTTTATATAACAGACACCTTCTCAAATAGATCAGCAATTGTTCAAACACATGAGAACAACAGATTTAGCTTACATCAATCACAAAGAACCCTGGTTTCACAGGGATGCATTTCAAAACACCACCTCTGTGCATGAAGAAACATATTTACTCTGTAGTTTAAAAGTATTAAGCTATGCAAGTTGATTATTGCATTTCCATTTGCTTAAAACAAAGCAAATCACTACACCTCTGGCAAGACCACAATGCCATCCCAACAGAAAAACAGAGAGAAAGCAAAGTTCATAGTGTATTTTCCCTTCTCCCTCAACAGGCCAGAAGTCAAAGACATTCACGTGCTTACAAAGCAGGCTCTACCACTCCCTCCCTATCAACAGCATGATCTTATTTAGATAAGACAGGAATTGCTGCAAAGGCTGTAAGAATTAGTGTCTCACATCAAACTGGATTCCCAGATAATTTACAGTGATCTCAATTCCTCTTGTGACTGGATCAGTCTTCCCCACACGGTCAAACACGATGTTGATGGTTGCCTGCAAGAGAGAGATGGATTTGCATTCACACCAGAAAAAAGAGCGTGCCTCACTGTTACACCTGAGACACGTGTGACCCTTACTCTGTATCACACCAAGGAAGGGGACAGGGGGTGGTCAGGCTGTCTAAGAAGGTGTATAACACACCCATTGAGGAATTGCTTGTGTCATGCTCTACAAAAAAAGGTCAATCCAGAGCTTTATTTCCATGAAAGGTCAGTCTCTTTCAGGATTTTAAGGCACCTGGAGCATTACCTGATGAACTGCATGTATGGCCTAATCTAGGCAGGGTGTGACATTCATATGTGTACACATAAAATGCATTAAAACACTTACATACCATGAAGATTTTCCAGACACAATAAATGGAGAAAAAATAACCCAAAAAATTGAAGTATTTTCCCTGGAAAGTTTTGGAGTACTCTATTCTCTCCTGGAAATACAAAAGTAGGGAGGGGGAACAGAACATATAACACACAAAAAATGTAACATTTCCACCACCACCCACAGCATAGAATGTTCACGGAGCACTAATAGCAGCAAACACAAACTTATCCTTCTACACCTCTTAATCAAAATGTTTCCTAACTCAGAAGTTAAAATTCAAAAGCTTCTGAATGGCTTTAGAGACATGGGGCATACTCCAGTATGCATCTGAACTGGGGGGAAACTGGACCACAAATTAAAGATATCCTCATTCCATGGCATTAAAACATTTCACCTTTTACCTGTTGAACATTTCTTCAATTTCTTGCAAGATAAAATCTCATTCAAATTACCCTGGCCTCTCAACACCCATCTGGGCTGGTTACTTCACTATGTACCTTTGTTGCATGCAAGTCAGCAGTTTCCAGAAAAAGCTGCCGACTCAGCTCTTCCAGGGCATCCACTTCTTGCTGGATAAGGGACAGATCTGGCAAGCCAGCACAGTCAAGGCTAGAATAAGTCACCCATTCATAATTAAAACAAAAACATTCCCCACCCAATTGCCACATCTAATGGTTTGACCACTTTTCTGATCCAGGTAATTTTTTTTTATCCAATCATAATACTCCTTGGCTGAGGGAGCTGGGGTTGCTTAGCCTGGAGAAGAGGAGGCTCAGAGAAGACCTCATTGCTGTCTACAACTACCTGAAGGGAGGTTGTAGCCAGGTGGGGGTTGGTCTCTTCTCCCAGGCAACCAGCACCAGAACAAGAGGACACAGTCTCAAGCTGTACCAGGGGATGTTTTTCCCTCTCCTTTCCCACTAGCTGTTAAATTCAGTATTTGGCTGTTTGACAAGACTCTTCATAATAATCACTTGGAGCCAGTTACTAGGCTGGATGTTAGGAAGAAGTTCTTCACAGAAAGAGATTGGCCATTGGGATGTGCTGCCCAGGGAGGTGGTGGAGTCACCATCACCAGAGGTGTTTAAGAGGAGACTGGATGAGGCACTTGGTGCCATGGTTTAGTTGCTTAGATGGTGGTGGGTGATAGGTTGGACTTGATGATCTCAAAGGTCTTTTGCAACCTGGTTAATTCTATTCTATTCTATTCTATTCTATTCTATTCTATTCTATTCTATTCTATTCTATTCTAATGCACCCAAAGAAATCGCAATTGCACACTACTCCATTTTAAGAAGGTAGGCAGTACACAGTGTTTAGGCAGTCATGCAGGAAGCTCTTTATTCCACTGCTGGAGAACACATCACAGAATAGAACCACAGCTCTTGAAGACTGCTGGTCCACTTTGATCAGTGTCCCTTGTCACGGGAATGAGTCTCACAGTACGTCACTCTCACGCCATCCTCATAAACAAAACTGCTGAGTAACTGGCTCCAAGTGATGAGTGATTATTATGAAGAGTCTTGTCAAACAGCCAAATACTGAATTTAACAGCTAGTGGAAAAGGAGAGGAAGAAACATCCTCAGCCTTCAATATGCAAACTGCACACTTGAGGTAGTGTGGCAGAAATTGCTGGTAAGGTGCTGCAAGTCAGAGAATTACAGATCCTTGGGATTCCCAACAGATTCCTCTTACCCCTTTCAAATGGACAGAATAACTTCTGTTCACCTTTTCCTATCCACCTTTTGGTCACACTGCTACAGCACCAGTATATCATGAAAACAATTTATCTGGTCAACAAGTTGCTTCCTGCCCTTCTTTTTCTCATGGCTTTCCAGCATAGTCTGAAAGTCATCTATAGGCTAGGTAAATTGTTTCAGCACTTTAGCCAGCTCCATTGTTTTGCTCAAGTTCATAGAATCATATCATAGAATTATAGAATCAATAAGGTTGGAAAAGACCTCAGAGATCATCAAGCCCAACCTGTCACCCAACACCTCATGACTAACTAAACCATGATTTCAACTGCCATGTCCAATCCTGAGGGTTCACTCGGTTCTTTATCCTGGAAGACCATACTTCAAGTTACAAGAAAACAAATGCGTGCAGGTCAATCATATGAGCACTGGATCCATCAGAACAGAAAGCTGCCTCCCACATCAGTGATGTGATAGGGTAGACATCTGCAATGTGACACCCTAAGTGTGCACATCTGTCCTGCAATCTGCTGTACATCTCAACCACGGTGAAGCAACTGCAGATTTAAAAGGGAAAGCAGTAGCATGCTGTGTCACAGGGAAAATATGTGTCCCAGTTCTGGGCAGAAGGTCAGACAGTAGAGTGCTACAGAACAAACTTCCCAGGAAACATAAAGTTGTTTGCTCAGACTGTTGAAGCATATTGCATCACAAATGCTTTGTAGCTGGCCCAACTAACACTCATCCTTTCAAAACAAGAAAGCTGGAGCCATCTCCTGAGGTAGGTGCCAGCATGCAGATGAAGGATACTTTCACTGCCTGAAACAGATGTTGTAACACTTTTTATCATTCCCCAGAAGCCAGTGGGTTTGTTATGCACTTCTCCTCTCTGGAACATTGTCCTATGAGCCACTGCTATCCTGAAAGAACAGAAAACACAAGTCCTTAGGAATAAAGTATTTTCATTTTAAAAATCTAAACAAACCAAACCAACCACCTAACCAAAAACACCACCACAAAACCCCACCAAAACCCAGTTCCTTAGAAGATGATGTTAAACTGAACTCATTTCAAACAGATGCCCTCTTCCTTGTTTTTTTTGTTCCCTAAGTGACAGCGATAGGACTAGGGGGAATGGAATGAAGCTGGAGGTGGGGAGATTCAGACTGGACAAGAGAAAGAAGTTCTTCACCATGAGAGTGGTGAAGCCCTGGAATGGGTTGTCGAGGGAGGTGGTTGAGACTCCATCCCTGGAGGTGTTTAAGCCCAGGCTGGATGAGGCTCTGGCCAGCCTGATCTAGTGTAGGGTGTCCCTGCCCATGGCAGGGGGGTTGGAACTAAAGGATCCTTGTGGTCCTTCCAACCCTGACTGATTCAATGATTCTATAAGTACCTATCTTGCTTCCTAACATTATCTTGATTAGCTCTGGAGTAGAGCCCAGATCTAATCAACCAAGATTCAGTGAGACACTTCCCACAACTTCCATTCAGGATTCTGCCTGAATCCTTACAGGTATTTAAACTAAATTTAAAAGAAAATTCAGATTGCTTTCTCAGTCATATGATTAGCTGCTTTCTTTTCCCTAAACACGTGACAGTGCTATATGAAGTTCAGGAATGAGAGGATGTCTCGTGGTCCTCTCTCCCCTTTGAATACTTGTCACTGCACATCCACCTTCTCCCCACAACTGTGAATGCTGGATGGTTTGCAGCAGCACTCTCTGATATGCTGTCACTCGCTACTGGGCTGCATGACAAGCTGTTATGAAGCACAAACACATAAATCCACTACTGGAGTGAATGACTGGACGCTTCAGGCAATGAGAACATGATTCCTAAACAGAATCCCAACACTACAGCAGCAGCTGCATATTGTCCCTCACACTCCCATGTGCACCACAGCCTAATTCCCATGAGCAGTGCTGGCTTCTGGCCTCGCTCCCTCACACGTCTGCCCATTGAAATTTGTGGGCAAGATGTACACTCCTAAACTGAAAACTATTCATAGCATTGTCAAGGCAAACCACAACTCCACAGCATTCAGGCCCTTTCTTGTAGTTGCAGCCAGTAGAATTGCTACCCTTCACGTCCAGCAAAAGCCCCTTGGGGCACCTCACACAACACACATGAAAGCACATACGGCCACAGGCTGCAAGTAACACATCCCAGACCAATTCAATTCATCACTGACAGTCACCAAACCCAAGAGCTGCACTTTTAATCCTTGCTTTCTTCCCAGCACTCGACTCAGAGGGTCCATCCCAAACGATCCACAGCCTTGTAGCAGAAGTGCAGCTGTGTCAAGATGAAGTGCAAGGCTTTAGGTCTACAAAGGTGAATCTTTTCTTTTGAGATGAGAATGGGATCTCTGTACTTGCACAGTAGTCAGGAGCTCTGGAGACCTCATAGGAAGAATTCACAGGCAAAAACCACACACTTTGTCTGTGTGGATACATGCTACATCTACATCAGATAGGCTGATTTCATTCTAACACGAAGCAAAATGAAGTAATGGCATCACAGAATCTGGGCACTTCAACCTTGAGGCCTAGTTACATCATACCTGCAAGGAGGAGAATAAAGAACCTGCCAACTCTAGAGGCGAGTTTGCCTAAGGCTTTACTTGATTACACTCAGGAAAGAAAGAACAATTATTCCTGTGCAAAAGGCATAAAGAAAACCAACTTCCAACAACTGCCTCCTACTGACAAAGGAGCTAGTACGAGGAAGTGTCAGTGTAAGAAGCAATGTCAAGTAAAGCAAAGAACACAAAAAGTGCTTTATATGATATAACCCCTGCCAGCATCGATCACATCAGAGTTATCAGCAGTCCTGCAAGACAGACAGCAAGTAAGTGACAATTTATGGACCTATGGGATTTACCCTACACTGTAAAATACTGCCATTCCCACTCACTGTGCCACACTATTTGGATTGCATTTGGGCTGATACAAATCTGACTTCCAAAGCTCTGCTTTATATGAGCAAATATGCTAATTATGCAACCCACTGGCTCCTGTCAAAGCCAAAAGGGAACAAAATCTACAGAACTTGAGTGTCTGCTGTTTCTTACACAGTTTTGAGACCACCTAGTTTTGGGTGGGGTTTTGACAGTTGATTTTTATGAAAACATAAAAACCATGCACTTCAGTAGAATTCCCAAGCAATTAGCACACTTTATACGGCTCCTCATAGCAGTTAGAAAGTTGCTGCTACATTCAGATTTCCTGAGCATAAGAAGGCAAGAAAGTGCTAGTCAGTTAACAAGTCCCAGACATCGTTTCTAACTTCTACCCCACATCACTCTCATTGGACCAGAGGTCCAAAAAGGCTGTACAAAAGAGCACAGAGTCAGACAGCACTACACAGTATCTTTTAACTTCAAAGCCACCATTTTAGCATGCTCCTAAGTCAGTTAAACCAATTAAACCTGAGTAATTAAATTCTCCCACTACTTACCATCCCAGAGATGACTACAAATACTGAGTTAACATTTCTTCACCACTTAACATTTTCCAAAGGAGAAAAAAAGTTATGCTTCAACTACACTTTCCATTTGCTAATAGTGATCATCAGATACACATGCTGGTGACTAATTCAGCAAGGTTTAACTACCTAAAAGCTCACATCAGATGTTAAAAGGTTCCCTTAAAGCATTAATGCACCGAAAGCAAAGTCTGGGGGAACTGTTGTGAGAACTCAGTGTCAGACAGTCAAACCTCTGAAGTGACTATGGTAATTGTATTTATTCTGCACAACTAGTAAGGCACATAATTTGCAATTTGGAACAGCAGACAAAAATCTTTTCAGTGTAAATGAAATCTCATTGCTTCCAAGAGTAGCTTTTTCACTTGAGGTGCGTGGAAGAAGATAAACCAGCAACAGCAGAGTTCTGCAGACTTGTGCACTACACTACATCTCCGTTAGCAATAATTCAAGAAGGTCAGGGAACTCTTTGAAAGAGTCCAGCACAAAGTCACAAAAATGAGTAAGGGAGTGGAAGACCTTCCTTATGAGGAGAAACTGAGGGAGCTGGGGCTCTTTAGCTTGGAGGAGACTGAAGGATGACCTCATTAATGTTTATAAATACATTAAGGGTGAGTGCCAAGGTGGAACTGGACTCTTCTCAGTGATGTTCAATGAAAGGACAAGGGGCAATGGGTGGAAGTCGAGGCAGAGGAAGTTCCATGGAAACATGAGTTAAAATTGGAACAGGCTGCCCAGTGAGGTTGTGGAGTCTCCTGCTCTGGAGATATTCAAAACCCGCCTGGATGCGTTCCTGTTTGATCTGGTATAGGTGATCCTGCTACTCAGGGAGGTTGGACTAGATGATCTTTCGAGGTCCCTTCCAGCCCCTAATATTCTGTGGTTCTGTATTCTACAATTCTGCAAAACCTAAGTAATGTAAACCTTGCCATTTGCAAGAAGTGCCATTAGCTGTGCCCACACCAGCTCACTAGCCTGCTTCAGCTTTGACCACAAAACACCAGATTGACACAGTGGGAGAGCATTCAATATGTATGAACCAGTTTCTGTACCAAAACCACCAGTAAGAGCAGTGGTGATATGAGGGTCACTGACTCATCATTGATATTACACACTAGTCAAGCTGCCATCAGAAAGCTACAACTTGCCTTGGAATTCTAATCTGTGCCACTGCAGTAGGAAAGGCTACTATTCAGAGCATGACTGGGAAAAAAACAAAGTTGTGTATCAGGACAGAATGAAACACAGCTCAACCCAACTCAGTCACTTGTTTCACTGGAACACAGAGCCCTGACAGGACCAATAATTTTTGGTAATTTCAAGAACCACCTTATACCACACTAACTCAAAATCCTTGTGGTGTGTTGAAAGGCCGATCCTTCCTTCCCTCCCACCACAGGCAGGAAAAATGAGACTCAGACAAAGGGTTGCAGAAGTGGTGGAAAGTTTACATGGAAAAGCCGTGAATATTTTACAGAGAACCACAAGCACAATGACAAAAGGAGATGCCAAAGCACACCCAGAAGCATCCCAACACTGCCCTCTCCCCACCGGAGGGTACACCCAAAAGCTCTAGGGCACTTTCTTCCCTCCACTGTTAGGCTAATTTCAGCTGGCCAGATCTGAGATTGCCCTTCCCTCTTCTCCTCCAGGCCTGGCCTGGCCAGGACCCAAGAGGCCTCGAGATGACTCCCCCTCCATTACCAGATAGGGAGCATCTCCATAGAAGCAGTGAGGGAAGAAAGAGGAAGTGTAGAACTTTGCAGGTAGATTTATAAGGAGCAGGACATGATGGGATGAAGTACGCAGCTTCCTGTGTCCACCCACTGGGCTGGACCCTTGGGACACTGGGGGTGTGTCTTATGTGGCAGCAGCATGGGGGCACCCATCCCAAACTGCTACAATCCTTTAAATACATCATGTTGTGCTACTGCAGCCTTCTCACCTTTTTTTCTTGCTAACAATCATGTCCATGGTCTGAAGGAGTCTTCGCTCCAAAGCCAGGATATCTGCATCTGTGACATTCCTGCAAAACACAGACACTCAACTAGGCCTCTGATCCCATCACAGAGGAAACATACAGGTGTACATGAAACAAAGAAGAGAGAAGCTGTGGAAGGAGAACATGCTACAACAATGGAAATAGTCCTAGCATGCAGACATGGCAAGACTTAAATAGAATAGAATAGAATAGAATAGAATAGAATAGAATAGAATAGAATAGAATAGAATAGAATAGGATTGGATTGGATTGAATTGAATTGAATTGAATTGAATTGAATTGAATTGAATTGAATTGAATTGAATTGACCAGGTTGGAAAAGAACTTTGAGATCATCAAGTCCAACCTATTACCCAACACCATCTAATCAACTAAACCATGGCACCAAGTGCCTCATCCAGGCTCTTCCTAAACACCTCCAGTGATGGTGACTCCACCACCTCCCTGGGCAGCACATTCCAATAGCAATCTCACTTTGTGTGAAGAATTTCTTCCTAGCATCCAGCCTAAACCTCCCCTGGCACAGCTTGAGACTGTGTCCTCTTGTTCTGGTGCTGGGTGCCTGGGAGAAGAGACCAAGCCCCACCTGGCTACAACCTCCCTGCAGGGAGTTGTAGACAGAAAGAAGGTCTCCCCTGAGCCTCTTCTTCTCCAGGCTAAGCAACCCCAGCTCCCTCAGCCTCTCCCCACAGGGCTGTGCTCCAGACGCCTCCCCAGCTTTGTTTCCCTTCTCTGGACACATTCCAGCAACTCAACATCTTTCTTGAACTGAGGGGCCCAGAACTGGACACAGGAATCAAGGTATGGCCTAACCAGTGCTTAGTACAGGGGCACAATGACTTCCCTGCTCCTGCTGGCCACACTGTTCCTGATATGGCCAGGATGCCATTGGCCTTCTTGGCCACCTGGGCACACTGCTAGCTCATGTTCAGCCTACTATCAACCAGTCCCCCCAGGTCCCTTTCTGCCTGGCCACTCTCCAGCCACTCCGACCCCAGCCTATAGCACTACATGGGGTTGTTGTGGCCAATGTGCAGCACTTGCACTTAGATGTGTTCAATCTCATGCCCTTGGGCTCTGCCCATCTATCCAGCCTGGCAAGGTCCCTCTGCAGAGCTCTCCTACCCTCTAACAGATCAACTCCTGCCCCGAACTTGGTGTCATCTGCAAGTTTACTGATGATGATAAATAAATAAATAAATAATAATGAATGAATGAATGAATTAATGCTGTAGGAAAAGCAGAAGAATAATCTCCATAAGGTGGACAAAGTATTTCTCAAGGCTCCAGTTACCTGAGAAAGTAAGACATGTAAGTGTATGGACAGTTGACAGCCCCGAATCCTGACAGCAAAGCCATGAGTGTCACCCCGATCACACCTACACGGCTGATAAGCTGTTCTATGGAGAGGATACCTAAGAGACAAAAAACACAGTTATCAGCAACCTTGCCCTCTTCACTCTGCTCCATGCTTGGTGACAATACAATACAATACAATAAACCAGGTTGGAAGAGAGCTTCAAGATCATCGTGTCCAACCCATCAACCAATCCAACCCACCTAAACAACTAAACCATGGCACCAAGCATCCCATCAAGTCTCCTCCTGAACACCTCCAATGAAGGTGACTCCACCACCTCCACGGGCAGCCCATTCCAATGGGCAATCACTCTCTGTGTAGAACTTCTTCCTAACATCCAGCCTAAACCTCCCCTGGCACAGCCTGAGACTGTGTCCTCTTGTTCTGGTACTGGCTGCCTGGGAGAAGAGACTAACATCTGCCTGTCTACAACCTCCCTTCAGGTAGTTATAGAGAGCAAGAAGGTCACCCCTAAGTCTCCTCTTCTCCAGGCTAAGCAACCCCAGCTCCCTCAGTCTCTCTTCATAGAGCTTGTGTTCCAAACACCTCACCAACTTCATCACCCTTCTCTGGACACCTTCCAGCAAGTCAACATCCTTCCTAAACTGAGGGACCCAGAAATGGATACAGGACTCAAGGTGTGGCCTAACCAGTGCAGTGTACAGGGGGAGAATCACCTCCCTGCTCCTGCTGGCCACACTGTTCCTGATGCAGGCCAGGATGCCATTGGCCCTCCTGGCTGCCTGGGCACACTGCAGGCTCATGTTCAGCCTACCATCAACCAGCACCCCCAGGTCCCTCTCTGCCTGGCCACTCTCCAGCCACTCTGACCCCAGCCTGTAGCACTGCATGGGGTTGTTGTGGCCAATGTGCAGAACCCAGCACTTGGATGTGTTCAATCTCCTGCCCTTCTATCCAGCCTGTCAAGGTCCCTCTGCAAAGCCTTTCTTCCCTCCAGCAGATCAGCTCCTGCCCCCAGCTTGGTGTTGTCCGCAAATTTACTGATGATGGACCTAATGCCCTCATCCAGATCATCAGTAAAGATGTTAAAGAGCATGGGGCCCAGCACTGATCCTTGGAGCACACCACTGGTGCCTGGCTGCCAGCTGGCTGTGGCACCATTCACCACCACTCTCTGGGCTCGGCCCTCCAGCCAGTTCCTAACCCAACGCAGTGTGCTCCCTTCACATCACACACATACAGAGCTGCTTCATACATGTGACAGCCTTCCAGAAGTGCAGGCAGGGACTATAAAAAGAGAGGTAGAAAGCCTCCCTGAGAAAAAGCATAACCATGTTTAGAAAAGGGATGGAAAACTCCAGCTACAAAGAAGCTTAAGACCAATCTGGAGAAGATTAACAGTAAATATTTTGGTTCTAAATTAATAAAACATTAGTGATTAAAATTTGCAGAGGTGGGAAGACAAATCATCCACCAGACACTATAAAGGAGGCCTCTTCTGCAATAACCAGGATAGAGTACCAGTCAGTCTGGCAAACTATTCCAGAAATGCCTGAACCATAAAGAGGAAGTCCTATCCTGTCAATTGTCATTACAAGTGACCCCCCTCCAGATCAGACACCATTTGTGCTTGTAGGACAGTGGAGTTATCACAGTGTGGGAAGCTTATGCTGCTCCTGGCTGTTCAGTATTCATCTTGTGGGCAAACACATATTGTTGAGGTGACCACCAGCAAGGCATTCCACCTGAGCACCAAGCAGACTCTAAAACATTTATTCATGCAATATAGCAAGAACTGTAGCCTATGCTGTAATCAACACCAAGCACTGAACTTGCATTTATTCTCCTCCACCACTAAACACAGATCTCAACCTGTCTTCTCAGGATACAGTGCCATGTGCTACTAAACATCACTCACTTTTTTAGGGAGCTAGTTATAGAGCAGCTGCCACACACAGCACATTTGGAGCTTACACGATTGCAAAGCTGAGATGGCCAAGCGCCAAGCCACATTTCATGCTTCAGAGAAGTGGAATACATGATGAAAACGAGGCAAAAAGACTTCACAAAGGGAGACAGAGACACTCAGTCATGTGCAGCTGCATAGAGATTTGCAAGAGCTACAGAATGTGCTACAATACACTGGCTTTTTGCCCCACGCACTGTTAGCAGCAGTTAAAACAGAGATGCCTTCAAAACGCCATGACATTCCACTGGTTAAAGCAATGCTTCCCCCATAACACTCACAGCAACCCTGCTCTTCTGATCAGGTCAGACAAAACAAATGTTCTAGTAACTCAGATAAAGATAAGACTTTTATTGGAATACTAGGATGTAACTGAGTACAGTATAGCTTCCTTCCAGTACAGGCTCCCTCAGGTCTACTGAATAATCTGCAAACCAACCAGGACTCCTGACCTGGAGCCTCTGACTGATGGTGCATTTCACAACTGCAGCACACTGCCATCACCATCCCCAGGCAAGGCACCCTCCAACACAGGATGCCAGCACAGGTACTTGAAAGGGCCCCTCTAAGCAGCACAATTCCCAACTGCAGCACAACACCCTACACACAGGTGAGCAGGGTGAGGCGCACTAAGAAAGACACTAGAAGTCCAGTCCTGGGCCCCTCAGTTTAGGAAGGACATTGAGACACTTGAAGGTGTCCAGAGAAGGGCAACAAGGCTGGGGAGAGGCCTTGAGCACAAGCCCTATGAGGAGAGGCTGAGGGAGCTGGGATTGTTTAGCCTGGAGAAGAGGAGGCTCAGGGGAGACCTCATTGCTCTCTAAAACTACCTGAAAGGTGGTTGTAGCCAGGAAGGGGTTGGTCTCTTCCCTCTAGCAACCAGCACCAGAACAAGAGGACACAGTCTCAAGCTGCCCCAGGAGAAGTTTAGGCTGGAGGTGAGGAGGAAGTTCTTCACGGAGAGAGTCATTCATCATTGGAATGTGCTGCCCAGGGAGGTGGTGGAGTCACCATCCCTGGAGGTGTTCAAGAGGGGACTGGATGTGGCACTTGGTGCCATGGTCAAGTCATGGGGTCTGTGGTGACAGGCTGGACTCGATGATCTTTGAGGTCTCTTCCAACCTTGGTGATACTGTGATAATGCACTGCAGTGTGAGGGGCTCACTGAGCACAGCTTTCTGTTACATCTCCCCCCACAACAAGATCCCACCTGTTTGAATTGGGCCACAGCCATGTGATAAAGCCCTCCAGAAACCTTGCCTGTACATGCAGGACAGCAGCACCCCAGCAGCATGGCAGGAAAAAAATGCTGCAGAATCTATTGCTCTAACCTTATGTCTACACCTGACAGGAGAAGGCACCATACAGCTGTTAAGGGGAGGGATCATCCTATAAAGCAGAAGTTAAAAATAGAAAACATGCCACTACCAGTTCTGGAAGTCTGTTACGCAGCTCCACAGAACCTTTCCAGTGATCAGAAGAGGATTACGCAAAGCCCATGGCTAAGTTCCTATTGGGTCATTATGTTCTGGCAACTCAAGCACCATCTGCAACTCAAACCTGGCACACATTTTTCTTGGCAACGAAACACTGAGCAATGGGATCTGCACTTGACACTAGCTGTTGTATTCCAGTGTCAAATGACACAGTTACAAAACACCCATAAGCACTTTCTCTTCAGAAGGGTGAAAGGGTGAGCAGACCCCATGGCACTTGGAATCCTTCTATTTTTCTCTTACAGACTACAATAAAGCAGCTTCCTAAAGAACAGCAAGATTAAGCTGATAGTTATCTATGCAGGCAGATATATTCTCCAACTTGAGTGACACTGACTGAATTTCACCTGCTGAGAACTGTATCCAATTTTCTGGTACAGGGGTTAGAATAGAATGGAATTAACCAGGTTGGAAAAGACCTTTGAGATCATCGAGCCCAACCTATCAACCAACACCACCTAATCAACTAAACCTTGGCGCCAAGTGCCCTCCATTCTCTTTTTAAACACCTCCAGTGACAGTGATTCCACCACCTCCCTGGCCAGCACATTCCAATGGCCAATCTCTACTTCTGGGAAGAATTTCTTCCTAACACCCAGCCTAAACTTCCCCTGGCACAGCTTGACACTGTGTCCTCTTGTTCTGGTGCTGGGTGCCTGGGAGAAGAGACCAACCCCCACCTGGCTCCAACCTCCCTGCAGGGAGTTGTAGACAGGAAGAAGGTCTCCCCTGAGCCTCTTCTTCTCCAGGACACCTTCCAGCAATTCAACATCTTTCCTAAACTGAGGGGCCCAGAACTGGACACAGGACTCAAGGTGTGGCCTAACCAGTGCTGAGTACAGGGCAGAATGACTTCCCTGCTCCTACACAACCTAAGTCACAAAGGAGACCCAGGTGACCCAGTCGGGTTCTACAGTGTTATAATCCTTCTGCACACTTAAGTGCCTGAAGGATTCAGTAGTTAAGCACATGCTAACAAGTTCTGTTGGACCCAAACTAGCCCAGGTGCACACAGTATCTTCATACTGTTAAGTATTCTTGCTTCCATGGCTGCAATGCTCATACACCCAAGCTAATTCTGCACATAAATAGCTCTGAAGGCCAGCAGGACTCACCAACTCACTTTCTAGTACCATGCAGCTGTACTGCCTCTGGACTCAGGCAGTGCACAAAGCCGTACCGAAGCTAGCACATACTGCCAGATGCGCTGCTGGCTACAGCCAGTATGGCTGTGATGCTTAGGCACTCTGCCATGTTTTGTCACCTATGCTAAACTGATCTGATTTCAGTCACAAGAAACACAAATCTGACTGAAAAAAAAAGGCAGATGAAGGATTCATTATTAATCCTCTTCTTAAATAAATTAGCTTTAGTCTCCACAAGAAAATAAATGTGTTAGTAAGAACCTTGATCAATTTATTGTGGGGATCAAGCATTGCATCCTCAAAAGTACATTGTGTTCTTACATAGTCTCATCCTCAAAAGTACATTGTGTTCTTACATAGTCTAGGTTCAGTTAGGACTCACTCATTCACTTGTCTGAAGTTTTCTTGTGGTATGGGAAGAAAATTAATGCAAATTATTCAAATGTATCCACCCTTGTCTGTGAGTCTGACAACCTTAAGATTGCAGATTTCGAAGCAGAGCAGACACACAAACTATTTTCTACAGTCCCAACTGTACAAACATAGTATAACATGACATAGCAGCAATCCCAAGCTAAAAGTGAGATAACGAAGCCTATTTACAGGAGAGAAGGAACGAGAATACGAAACTCACCATGTTTTGGGCTGAGGATAGGAAATGGATCCCCCAATTTCCAGAAGAAATACATGAATGTCAGCCACAGAACACATGCAAAAAGCAGTTTTTGTCTGTGCACTAATGGAGAGGGAGAAAAAAAGGCATTTTAAAGGCATTCTTCCTTCAGAACTTTTTCAAGTTTGCAAAACTGTCACACTGGTCCAAAGGCTGCTTTGACCACAGGCAAGCAAAACATAGAATCACAGAATTGTTAGGGTTGGAAGGGACCTCAAGGATCCTCTAGTTCCAATTCCCCTGCCATGGGCAGGGACACCTCACACTACATCAGTTTGCTCAGAGCCACATCCAGCCTGGCCTTAAAAACATCCAGGGATTTAGGCTTCCACTACCTCCCTGGACAACCTGTGCCAGTGTCTCACCACCCTCATGGTGAAGAGCTTCTTCCTAACATCCAATTTGAATCTACCCATTTCTAGTTTTATTCCATTCCCCCTAGTCCTATCACTCCCCAACACACCAGCCTTCTTGTAGGCCCCCTTAAGATACTGGAAGGCCACAATTAGGTCTCCTTCTCTTCTCAAGACTGAACAGCCCCAGCTCCCTCAGTCTGTCCTCACAGGAGATGTACAAACATGTACAAACTGACAGAGCTACAGCTAGCACTTGAAAGTGCTCAACTTTGTTGACACCTGCAAAGAAAAGTCACTTTTATTTGGGTCAGGTAAAGTATCTCCTAACAGCTCAATAAATGGTTCACACTAAAGCACAGAAGTTATCTAGTCAGAACAAAGCCAGAGGAAGGAGGGAGATACAGGAGGTGACCAGCACACTTCTCTTTCTCAGAAGAGCACAGCCCCACAGTCATAAATCGAGTACTCACATAATCTGATATTGCTCACAACAAAGTACCCAATGTAGAAGGGTACCATGAAGACAAGGATGAGCAAAATGACACACAGGTTCAGCTTCCAGTGGAAATAGCGAGAGCTAAAATAAAGTCAAGATACTGATTAGCAAGCTATGATAATACAACACGTCTCAAAGACAACTGCATGTCAATGCAATCCTTTCAAATACATCAAGCACGGGATAATATTGGCCTAGCATGTAGAATATTCTGGATTGGCCTTGCTGTTTGCATTGAGGAGGGAGGGCTGTTTGTTTGGGGGCTTGTTGTTTTAGGGCTTTTTGTGTCATTGGTTTGGGGTTCTTTCTGATTGTTTGTTGTTTGTTACAGAGCTCAAGAATGTGCATTTCAAAATTAATTACTATCTGGAAAAACATGCTGGGCCACTTTATCAAATACTGTCTTTTCTGCAGTGGCTAACACCAATTGCAGCATGATACACTTGATTCACTGCCCATCTAGTTGAACAGTACATCAAAAGTATGGACAGACAGTAAATAATTCTGTACTGAGTGGATGAGTCAAGAAGGCTGAATTCAAATTGGAAAGATGAAAAATTTAATGTTCATAATTGAACAAGTTTCACTTGAAATGAGTTGCCTCCTCTGCAAGGCATCTGCAAAGAAAGAATTTTAACATACACACACATATCACAGTACTGCCCTAGCCAAAGGAGATTTGCAAATGCAGGTGAGATTCATCTTGGCTGAACTGACTTTCCACATAGTTTCAACAGAAAAATACATGTCCTGTTCCCAGTTTTAGGTCACATCCTCTGTATGCCTCATGGAAGGAGAAATTACAAGGCTCCTTGTCACTTTTTCCTAGCTTACTCAGAGGCAAACATTTTCATCTATATTGATGCTCACCCCTGTACTGAAGCTTGTGAAAGTATTCTCCTCAGCAATCTCTCTGGCTGCAAGCTCTACAGATTAATAACATACAGTCAGAACTAACTCTACCTTTTTTGGTTTTGTACTTCTTGCCTTTCAACCCCTTTGACTGCCCACTCGTATGAGTACGATGAGAGCTAGTCTCCATGTGTTGCTGCTCTGCCTTCTCTCTCCTACAGTCTTCTGAAGCAGACACTTTTTAACATTCCCTTTATATGTAAGTCCTCACCCTATGTCAAGGGAGGACATGCCTTTGATTCACAAATATTGTATTACTAGAGAAGTAGTATTCACTCCACAATTAGCTTCACATCTTATTCACAGCTCTGATCACTAGAGAAAAACTAGTGCTTTCAGTTTCTATAGTCCTGAACATTTGAAAAGTGCTCTTCAGCATGATCTGAAGCTTTAAAATACTCCTGTTTCTTTTTTCACAATGCTACTGTTTCTTTTAACTTCACAAATGGAGAAAGTCAAAGACTAAAGCCTTGCCCTAAGGACCTAGACCGCATTAATAGCAACTGCATGGAAAATTGGTGCTGCTGGTGCTCCTCAAACACCTTCCGAGCTGCTCACCATTTTCTCATGCAATTTCCACCATCCAAGACTAACCCATTAATTTAGAAGTCAGACTGAAAATGCTGCAGAACACAAGGCAGGGTAGTCCTTGAGTGGGCTCCCAGACTCACCTGCTGTTTAGCACTCCCAAAATCTCAAATATGATGAGTTCAAACATGGTACAAGAGAAGGCAAAAGTCACAGAGAAGATCACCTGGACCACATACTGTCGTACCTGCAATGGAGAAAACAAGGTAGAGACATCAAGCACTTCCACTCCTAGAATGGCATCCTGATATCCCTTAGGTAACAAAAACAAATCACAAAATACAATAGCAAACAACTTGCTTCAAGGCACCTTACCCTTCATTTAAATAGGGAAAAAACAGTAGCCTGTTAGAAACCAGAGGACAAACTTGTAAGTTGCTCAGTGTAACACTGATTGCAGGTATGGGCACATGTAACAGACACATGAAGTAGGCAATAATCCATATCAGCTTCACTAATGACAGATCTTTCCTAACAGAACTCTTTGCTCTTAGATTTAAAAATAAGATCCACATCAGGAAAATGTTTGAGGTCTGAATCTGGCTCACACTTAGGCCACCTCTGACCTAGACTCTATATTCTCTCATACCCCTCTAGAGATAAGACAACACAACCGTCTTATCCCACCTAATCCTCAAAAACAATGCAGCTGAAACAAACACATCTCACTGAGTTTAGGCACTGAATTTGATTTTGTCTCAAAAATCTTAAAATTGCCTAAGATAGTCTTACTTAAGCAAAACAGTTTCTTATTAGCCCTGTACATGTACATGCCCCATCATGATCAATATCTTCATTGAAGATCTGGATGAGGGGATTGAGTCCATCATCAGTAAATATGCAGACAACACCAAGCTGGGGGCAGGAGTTGACCTGTTAAAGGGTAGAAGGGCTCTGCAGAGGGATCTTGCCAGGCTGGACAGATGGGCAGAGTCCAACATGATGCCATTCAACAAGTCCAAGTGCCGGGTGCTGCACTTCGGCCACAACAACCCCATACAATGCAACAGGCTGGGGTCAGAGTGGCTGAGAGCAGCCAGGCAGAAAGGGACCTGGGGGTAGTGGTTGACAGCTGGTTGAACATGAGCCAGTAGTGTGCCCAGGTGGCCAAGAAGGCCAATGGCATCCTGTCATGCATCAAGAACACTGTGGCCAGCAGGAGCAGGGAAGTCATTCTGCCCTGTACTCAGGGCAGGGTTAGGCCACACCTTCAGTCCTGTGTCCAGTTCTGGGCCCCTCAATTTAAGAAGGATACTGAGAGACTTGAATGTGTCCAGAGAAGGGCAACAAAGCTGGGGAGGGGTCTGGAGCACAGCCCTGTGAGGAGAGGCTGAGGGAGCTGGGCTTGCTTAGCCTGGAGAAGAAGAGGCTCCGGGGAGACATTATTGCAGTCTACAACTCCCTGAAGGGAGGTTGTAGCCAGGTGGGGGTTGGTCTCTTCTCCCAGGCAACCAGCACCAGAACAAGAGGACACAGTCTCAAGCTGCACCAGGGGAGGTTTAGGCTGGAGGTGAGGAGAAAGTTCTTCACACAAAGAGAGATTGGCCATCGGAATGTGCTGCCCAGGGAGGTGGTGGAGTCGCCATCCCTGGAGGTGTTCAAAAAGGGATTGGACGTGGCACTTGAAGCCATGGTTTAGTTAGTCATGAGGTGGTGGGTGACAGGTTGGACTTGATGATCTCTGAGGTCTTTTCCAACCTTATTGATTCTATGATTTATTTTATTTAACAGCAGACAATACAGAAACTTTCACTGGCCCCAGAACAACCCAGTTCCTCGAGTCTCTAGGAGTCTTTCAAATAGAACCATGAAAAGAAATCAATAGCAAAATAACTGTAGAAACAAATAAAAATGAGAGGGCTTAAAGTGAGGGAAAAGTCCAAAGGCTGTTTTAAAAGAGTTTCTACAATCAGGAGTAACTTTTAAGACAGAGAGCTGTAACGAAAGGTCCTGTCTCACCTCATAATCCTTGAAGAGCTTACGCATGAAGAACAGCCACCCAAATCCGAAGAACAGCACCTGCAGAAGAGATGAAGCTCCTCACATTTGTATCCAGCAACATGCAAAACACAAAGCCACTTCACTACTGATCGTAGATGAAACACATGGAGAAGTGCTGGGCCAAAGTACCCCAAATCCACAGAAGATTAAAAGCTGCCAAGGTATACCATGGAGAGAATATCTTACATATGACTGTGTGGCAGAGAAGGAAGGAAGATCCAGCCAAAGACAGCCCAGTTCTGTATTCCTGAGTTCTCAGAATTCCTCAGTTCCTAGCCTGACAGAATCCTCTGCAGTTCTGTTTCTAGTTTCACTCTTCTGATCTAGCAGTATCACAGTATCACAGTATCACTAAGGTTGGAAGAGACCTCAAAGATCATCAAATCCAACCTGTCACCACAGACCCCAAGACTAGACCATGGCACCAAGTGCCATGTCCAATCCCTTCTTCAACACCTCCAGAGATGGGGACTCCACCACCTGCCTGGGCAGCACATTCCAATGACGAACGACTATGTGAAGAACTTTTTCCTCACCTCCAGCCTAAACTTCCCCTGGCGCAGCTTGAGACTGTGTTCTCTTGTTCTGGTGCTGGTTGCTAGAGAGAAGAGACTAACCCTTTCCTGGCTACAACCTCCCTTCAGGTAGTTGTAGACAGCAATAAGGTCTCCCTGAGCCTCCTCTTCTCCAGGCTAAGCAACCCCAGCTCACTCAGCCTCTCCTCACAGGGCTGTACTCCAGACCCCTCCCCAGCTTTGTTGCCCTCTCGGGACAATTTCCAGCAACTCAACATCATTCCTAAAGTGAGGAGCCCAGAACTAGACACAGGACTTAAGGTGTGGCCTAACCAGTGCTGTGTACATGGGCAGAATGACTTCCCTGCTCCTGCTGGCCACACTGTTCCTGATACAGGCCAGGATGCCATTGGCCTTCTTGGCCACCTGGGCACACTCCTGGCTCATGTTCAGCCTGCTGTCAACCAGTACCCCCAGGTCCCTTTCTGCCTGGCTGCTCTCCAGCCACTCTGAAGAAGTATCTCTAAGGTAAGGAAAAGGCTGTACTGAATGTCTCCAAGCACCATCTGGAGTTGCAGAAAGAGACATGGGCAAGGTAGGCGAAGCAGTACAAGCCAATAATGCCTTGCATTTCATGAGCTCTCTAAAGTGATATACAGACAAGGAATACCTATAATGCTGAGCAAATAAGATCAAATACATTTGCCTTGAAAGAAGAACTAAAATAGGATTGGCACCACCTGCCACAACCTGTCCAAGGAGGACTTCAGACTTTAAAGTGATTAATAGCAAACAGAAAAAATGCAAGATATTCCATAGCCTCCTATCTAGAGGTCATAACTTAGAGAAGTATGATAAGCAAATGACATTTACACAATGGAATGCCACAATTAGCAGCGGAAAGAAGAAAAAAGGGTAAGAACCTTTTCAAAAAGACATAAGAAAGAGAAAGAAAAGAGATGAGGATAGCCAAGTACAATCATAACAGAGGGAGTTAGATATGAAGATTAGACTTCCATTGTGTTAGGGATTGTGTAAAAGCATAGAAAGACATTATGTGACATGTGAAGCTAGAAAGCATTTAGCCATTACACACCACAATTTAAATATCTAAATTGATACTTTTGAAGATGATAACATGCAAAATTGCCATCACAAATGGAAGAAAAGCAATTAGAGAGGTTAGATCTTCCAACACAGTTCCAACTGTGTGAACTGCTAACTACCAAAGCTACTACACTGAAGGTGCTGACAATGAAAAAGTGTGTTAGGGGCCAAACCCAAAGCAGTATCAAGTAGGAGACCAGTGTGCCTCCAAGAAACAGCCAAAAGCTGTTCTGAAAACTACAGAACCGTGCATGAAAAATCTAAGACAATTAACTGCTGTTGAGAGAGGAAAGGTTCCATTTCCTCATTTCATCCCTCTTCACTACAGAACAAAAATTTCGCACCATGCTGGAAGCTGATCAGATAGATCCCTCTGGTCCAGTTAAACTTCTTTACCCAAATATTGGAGTGAATTTGTCAGAGAATTTGACTGCACCAGCAAAGTGGAAGCAGACAGAGCAGAATCTTCTCCTTTTGGCAGAAGCAGTTCACCTACCTCAGCTGCCAAAGGGGCAGACAGGAAAAAAAGGGCATTTAGATGCTTACTGAGGAGGGAGCAGAGTAGCAAGCAGGAGACAAAAGGTCAAAGAGAATACTATGACAAGATAAATTACCAGCAAAGGAGCCTAATGAAGAAGGTATTTCCTCCCACAAATTAACAGGGCAGTTTCAACTCTCTTAAGACCACAACCCACTTCATAATGATAAATACAGGAAGACACAAAAAGGTTTAAAGGGCTTCCAAGTGAATTCTGTTGGTGTAAAACAGAAACTAATTGAAAGATTACTTCAATGGCAGCAGAAAGTAAAAGCTGAAGGAAATGCTGTATCACAGGGATGAATCGATGGGAAAATGAGGCGTTTAAGATAAAATAGAGGTGTAATTTTTAATTCTTTAAAGCAGGCCATGAAAAATCTTCCAAAGTTGTAAACAAGCATAGTTCTCAGGGGCAAACCATGAGTTGGAATGGAATGGTATGGGAATGGAACAGAACTGCTTCAGCTGAAAGGGCCCAAGAACTGTCATCTGGCCCAACTGCTTAGGATTAGCCTTGTTGAAGAATACCAGGAACAGAGTAAGAAGCCATGGTTTAGTTAGTCATGAAGTGTTGGGTGATAGGATGGACCTGATGATCTCTGAGGTCTTTTCCAACCTTATTGATTCTATGATTCTAAATAATGCATAGCAACATGGCCTTCCCTGCCTGCCCAACTAAGAAAAACTAAATTTATCGAAGTGATGCAGTATTACAAAAGCTGCATTCCCTACAACCTCAGTCAGCGAATCTTTTTGTTACACTCTGACCTGGCGTGTCTATGAGAGCAACGGTCGCTGTGACACGTAAGAAAGAAGTCCAAAGATGCACACAGCATATCTTCTCCTGTAACAGGAGCTCTGGCGACAGAACAGGGCGGGGAGCCACAACGTGACAAACCAGCAGCTTTAACACCGCTGAATTCGCAGCGTCGAGGTTTTATTCCACTGCTGCTGCTGAGCATCAGCTAGTGACCGAGTCCAGGACCGGAGCCGTTCCCCTTCCGATCAGCGTGCGAGGCCTGGGGGGAAGTGGAGGGTGGGGGTGCCAGGCAGCGGCGGGAGCACAGCGAGAAGCATTACACCACGACACCACAGCAGCCACGGAGCCCGCCACGGGCCCCTCCGCACCGCTCAGGCGGGGCGGGCGCATGCGCGGGAGCAAGCACCGCCTCCAGCCCGTGACTAGGGCCCCTTCTGGAGGGGCGGCGGGTGAGCCAGACCGCGGCGAGACCCATCTCGCCCCCGCCCCCTGTCTCATCCCTCTGGGGCGGGGGACCGCGCCGCGCAGCAGCGGGATACCTGGGAGGTGACCATGATGCTGGAGTCGATGAGGAAGCTCATGGCAGCCACTACCGCCGCCCGCCCCGCACACGCCTCTACCTGCAGTGCGCAGGCGCCTGCCTCGCCGGTCGCGCCGCCAGGGGCGGGGCCGGGGCCGGGGGCGGGGCGGCGGAAGGAGCGCGGCCCGGAAGAAGAGGCTACGGTTCAGCCTTGGCGTGCTGGCGTGGGGGGCTGGTGTTTGTTCCTAGTTACTTTGCTGCGAGCTGCAGCGACGGAGTCTGGCCCTATTAGGACAATCTCGAGTTGGCGCAGGCAGCTTGCTGAGTGGGAGCTGTTGGGAAACGTGAGCCCTTTACCTGGCCCCTGTCCAAGCTCGGCAGGTAGTGCCTCTCTGCACAGGCGAGCCTAGGAAAGGGAAGCCGCTGCCGGATAGGGAATGAGGTGGCCAGCTGGAGCTGCAAACACCACTACCGTTTTACCGCCCCTCTGATTCCTGTGCAAGAGGCGTGTGGCAGCGGAGCACTGCACACCGCGAGTGCTCCAGCCCCCGCTCCACACCCGCAGGGCGACGACTCTCCCACGTGGGCTTTCCCACCTCCCCCTGCGGTCAGAACCGGCCTGGGATAGGCCTTGGCCAGAAGGGAAGTAAAAGTTCAAACAGGAGGTTTACTGATCGCTATCGGTGTGAGATGCAATCCTTCACAGCTCAGTCATGTCCCCACTGGAACTTAGCGGCATCTGTATCTTTTTTTTCCTCTCTTAAACACACCTAGCCTTTGCCACTCAAAACGGTGTTTGGGATAATGTACAGGAAACGAAGGATTCAATGGGGGTTAGTTGGGAGTTTAAGAAAGCACAGAGCCTCTGCGGGTTGAAAATCAGGAACCTTTATTCATTGCAACTCATTTCACTAGGAAAACGAATCTATGGTTGGTTGTGTTGAGGCACAGGATTAGTTTCAGTCTTTGGCTTTCTGTCTTGCTGTCAGTCATCTTGGTTTGAAGTTCTACAGCATTGCAAAGAGAAAACAACATTCAGCTTTCATAAGTCAGTGAACCAAGGGAGCAGATTATCATATCTCATCTGAGGGCTTTTTTATGTTTGTTTTTTGTTAACAGCATCTGGTATTGCTGCCAATTAATGCTGAGTTGAGAGCAGGACTTCCCTGGTCTTCCGTTCTGTATCTGCTACTTAGAAACTGATTATTCCTAAAGAGCTGCGATTCCTGAGTTTGGAGGGATTTGTGGTTGTTTTGTTCTGCACTGGTGGGCTGTGGGGAAGATTAGTTGTTGGTTGCTTTTTGAAGAGAGAAGTTGACAGGAAATCCTTCAAAAATACTTAATACAAAGCCATATTCTGCTCTTGTTTATACCTTGGCAACTCCACTCACTTAAACACAGAGTTAAAAACCAAGGCAGAGTTTACTCATAGCTCGTTAAACTTTCTTCTTTGTATGTGTTTATAAATAGGCTTGTAATACGCCTCTGCGTAGCTGTAAATTACTGATCGCTGCACTGTGGGAGAAACACACAGAGAAGATAATTCCTGCTGGAAAAACTCAGATCCAGCCCCAGGACTTCTCCTTCAGGAAAGATGGGAAATGTATTCTGTATTGTTCCTCTTTGGATGTCTCTGTGTGGAGAGAAGGGCCCCTGGTGCTCCACAGGTATGGAAGTACCTTCTACATTGTGAGGGGCTGGTAGTTTCATCACACAGAACACAGATGAAGGTGCCCAGAAAGGCAGCACATGAGGAAGAAGGACTGGTCAATACAGTAGCAGATTTCCTCTCAGTCCCATATTTTATTCTTCCACATACTAAAGTGGAAGTGTGGCTGTTTTATGTTCATCTTGTAGAGGGAAATAAAGTTTTTCAAGTAAAGCAGAAAGGTGGAGCATGTTGCATTAAACCACTTTGTTGGCCAAGAGTATATTTAGAAATAGCACAGATTTCCAGAAGGTGCTACAGGGCATATTCATGACAAACAGGCTTAGCTGGCAGCCGGCCACCCATTTTCTTTTGTCTTCAGAGGTTTTCATGAACAGAAGCTCTGGAGCTGGGGGTAATTTGCCATCATTCTGATTTCTCAATTTCTGTTTATTTGTCGAGAGTTCAGATGGTGATGCTCACTGGCAATAGATCAATTCCTTTATGGAGCTGTCTGTGACTTTTCTTTGAACTAACCAACGTATTGAGAAACTTACCTGAACACTTTTGTCCCAGAAATTTGCCTTAGGTAGAAGGATTGGGAAAAAAGCTTTGCCCTTGCTAGTTCTGCTTCTCAATTCTACCAGGTAAACAGAGGAACCAGTGCATGAAAGCTCAGTTAAATTATTTTTAAGTTGCTGACCTTCCAGAAATACCAGATTTGGTAACAGGCTGGATTTCATTCATGTCTCAGGTTGGCTTGCCTTATCCTTACAATGAGGTTTGCAGCCAATGAATTTGCAGGCTTACTCAGCCTTTGCCACCAGCTGGAGTGCTGCACCAACACCTGGGACTCCCTGCTGCCTTCCTGCACAGCCTCTGTGCAGCATTTTGAGGTATGCTCCTTTGCAGCTGGGTTTCTTAGAATCATAGAATTCTCGGTCTTTTCTTCAATACAACTCTCCCCTGAGCTTCTGGGAAACATGATAGGAACCTGTTTAATATATAACCACAAATTCTTTGCTGTGTTGTCTTAAAAGTTTTTCAGTAGGCTATTCCATGTCTTTTCTAAGCAATTTAGCCTTTCCTCCTAAGAAACCAATAAATGGCCTCTTTTGCTTTTACTGAGCCAGGCTGGATCTAACAAGGTGAAGGCCAACAGTCTTTGAGTTATTTGTTTGTTTGTTCAATGTTCTATCAGTGGCTCTGTAATCACAATTTCTATTCTGCTCTGCTTCACCACAGGTCAGCATGCTTTAAAACACACACGTTTTTGTTGGCAGAGCATTAAAATTAAGTTCTCTGCACTTTCAGATGGATTTGAAGGCATGCTTGACACTGAAATGAAAGGTAGATGGAAAAACCTAAGGCCCTTACATATATGTGGGTTTTTTTCTGTTGACAAGCATACTTCTTTCCTTTTAATTTTTTTAATTTATTTTATTTGTAATGCTCTTTCCAAACCAGTTACACAACACATGATTGTGGCCTCAAGCAGCTTTCCTAGCTACCAAACATCAGCTGAATGTATGTTCATCAGCCTCTGCTGCGGTGCCTGGTTAGTTGGTGTTGCTGGATGGAAGCATGCTCTACCAGAACAGCCCAGAGGGGGAGAAAGTGCCCTACACCTGTTGTTCCACCATACAGCAGATGCACTGAGCTTTCAGCCTTCTATGGGACAGATAGTTCAGGCTAGAAGGGACTAGCTAGTCCAACATTCAGCTCAATGCAGGGCCAACATCAAAGTCAGACCAGGTTGCTCAATGCTTTTCCCAGTCACGCTTCGTCCTCCAGGGTTGGAGATCCTACCATGTTTCTGAACACCCACTTCAGTGCTGAAGCACTCTCCATTTGAACAAGTTGTTTCCTTGTCAGAGGTTTTTAGTCAACATTTCCCTTGCTTCTCTTTTTGATTATTGTCTGTGATCTTTTGCTGTGCGCCTGTGATGGGAGCTGGTCTCCATCTTCCCTGTAACTCCCCATTAGATGCCTAAAGTGAGCAGTTAGACCTCCCCATCCTCTTAGGCCCACCTGCCTAGGTTTGACAAACCTTCAGTGTCTTTTTTGTACACCAAGCTGCTGAGAAACAAAAATTGAATTGTTGACAGATACATGAGTCTTGCTGGTTCTACTGAAATAGGTGGATGCCAAGCTAGTTGCAAGGAAAGGACTGTGTGCCAGGCTACATCTTGGCAAGTTAACATACATTTATTTGCCATGGTTACTACTTAATTGCTTAAGCATATTTGGTGCTGGCAAAAAGCCTTTCCTGAGCCATGTTAAAAGGTGTAGCCCACACAGAGCCTAAGAAATGGTAATATGATTCTCTCATGGAAAAAAATGTTATTCCAATACTTAGACAAGTCCCCTGATTTTGGTAGGCTTATACGACCCTGGCCCTCAGGAAATCTGGCACCATTTTATCACAACTGCCTCAGGATTATATGAAGGCTTTAGTCCAGTTCTCATGGATGTTCCTCTCTTTGCTAAACAAAACTACGCCTAGGCTAGGATTACTTTCAGTTGTCAGTCTGAAAAGCCATTTTCTATACAAAACCGCAAACTGCCACTTCCCCCCCTCCCCCCTGCATTGTGTGACAGGGCTGGTCTTTAAATGTAAAACTGCACAGTCAGTGAGTTACTGAGTGGCAGTGGAGACTGGGCTTTTCTCTCTCAGTAAGTATATTTCATGCCCACGTAGGTAGAGAGTAGAGATCCCCCCCCATCTCTCCCCTCCTGCATGCAGAGGAATCTCTTCCTCACAGTGTTTCAGCGCTAGGAGAATATTAGTATCTCTCTCACTGAAGGGAAGGAGTCAGGATAACATGGTACTCTGTGGATTTGCATTTATGAAAGATGTATTATTTTTTTTCCTGTGTGCCATAGGCAATTGTAAACTCTTCCACGGAGACTGGAAAATTTACCTGAAGTTTGTACTGACTGGTTTAAAACTGAAGCCCAGCAACACTGTGTGTTATACAGTCCTCTCCCATATGCTCTGCAAAGCTCTTAACAGTAGAGCTCCACCAATCTGCAGCCCCCTACTCTTCAGGACTGTCTTGTTTAAGTATAAATGCTGCCCCAGAATAGATGCTGGGGCTGGAGAAGAGAGGTCCATGTAACCACATTGTCACTACTGCTTCAGGCAGCCAGGCCAAGGCTACACTAGGAGAGAGACGTTGGGGGATCAGTGGAGTCTTTTGCTCTCACAGTAACTCCACATCTCTGTTGATGTTTTCAGTGCAGAGCAGTGTTCACGTTTTCAAACTACTGCCTTTCTGATCAAGGAGTCATGCATTAACCAAGTTAGCAGGTCTGCCAGGAAATAACAAGGATACCATGCATTTCAGCAGTGCTTTTCATCAGATCATTCCTACTTACTTTACAAACAGAATTAAGGAAGCCTCACAACATCCCTGTGAGGTAGGTGGAAATTCTTACACCTATTTTACAGGTGGAGAAAAACAGGCACTGAGAGGTAAAGTGATTATCACAGCAAGTCAGAAGCAGAGCTGGAAGTAACTCTAAGATTATTATCCTAGGTCCACTGCTCTAGACACTAGAGAACGCCAACTCCCACATGCTATTGTAAGCTAAGATACTACCTTTCTCTTCTACTTTTACCTCCTTTGATGATTTTGACACTTGAATGTCATGCTCCTTGCAGAGAGCCAGTTTGTCGTTTATTTGCACAAGGAGCACACACCCCTTTAAATGATCCAGGCATAGCTCTCATTGTCCAGTGACTTCCCCCTTCCCAAGAAGATAATATTCCTTGTCCTTTATATTGATATCTACGTCTTGCTTAATCATTTTCTTAGTAGAATCATACACTGAATCCACAGCTCTGAGGCTGTTATGCAACCTCACTAGGAATTCCTTGGAAAAAATCATTACATTTGTCTCATTGAGAGGGAATAAAACACATTTGTATGCTATCACCTCCAGAAATAGCAATAATCCTTTGCTCGTCTCTAGGCCTTCCATGCAAGGACCTCCCATTTTATTACTAACACAGGATATCAAGCCTCACATCATCTTTGTGAGGTAGAATATTATTCCCAGTTGCACAAGGAGGAAGAATGACTTGCTGACAGTCCCACAGTGATTTCATCACAGAGCTGAGGCTGAATGCCAGGAGAGCAGACTGTTAGTTCCCTGCCCAGCTTGCCGAGAAGCGCTGTCTTCAAGCCGTGGCTCGTACGTGGTGGCTGCAGATTTGCTAGCAGTCTGGCAGGGTACTTGAAAACTGGCTTGGAAAAGAATCAACGAGCAGTTGACTGGGTGCGGGAGGAAAATGCTGGTTTTGTCCTGCTGTCACGACCCGCAGGAGGAAATGAGCTTTGCTGCAGCAGCTGTGAAAGAACTACAAAGTGTCCATTGAGTATGGTGCATATAGTGCTTCTTACTGAGGCAGTCCAGTGAGAAACAACGACATAGTTAACACCTGATGATTGAAGACTGGACTGCCTGACAGCCGTATTGTGAACCATATACCTCTGATGAATCAGCACTCATTTTAGTTAGTCTGGTGTGCTGATGAAGGTATACATGACAGAGGTCATGAACAGGGATGGTTATTAAAAGCATTTCATGTGCAAAAGGACTGTATGAAGAAGGGAGGGGGTGAGTCATGTAATCCATTGCTATCTGGAAGCATCAGATGCACCGAAGGTGGAAGATACCTCGTGCAGAACTGTTGCAGTTATATGCATTCTTTTTTTTTCTACAGGAAAATGTGCTTCCAGCCCCCTTCAATGAGTGGGATGGTTTATGCTTAGGACCATTAAAACCCTCTTACATCTTTTTTGTGATGAAAATAAAAATTAATAGATCCCATCTCATATAAGTGCAGCAATTCATCTGAATCTTTGTCCTGGCTTGAATTCTAGTACAGTAATAAGGCACAGTGGACCCTTTTCCTGCTGAAAAACATTCTCTTTCCTCAGCTGACTTTCATTTGTGTTAACTGTTCTCCTGTTCCCCTACTGAGAGAGTGGATAAATGGTAGCCTCCAGATTCTCTCTCTGCCTGTTCCTTTGCATGTGTTGCTTTGTCATACTTGCAAAAGTGAGGTACCTTCCAGTCTTCCTTCACAGGAAAGGACAACCTAACAGCCTTCATCCAGGGAGCAAAGATTTCGACTGCATGCTGCAAACCTTGGGAAAATACACTGGCCCAAGAGGAGCAAAAGGATTAATAGTATAAAAAAACTTAATAATATGTGGCACCACTGTGGTGCTGAAGAACCCCAATGCACCCTACAAACTTTCTACATATGTACAGCTTACTTCAGTCAGCAGTGAAGTCTAGCTGCTGTTGAGTTCATACAGGGCAGCTGCATAACAGGGCAGGAGAACTCCACCAAACAGCAAATGCCAGAATTGACTGTACTGGTGGCTGCCTGGCCTGGGATGGTGGGCAGCAGGACTGCAGGTGTGAGCCCAAGCCTACCCAGAGCTCTCTCAGACACCCATTTGACTTCAATGGGCTTGGAGTCAGCCCTGCTACAATGGGAGATCAAAGGGGGTCTTTTCTAGCTAACGGCAGGATGAGTTTTATGCATTATGCCAAAGACCCTTTTTTCCTGACCTGGATTAGAGCCTGCCCTGGGAACAATGAGATGGGCTGCAGCCCAGCAGAAAGAATTTGCTGAGCTAGCAGTGTCTGAGGTTTGCAGAGCAGAGCAGATGAGAGTGCATACCTGCACTTTTCTGGCATGAGGCTCAGTTTTGGGGGGACATAGCTGTTAACCTGAAGTTTTTGAATGCATTGCTGCACTGTCCCAGCCAAAAGGTGCTGCTGTAGTCCTAAAATTAGAAGCCCACAGACATTTAAACATTTGAAAGCAGATGCTTTTCTGCCTTTTGTAACAATAAAACAAAACAAAATATTTTGCTTTGGTTCTGAGAGTTCTGTTGGCACAAAAGGTCTAAATGATCTTTTGGAAGGCCTTATTTTACTTGAGACTGTGGCATTTAATAGAGAAATAGACTACTGATGGCTCCTGTCTGACAAATTAAAAACAAAGGGTATCAAAAACTATGATCATGCCAGACTTTTCAAGATTGAACAACTAGGTTGGTACTTCAAAGTTTAAATAATCACGTAGTTACCTAGACCCTGGTGAAGGTTCACACATGCCTTCAGGACTCTGTACCTGAGATGTGCTGAGTGCCTGTATGTCTGGGAGCTCCAGAAACTGAGCACATATCAGGATTGTGCCATGAAGGCTTGTATTCGGTTTCATTCTGTGGAGGCTGCAGCCATTTCTTCCTTTCACAGAAGCCTCCCCATGCTTGCTTTGCTAAATTGAGTTTCAAATCTTTAAGTCAGAAGACTACAAGTGAAAGATGTAGCTCGAATTTATTCTTCACAGTGCTCTGAAGTAGGCTTGGGGCTAGGTGACCCTCTTGGGAACAAACATTCCATCTGTGGACATCTACTAAATCCTACTAGAGAGCTACTGCTAACCTTGCCCACTGTCAATGTCACTTGAAAAGCAGAAATACTTTGGACAAAGGGAAAATATTTTTACCTAAATCAGATTTGCATTCAAAGAGCTATCTGGGACATTTTGGCCTTTATTTTCTGAACAGAGAGGGGAAATAGTGCTTACCATTTCAGTGTGTTGATGCTAAGCACAGAATTCACTTTGTGAACTAAATAATTGCAATTCCATGCCAACAGCGAAGGGGACATCTGCTCAGCATGCCATAGGTGGAAAACCAGAAAGAAGTACTCGATACAGTTGTTGATTAGTCTTCCCCCTCAATGGCTGAAGAGACAGATCCTCCCCATGTTTCTAGAGAAATGTGGGACAGAAAGCTTCCAGTAAATACATTCACAGTGGTGACATTTGGGTTTCACTGCCACGATAGGTTTTAAAAGACATAGCTATGTGTACAGTGTAGATATTACTGTAAGGAGTGAGCTGGCATGTGGAAACAGGGAAAACCTTCCTTTGCAAATGGACATACAGGGCAAATAAGGCACAGCTACCATGATAGTACCTTCCCAGTTGAGAATCTCAAGAGGAAATAATATTCAAATGGCCATTTTAGCACTTTGCTTAAGAATCTTTTTAGACTCGTTCTCTCTCTCCTTTTCTTTTCAACCTTTTCCCTTTCATGTGCTGCCCATATCCTGCACCTTCACACAGTCAAATCATCTGACCTGGCCCGGCTGCTGGCTTTACTTAGCCTGCTGAGGGGTCTCATATCAGTGGCAAGTTCAGCAGGTGCTGAAGGCCCTTCCACTTCATCGCTCACCACCTCCTCCTCTGCTTTCTTCACCCCTGGCTCTTCCTGAGGTGCTGGCTGCTCCTCTCCTTGTTCTTCCTCCTCTGCTCTTACCTTCTCCCTTTCCGGTTCCTTTGCTTGTGCATACGATGGTAACCTCTCATCGAATGCCCTGGAGAGATCTTCCAATGGTCCCATCCCAATCTTCTCCTCAAACTCATTGAAGGCTGATGGAAGAGGACTGGGCTCCACCCCTACTTCTGTGAGAGGGAAATAGTGGGACACTGGCTTCTCTTCTTCCAGCAGCTTGTAGCCTTTGGCCTTTGGAATGGAGGAGACTGTGATGGCATGGAGTGGCTTCTCTGGGACCTCCCCAAGCTGTTCCTCTGCTGGTCTCCTCAGAGCCTTACGAATCCTTTTCAGGATCAAGTGACTGATCTCCACTAGGTTGAGGAAGAGGGACACGGAAGCCACCACCAGCATGAACATGATAAAGATGGTCTTCTCTGTGGGCCTGGAGACAAAACAGTCCACAAGATTGGGACAGGGCCACCGTCCACAGCGGTACAGGGGAAGAATTCGGAAGCCATACAGGAAGTACTGACCTACTATGAATCCTACCTCAAAGAGGGTTTTGAAAATTATGTGTAATATGTAGGTTCTCAGGAGGGTACCCTCCAGGCGAAACTTCTTGGTGCCATCAGGGTTATTGCCTTTGTTTTGATTGGGAGCCAGGGGCAGCTTTTCTTCATCCACCTCAGCTTGCTGACGCCTCTCAGCTTCCTCCCTCTCTCTCCTCTTCTCCTCCATGCGGACATGATGCACTGCATGCCCAAAGTACATTAGCGAAGGCGTGGATACAAAAATGATCTGCAGGACCCAGAGCCGGATGTGGGAGATGGGGAAGGCCTCATCATAGCAGACATTCTCGCAACCAGGTTGCTGGGTGTTGCACACAAAGTCTGACTGTTCATCTCCCCACACTAGCTCAGCAGCTGTTCCCAGGATCAGGATGCGGAATATGAAGAGCACTGTGAGCCAGACTCTCCCGATGACAGTGGATTGCTCGTTCACCTGCTCTAAAATGTTTCCCAAGAAACTCCAGTCACCCATTTCTTACTGTCTAAGGAAACAAAACAAAACAACAACAAAAACAAAGAAAAGAGAGAGAATGACCAAAAAATTATGCTAAATGTAAAAGATTTCAGGTTTTCCCACTGATTTCTTTTGTTGCTTTCAAACAGTAAGTCTTTCTCTGATATGATTTGAGAACAGAAAGACAGTGGCTTGCCTGCTTATTTGCCTGCTCACAACGATTTATTAGCAGGGGAAGGGCTGGAAAACTAGATCTAACTGCTTGCTAAATTCTTTCTTCCCTGGATCTAAATGGGCAATTGTTTTTCAGCCAGAGACTATATTTAACTCCTTTTCCAGGTAACAGTCTTCTGTGGTCCCTTGTAGGCTTGGTTGTGTGAGCCTGCTTAGATTTTGTACACGTACAAACACTCACCAGCAGTACAGTAGAACAGATTCATCAGCATGTGGCTGCAGTGGTTAGAAAAAAAAGAATGAAGCTTTCAAGCTCCCAAGCTCTTCTGCACCAGAACCACACACAGGTCAAATAGATCTCAAATTGGTGCCCATCTCGCACTTGCACAAGCCTGAATTCTCTCTGGGTTACATATATTGAATCTACATTAGAAATTGCTATGTGAGGTATGAATAGCAATTACAATGCCATTACTATGTTAGTAATACTGTGTTCGATAACTGCTATATATACTAGTTTTGTTACACAGTATGCATTATATAAAACATAATTATTTGGAGTTATTTGGGCTATTGTTTGTATCCTCTTCTAAAGTCAGTTGACAGACTGACATTTTCTCTCTCTAAAATGTCAGTGCTGCTGTCTCAGGCTAATGCAGATCTGGAAGCCAGCTGCAGATTTCCTATTGGAAAGCTAAGAAAGAGCCCATTTTCAAGTAATGCAAGTCAAATATTACATCTGTCATTCCTGCATGATAAGAAGGCCAGGACTTCATCCTACCTATCTGAAACTTCCTACTGTATAATTTTAGGGAAGGAAATAAAGAGGAAACGTGTCTTGGATGGGGTAATTTAACACATCACAGCAGTCTAAAGTCTCTGAGGAATGCAGAATACTACAGTGATCCACAAACACCAACTTGTGGACCGCGACGACTGAAACTCATAAAATAGGCGTTCACATGGATCTAGAAGTTAATCTCTTAGATGCTACCTCAGTCTATAGTTTCCTGAATGCAGACATCCATACACAAGTGCTGGGAAAAAGAAGGCACCGTCAACAGCATGGAAACTGAGTATCTAAACTTCTTCAGGTACCACTGGGCTATATTTGTAGTGCGGTGTGTTACGACACACCAGCGCATACCAGCTTGTTTCTGCTACTGTGTGTAGGGATTCACACAGAGACAAGCACACAAAACACTGAGAGTTCTGTGGCTCTGGGGAATTTCACACATTTTCAACCAAAAAAAAAGACCCTTTCTGATGTCATTTTTTCTAAATCAAGATGGACTCCTTTTCCTTGCCTTCAAGCCTTGTAAAATGTTAACCTCAGATACTCCTGTTAGAAAACAGGCAGCAGAATGCAGTCCTTCAGCTTGCACGAACACCTTGCATGCATAAGCGGCAAATGTGTAATGTAATCACCAAAGAAAATTGCTGCTTTCTCAGTCATTAAAGTTGTGTAAAAGAGTGTGCTAATGTCAACACTTACATTAACAAGTCTAGCAGAAGATTATGCTGTTTACATACACTATCTAAACTGATTTAAACATTCTCTTTCTGCAAAGTGCACACAACAGTTGCCGATCATGTGCAACTCTGTACAAAACATGGCTACACACAATATAAACTTCATTGTCCGCCAGCCACCGCAGTTAACCCCATCCCTTTCTTTCTCTGTGAGTCACGCTGATATCCACAGCTACCATATGAACATTTCCACTGCAGCATGCGTGAGCAACATTCTAGATGCGGTAAACCTTATTATACAGAAACTCACTGTACAAGAGAAGGAAAACTGTTTCCTATCTAGCCTCATCAAATGTCTCACTTGCAGCTTGATGCATTGGGTTAAACTCTTCCTGGGATCACTTCCAGACCATCCTCTCTATTTTCTGCAAATGAAGTGATCCAAGGTTGCTCAGAGAGCTGCAAGGAGCAATTTTAGGTGGACTGAAGATGAGTGGTACAGCCAGTTCCAATGTCTGGGATTCCACCTGTAAGCAGACAGCCCCTCAAGTCTCAGAAAAGGTGCAAGCAGTTAGTTTAGGTAGTCACCTTTTCCCTTAAATTGCCTATCATGAGGAAAGAACAGGAGCATGCCTAAGCCCACGCAGAGTCGACAGACTTGTGTTCTTAACTCACGTGGGCTTGTTGCAAGCTCCCACCCTGCGCTCCTAGATGCTGCAACCTGAGCACACTACCAGCAAAAAAAAGACTGCATAGGTTAAGGATGTTGAGCAAGCAACTTGCCGCTGTGAAAGGCTCCACCGAAGAAATGTGTCCCCCTCCTCTCTTGGCACTCTGCAGGGAAGAGTGAACTTTTGTCTCTCTTCTTCCCTACCCTAAAAGTCCCAATCTTGTCGCACGACTGAACAGATATGACTGAATTGGCTCTGATGGTGGGTTTTAGTTGCCCTGCAATATTTAAGCTCTGAGCCAGACGGCTTTATGAAGTGAGTGACAGTTAGTGACGTGGGAAACAATAGGGAGGAAAAAAATAGAGAAAGAGAGGCAGAGACACAGAGAGGAGAATCCACTGAACATGAAAAGCAGAGGGGGGAGAGGAACAGGCGTCAGGCAGTGAAAACCTAATACATGCATAAATTGGAGTTTGCACAGTTAAGCAGGGACTGAAGCATCTCTGCAGTTCTGCTATGCTTCAACACAGCTCTCTGTGTGTCCTCACTTGCTGGTCTTTAGGTGTGGCAGGTGAAAAGGGAGTGCCAACATCTCTGATAGTGGCAGAACTAATTGAATTAATTTATTACCCTACTCCCAGCTCTAACAACCAAGTAAACATTGTTGATCTTCAGCACAGACATGCACTGAGGTACTGGGTCCATATTTGGCATTGTCAGATACTTTGGCTGCTCTTTAATGTCTTTTACCTGGAAAAAGAAGCAGTATGAGAAAAAGAGATCATCACTCAATATTAATCAAGGCTGAGAAATACCAATTTTACAACCTCACCTTTCAGGTCTTAGTTCTGCTCATTTTTCCTCCCAGAGTATCTTGCACATGCACATGCAGCAGAAATGTCTAAACCAAACTGTTTTGTTAAGGAGTGTAGCCGAATTCCAGTAGCCCAGCAAACAGGAATGTTACCCCAGGCACACTGACCTACCCTCAGTCATCTGCAAAAATGCTAGAGAGCAACAGAAGAGAAAAATCCCAGGCTCAGTAACGCATCCACAACTATAACTAACTGGTTATAAGCCAAAGGTATTCTGAGGTGCTGTTTCTATAGTTTTTCAGTGTGAATGGCTCTGAACATTCTCTTGGTGCTCAGCCCTGAAGGAAAAAGAGGATTACTGAAAGCAAGATCTACTAAGCAATGATAGGGCTACCAGGCCCATAAAATGATGAAGCAGCAAGAAGCTCTCCTCTCTCTTTATGCAGACTCAACAGTGAATTTAATTCCCCAGAATGGCAATGGGAGACACTCTGTCTCTAGAAAAGCTGTCATTTGAATGAGACATTATGATATGATGGCCATCAGTGGTTTCAGGCCTCTCTTCAGTGTTTTTGGGCATTTGTGCCCATGTAAGTTCAGAGCCTCATTTCAACAGCTGTCTTCCCAAGCAGCTTTTGTGCTGAGTTGCATAGCCGCAAAGTCCAAAGCACAACAGGAGGCAGAGATGATGTTCTTCAAACTGTATTTCAAAAGAGCTGAAGGATAAGTGAGAGATGGAACATGATCACATTTTGCAAGAGGGACCAGTTTGGAGACACAAAAGAAAAATCAATCTCTTTTCATGCAGTTGGAATGAAGGTCATATTCTGAACAGCATAATAAATGACTCTCTTATAGAGAAGTAATAGAGATCCATACATGACATTTTTCAGTCTGTGCTGCATAAAGCATGGGAACAGTCTTCCTGCAGAGAAGACACACACAGGAGAAGACACAAGTCCCAAGAATGAGAAAAGGCACAGTTTGGTCAACAAAGGAATGAAGAACAGTAATGAAAAGAAAGGAATCTCTTTGTTACTTTGTTTTGTAATATGCTCCTGAGATAACCTAGGGTTAATACATGAGTGACTGGTCATCACTGCCACCCTGATACCCTCTTTGGGAAGCAATAAGAGAAGGAGCACTAAATGACACCACCAGCAGCTAACACCTTTAAAGAGTGTCTGCAAGCTGCTGCATCACAGAGGCCAGATGGTTCCAATGTTAAACTGCCCAGACTGAAACTCTTTTTGGAAAATTCAGCTCTGGCTGAATGTGCATATCCCTTCCTGGGCCTTATCTCTCTAAGATAACGAGCCAAAACCTAAATCTGGTATGTAACTACATGGCTGTAGTCCATCTCTAAATTACATCCAGCTACTGTCAGAGACATTTCCTATTAACCTTCTCTCTGCCATTTGCAAACGCTATCCAAATATCAAACACTGTCTGGCAACTTGCAGAACAGCTTGCATTTCTGCATCTGATGCAGAGATTCTATTCAAGTTACTGATCACTTGGTCTATATTACCTTCATCTGAATGATCAGGGGGCTTTCTCTGCTACCAGCAAGGTGCAGAGCCTTTAAACTGGGGAGCCACTGACTTTGCTGGGTATTTCTGGACTTGGGGAAACCACACAGTCCCTTCAACTGGATGCATTTTTAAAAGTTAACCACTGAGCTCTGGACCACATTCTCCAGATCACTGGGGCCTCCTCCCACCAAAGGAGTTGGCCACAGAAAATGATAAAAATTAAGATGAAGACAGCCCATGAGGAATTCCTCTTGTACTGGGACTACACAGGGAACTGAATGTTGGAGATGGAGCTGAAGAGAAGAGGGCAGGGGAGGAGTAAAGCAAGAAGCAGACGATTCTCCCAGACATCAGGGCAATACTAGAAGTCTGGGCTGCCTTTATGACATGAAAGCAATGGCTGTGAAAGAAGGAAGTAGAGACCATAAAAGCAAAGGTCTTCTAGACTGGACTTCGCATGCAGCTTCAGACATTTGCTGAATCTGCCCAAGAACTGCAACACTGACAGTGACAGACTAATAATGGCCAACACTGCCAATCTGTGTACCTGGTCCTGCATTTACATTCTCATTGGGCAACCTGTAGAAGTGCTGAGTACTTCCATCTCCAAAAAACAGTTCAAGAAATAGTGGCAGCTAGTGAGAGTAACGCTGTTACTCACGGTGACTTTTTCTTGCCTGAACGACAATGGCATCCTGGCCTGCATCAGGAGCAGTGTGGCCAGCAGGAGCAGGATGGTCCTTTTGCCCCTGTACACTGCACTGGTTAGGCCACACCTTGAGTCCTGTGTCCAGTTCTGGGTCCCTCAGTTTAGGAAGGATGTTGAGCTGCTGGAGCGTGTCCAGAGAAGGGCAACGAAGTTGGTGAGGGGCTTGGAACACAAGTCCTATGCAGGAGAGACTGAGGGCACTGGGGTTGCTTAGCCTGGAGAAGAGGAGACTGAGGGGTGACCTTATTGCTCTCTACAACTACCTGAAGGGGGGTTGTGGACAGGCAGAGGTTGGTCTCTTCTCCCAGGCAACCAGCACCAGAACAAGAGGACATGGTCTCAAGCTGCGCCAGGGGAGGTTTAGGCTGGAGGCTAGGAGGAAGTTTTACACAGAGAGAGTGATTGCCCATTGGAATGGGCTGCCTGGGGAGGTGGTGGAGTCGCCGTCACTGGAGGTGTTCAGGAGGAGACTTGATGGGGTGCTTGGTGCCATGGTTTAGTTGATTATTTGGTGTTGGCTGATAGGTTGGACATGATGATCTCGAAGGTCTCTTCCAACCTGGTCTATTCTATTCTATTCTATTCTATTCTATTCTATTCTATTCTATTCTATTCTATTCTATTCTATTCTAGCCTGCAAAGAACCATCGACATCTCCTGCATTTTAAAATGTTCTTTTCTTTGGAAAGAAGTTTGCCTCATTGCTGACTTCTCATCCTTTAGCTGCTTTGAGGCTGGTAACTGATTTCATAACTCTGACACTACTGAGACTGTGAAGTCTCCACTGCAACTTGGCCTTCAGCTGAGAGACTACGAGGTCACTTGGGGAATGTGGGATTTTTCATTCCAAACGGATTTCCAACATAGACATGATGTCAGGACAAGGCAGGGCCATGCTATTGAACAGCTCTGTTCATGCATGATAGCAGATTGTGCAATTATATAGTGCACAACCCTAGATAACGATACCCCTCCCTCAAACAAAGTTATCTTCTCCTGATCTGCTTAGCTAGAAAGTGGCACATGCTTCCTGTTCTTCTGCTGAACACACAAACCCTTTGCTCATGAATGAAGCTGAGCACTAGACATATTCAGTCTCCCTAGAAGAAGCTGGGAGCTTTACTTGACACTCTTATTTGGTAGACACTACCCAACTTAGTGAACACCTGTTACCTATTAACACATGTCTTTGTCCAACCTAGAGCCAAAGCAATCTATCTGTCTGATCACTAGGAGCAGAGTCTCCCTGATTTCATCTTCTCTCTGCCACCTACTGGCCTATGAAATCATTTAAATGTAGCTAGACCTGGGCAAATCTTGAGGCAGAGCTTGTCATGTCCCCACCAGATCAGTAAATGTCACTTGTCCACATTTTAAGGTCAAAGCTCTGAGATTTTTCCAGGACTCTTTCCAGAGCCCTCTGGGCACTCAGGAATATAACTGCTGGGGAATATAGTTTGCTAGGGAACAGCAAACAAGACATAAATAAAAGAGTTAGTGCCGCTTCCAGAGAAGGGCAACGAGGCTGGGGAGAGGTCTCAAGCACAAGCCCTATGAGGAGAGACTGAGGGAGCTGGGGTTGCTGAGCCTGGAGAAGAGGAGGCTCAGGGGAGACCTCATTGCTCTCTACAACTACCTGAAGGGAGTTTGTAGCCAGGTCTCTTCTCCCAGGCACCCAGCACCAGAACAAGAGGACACAGTCTCAAGCTGTGCCAGGGGAGGTTTAGGCTGGAGGTGAGGAGTAAGTTCTTCACAGAAAGAGTAATTGGCCATTGGAACATGCAGCCCAGGGAGGTGGTGGAATCACCATCCCTGGAGGTGTTCAAAAAAGGATTGGACATGGCACTTGAAGCCATGGTTTAGTTAGTCATGAGGTGTTGGGTGACAGGTTGGACTGGATGATCTCTTAGGTCTTTTCCAACCTGGTTAATTCTGTGATTCTGTGAGAGGGAGAAAGATAGAAGGTATCATGAAGGAGGGAAGCTGGGTAAGCATGTAACAACTGTACAGCTGTCTACAGCTGTCTACACCTACCTGAAGGGAGGTTGTAGCCAGGTGGGGGTTGGTCTCTTCTCACAGGCACCCACCAACAGAACAAGAGGACACAGTCTCAAGCTGTGCCAGGGGAGGTTTAAGCTGGATGTTAGGAAGTTCTTCATAGAAAGAGAGATTGGCCACTGGAATGTGCTGCCCAGGTAGGTGGTGGTGTCACCATCACTGGAGGTGTTTAGGAAGAGCCTGGATGGGGTGCTTGGTGCCAAGGTTTCGTTGATTAGCTGGTGTTGGGTGATAGGTTGGACTAGAAGATCTCAAAGGTCTTTCCCAACCTAGTTAATTCTATTCTATTCTATCAGGAAAGCTTGAATACAGGAATACAGGAGAAGAGGTGAAAGCAGATTTGGATTTTGCTGAGCTTCAAGTGGAGAACAAATACTTAGGGGAAACATGGTTTTAATTTAAGGGATGGAACAAAACTAGACAATGAATACAGATAAGCAGGGCAAAAGTGGAATGTCTTTCAATATCTATTTAACTTAAATGCCATTCTTCTCTGAAAATTACTCTTGTAAGAGGATCTGGGGAATTACAGGCCAGTCAGCCTAACTGCGATACCTAGAAAGATACTGGAACCAATTATGAAACAATCAATTTATAAGTAGCTAAAGGACAATAAGGTGATAAGAAACCAGCAGGGAATTTTGAAGAACAAATCCTGTCAAACCAGGTTATTTTCCTTCTCTGATTAACAGGTCTGGTGGATGGGAGGGAAATGGTAGATATAAAATACTTTGACTTCAGTGAGCCTTTAGAAAGTGTCGAGATTACAAGCTCCCAGAGCAGCAAGCAGCGTCCCCATGCAGAAGCTACACCAGTTGAAGTATTATAATCAAGGGTAATTATCAGGGCTTCACTTTTCCAGCTGGGAGGATCATATCCCTGAAGTTCTGCCTCCAGGGCTGTTCAGTATTTCCTTGTGTGTTTTGGACAACAGACTAGAGGACAAAACCAAAGGGGTGACAGCTGGGCTGGGGGGAGCAGCAGAGCCTTCTGAAGGCAGGGGGTCAGGGGCAATCAGAATTTGAGAGGAACATGAGACACTGGAGAGCTGGACTGCCCTCTGCAGAGGTGACTGTACCATGATACAGTTCAGGAAAAGTGACTGCACAGGCACCAAACTAGATCATAACCACTTTGGCAGCAGTGCAGCAACGAAAGCGCTGGGCTGGGGCATAATATGAGTCTGCTAAGTGAGAATCCCCCAGAAAAAGACAAATCCCGTACTGAGATGCTTTAAGGGGAGTTTTGTGTATACAGCAAAGGAAGCAATTATTTTGTCCATTTACTCAATACTGCTGAGCTCTCAGCAGGAACAGTGTGTCTGGTTGCAGGCACTACATTTTGCAGGAGATGGAGACAATTTGGAGAGCACCCAAAAAAGAACAACGAAATAATGTGAGATTTATATAAAAAAAAAAAAGGTGACTTATAAGGAATGGGGAAAATAATTGATTTTTTCTTTCCCTCTAGGAAAAGAACAACAGGAGGGGAGGCACAATAGCAGTCTTCCAGCACATAAACATTTGTTATAGTGGGTGGAGGGACTAAGCAATTGTCCTCTGCATTCACCAGAAGAAGAAATAATCAGCTTAATTTGCAAGAAAGATGATCCAGCTAAACACTAGAGAAACACTTGGAAAGGGTTAAGAATAGCAAAGCCCTGCAGCACAGTGCTGGGGGAGGCTGTGGAATCGCAGGAGGATTTTCACAGAGGTAAACAAATGTGTTAAGGAAGATCTTACCTCATAAGAGAGAAAAGAATCAAGGGGAGACAGAGGCTTTCTGAGGTCTTGGGCTATACAGTTTTATGGAGGGTCAAAGACTTAGAGAAATCTCAGAGAAATATTTTCAGGTTTTGAAAAATAAGAAGCATCTTGCTACTGACCCTGGAAACTCAGCCTGGACATCCCAGGTTGTCTACACCACCCAGCGCAACACTGAGCTCAGGAGATAACAGCTCCATCTTGGAGCAGGTTGGCCGTGTCAGCAAAGCATTCCACTTAATTTAAGTATCTCCTCTGGAGTGGGGCTAATTAGCTGGGGCTGTGTGAAGCACGGTGGTGCTATGCCGCTTCCCTGGCTGGTGCCAGCTCACCCCAGACTTAGCAGAGGTATCTCCACACTATCCTACAAGGAGGGCTGTCCTCAGGGAAGTTTCAGGGGGTCACTGCTGTGTTCTTTGACTTCATTGGTGGCTCTGAATGTGCCACAGAATAGAGGTGTATGGTCACCACAACCACATTTCAACCTATTTGTTCTCCTGATGGAGTAACTGTAAGATTAAATGCCTTAGCTTATTTAGAGTTTCACCTGGACATTGATGCTAAACATGAAAAACAGGGTGCAAGCCGTCCGTGGCACTTCTAGTAAGAGCTCTTTGCTCACTCAGATTAGTGCTGATCTTTTCCAGAGATGCTGATTTTATCTGAGGAATAAGCACCTCCCACTGTGTCCCAGCACCACTGCTGAAGTCGCATCAGCAAAGCAGGCACAGGCAGCAGCCTCTGTTAGGTGGAGCCTCGGGCTCCTGCGGCCCGAGCCACTAGCGGGCGGTGTTTTGTCATTCATGCACCCACGGCACTCGGGGAGACCGGGGCGGGGGGCGCCACGGACGAGAAGCGAAGGCACCGTGCCCCCGGTTTGCTGCACCTAAACCCTGCCTTTCTCTTCCCTCATTTCTGAGGCTTTTCCCACAGACACAAAACGAAGGCAAAGCAAACACAGGAAAGTTGAGGCTGTGCAGTGATGCCTGTTGTGAACACAATTTTTAATAGTCCTTTTACAATGGTTAAATAGATGGAGTTAAACTGTTGTGATAAAGACAAATTCGGTGGCCTTCTATGACAGAGTGTTGATGGACAAAGAGAAGAGCAACTGCTGTCATCTAGCTGGACTTGTGCAAAGCATTTGACACTATCCCTCACAACATCCTGGGCACTAAATTGGAAAGATGGATTTGATGGGTGGGCCACTTGGTGGATAAGGATCACACTCACAGAATCACAGAATGCATCTAGTTGGAAGAGATTGCAAAGGTCATTCAGTCCAACCCTCAACCCATCACTGAAGGGTCAACAATAAACCATGTCCCTAAGAGCCAGGTGCCAGGTCTACATATTGCTTAAACACCTAAACACTGAACAACCCCAGCTCCCTCAGTTGCTCCTCACAGGTCATGTGCTCCAGGCCCTTCACAAGCCTCATTGCTCTTCTCTGGACACTCTCCAGCACCTCAATGTCTTTCTTGTAGTGAGGGGCCCAGAACTGAACACGATACTTGAGGTGTGTCCTCACTAGTGCTGAGCACAGGGAGATGATCACCTCCCTATTCCTGCTGGTCACAGTATTTCTAATAAAAGCCAGGATGCCATTGGCTTTCTTGGCCACCTGGGCACATTACTGACTCATGTTCAGCTCAATGTCAACCAATACCCCCCAGGTCCCTCTCTGAGTCGCAGCTTTCCAACCACACATCCCCAAGTCTGTAGCTTACTGTGGGATTGTCATGCCCCAGGTGGAGGATCTGGCACTTGGCCTTGCTGAATTTCATACAGTTAGCCTTGGACCATCCATCTCACCTCTCCAGATCCCTTTATAAAGATTCCCTGTCCTCTAGCAAATCAACACAGCCACACAGCTTGGTGTCATCTGTAGACTTACTGAGGGTAAGCTGCGAGGGCCAGCTGCCTGGTTGGACACAGAGGTGGAGCACTTCTGCTAGAGAACATCACTCAAAAGATCTGAGAATATAGGTGGCCCATAGACACAAATTTCTGCCTGCAAGTATTCTGAATTGTGGAGCTTCTACCACTATTGAGATCCTCTTCAAAGAAATGGAGTAACTGCTCTCAGGAGCTGTGAGGTATCAGGCCGGTTTGGGAACAGTTTGCTCGCAGTCAGTCTGGGCTATGTAAAGTGGATCCAGTGAAAGCAGTGACAAACACCTGATAATACTTCTGGTAATAATTAATTGCTGCAGGCCTGCCAGTAAAAGAGGGGCTAATAATAACTCTCAGACTCTTGAGGGGATCTTTATATATCTGTTTTATCAAGAATTTTTGTACAATCTCTCAACATCCTCCAGCACAAGGAGCTGGAAAGGACAAAGCTTCTGAAAGATCTGGACAAGTGACTATGTCTGGAAACATCTCATGTTACCTCACTGTCCATGAGGTTTGTCGCCTTCCTGTTCTTGATGGAGACTCATTTCCCACTCCTTTCTCCCTTCTTCTGGGCTCTTCTAACACCACTAATGCCTGTTTTGCTGAGAGGTAGCTCCAGGGCTCTCAGGAGTGTTGTCACCAGCCACTCTCCATCTTTATCTTCCTGCCTTCATTTCCACACCATAGAATGACATGGTGGAGGTGCACTATGCCTAGGAGTGCCCATGACAAGGAGGTATGGAGGTGACCCAGGAAAAATCATAAGCAGGGCAAAGGAGTGATGGGGATGGCAAAATATGCCATTATCTGGTCTCCCAGTCCTGAGGGATGTGTGTACCTGCCATGCACTTTGGCTGACCTCAGCTTCCCATTTCCCACAGCAGAGCATGTTCCCAGCCTCTGTGGGGAGGACATCCGTGGGGACAGTTCCTGTTTCCCTGCCCTTTCAGTCATTTGCCTTCCTGAGCCTGATACAATTGTTTCTCTGGGCACAGTGTAAAAGATGCCAGCAAGGAACGGAAGGCTCTCATGCCTCAGCAATCTATGAAGAAGGAAAGGAGGTTATTGAACTTGGAAGCTGTTGAACAACTTGGAGCTGTTGATCTTCTTGATCAACAGTTGATCTTCCTGATCGAGAAAATGATCCATCCATAGATAAATCATCCATCCAAAGGTTTTCAGCATGCCCTGAAACAACCTGTCCTCAAACTAGTAAAAGCCAGGTGGTGGGAAGCAGGGGTTATGTATGTACAGACCTGCCATAAAACATAGCTGGCAGGGCTGAAGGGCTTCCAGTGTGGAGAGGCCTCTTGGGTTTTTTTCTTCATGATTTTTGGCAATTATTTGAAGTCCTGTTAATGCATAGTGAATATAGTATTTTTTTAAAGTGATATGGTCAGAAGTAAGAAAATCATTAAGACTCTTAGGGGGTCCTCTAGCCCTGTGACAGACATGGCAAAACTTTCAGCCATTATTTCTATGGCAGGGGGCCACCTTGGCATAGCAACTGTCATTTACTCTTCCACATGTCCTGCACTGTGAAGTCCCTGTCTTGTTTTATGGATAAACAGTGTCATATTGAACACAGCCATTACCAGCAAAATGCAGCATGGATTTTAATGGCCTGGATTCTCTCCAGTCCCTGAAGCTCTGCAGCAAGCACATGAACTCTAATATCTCTGTTGGCTCCCCTGCTTTGGCCCAGGGTGCAGCTGGTTTGGTGGTTTTCCTATGCCTCTGCTGCATATCAGCTCCACTGACCAGTGCTAGGTGTATTCAGCTGCAGTCCTGCTTTTCCTGTCAAAAGCCTGTCTTGCTTTACAGAAGCATGGTACAAAAGTAATGTCCATTTGAATGTCCATTTAGCTCTGTTCAGTTGTGACATCCCTTTCCATTTTGCATTCATCAAGACCACCAGTGAGTGGTGGTGAATGGTGCCACATCCAGCTGGCAGCCAGTCACTGGTGATGTCCCCCAGGGATCAGCATTGGGCCCAACCCTATTCAATATCTCTATTGATGATCTAGATGATGGGATTGAGTCCATCATCAGTAAGTTTGCAGATGGCACCAAGTTGGGAGCAGATGTTGACCAGTTACAGGGTAGGAGAGCTCTCCAGTGGGACCTTGACAGGCTGGACAGATGGGCGGAGTCCAACATGAGGGCATTCAACAAGTCCAAGTGCTGGGTTCTGCACTTTGATCACAGCAACCCCATGCAGTGCTGCAGACTGGGGTCAGAGTGGCTGAGAGCAGACAGGCTGCTGGGGGACTGGAGTATTGGTTGAACAGCTGGGTGAACATGAGCCAGCAGTGTGCCCAGGTGGCCAAAATGGCCAATGGCATCCTGGCCTGCATCAGGAATAGTGTGTCCAGCAGGAGCAGGGAGGTCATTCTGCCCCTGTCCTCAGCACTGGTTAGGCCACACCTTGAGTCCTGTGTCCAGTTCTGGGCCCCTCAATTTAGAAAGGATGTTAAGTTGCTGGAGGGTGTCCAGAGAAGGGCAACAAAGCTGGGGAGGGGTCTGGAGCACAGCCCTGTGAGGAGAGGCTGAGGGAGCTGGGGTTGCTTATCCTGGAGAAGAGGAGGCTCAGGGGAGACCTTCTTGCTCTCTCCAACTCCCTGAAGGGAGGTTGTAGCCAGGTGGGGGTTGGTCTCTTCTCCCAGGCAACCAGCACCAGAACAAGAGGACACAGTCTCAAGCTGTGCCAGGGGAGGTTCAGGCTGGATGTTAGGAAGAAGTTCTTGCCAGCAAGAGTAACTGGCCATTGGAATGTGCTGCCCGGGGAGGTGGTAGAGTCCCCATCCCTGGAGGTGTTTAGGAAGAGCCTGGATGAGGCCCTTGGTGCCATGGTTGAGTTGATGAGATGGTGTTGTGTGATAGGTTGGACTTGATGATCTCAAAGGTCTTTTCCAACCTGGTTAATTCTATTCTATTCTATTCTATTCTATTCTATTCTATTCTATTCTATTCTATTCTAATTCCATCCTTCCTATTCTTTAAATTTTTTAAATAACTAAAGGATTTAAATAAGAAAACTGAAATAATCCTTGAGAATTGCTTTAATTTTTTTTTAATAAGGCACCAAAATTACACAACACCCCAGGAGTGAAAGAATAGTGTGAATGAAAAAAACCCACACAGCCAGACTTAAAATGGAAATGGAGATACTTTAAGTAAGTAAAACACAGGTAACAACTAGTAAGAGAGGAGAAGCTGAATAGTGGAAGACAGGAATTATTAAAAATTATGATGGAGTTGAAAGGGGGGGTGGGGGGGAGGGAAAGACTGATAAAGCTATTTTTTTTGAAGTAAATTGACAATAAAATGAGTCCTAATCATGGTATGGATCTGTTATCAGATGGATATGCTAGATTATTCAATAATGCAGACAAGACAAATGAAATCAATAAAGACTTCTATCCAGCTGCTGGGCAAAAGGAAAGTAGATGATGAAGACATTGTTGATGACATGTCTCTTCTTGTAGTAGCTCAGAGGAATTAAGTACCACCTACTATCACCTCTGTGCCTGGAAAGATCATGGAGCAGATCCTCCTGGAGGCACTACTGACTCAGAAGAGTAGTGAAGAGGTGATTGGGAGCAGTCAGCATGGCTTTGCCAAGGGCAAATCCTGCCTGACAAACCTGGTGGCCTTCTATGAACAAGTGACAGCATTAATAGATGAGGGGCGAGCAACTGATGTCATTTACCTGGAGATGAGCAAAGCCTTTGACACTGTCCCACACCACATCCTGGTCTCCAAGCTGGTGACACATGGGTTTGATGGATGGACCACTAGATGGATACAGAACTGGCTTGATGGCCGCACCCAAAGAGTGGCTGTCAATGGGTCCATGTCCCAGTGGAGGCCAGGGACAAGCAGAGTCCCTCAGGGATCAGTCCTGGGACCAGGCTTGTTCAACATCTTTGTGGGTGACATGGACAGTGGCATTGAGTGCACCCTCAGCAAGGTTGCTGATGACACCAAGCTGTGTGGTGCAGCAGACAGGGCTGGAGGGAAGGGATCCATCCAGAGGGACCTGGGCAGGCTGGAGAGGTGGGCACAAGCCAACCGAATGAGCTTCAACAAGACCAAGGGCAGGGTCCTGCATCTGGGTCGAGGCAATCCCAGGCACAAATCCAGGCTGGGCAGTGACTGGCTGGGGAGCAGCCCTGAGGAGAGAGACTTGGGGGTGCTGGTGGACGAGAAGCTCACCAGGAGCTCTCAGTGTGCACTTGCAGCCCGGAAAGCCAATCAGATCCTGGGCTGCAGCAGGAGAAGTGTGGCCAGCAGGTCAAGGGAGGTGATTCTCCCCCTCTGCTCAGCTCTGGTGAGACCCCACCTGCAGTACTGCCTCCAGTTCTGGAGCCCCTATTCCAAGAGGGATCTGGAGGTGCTGGAAGGTGTCCAGAGAAGGGCCACGAGGATGAGCAGAGGGCTGGAGCACCTCTGCTGTGAGGACAGACTGAAGGAGTTGGGGCTGTTCAGTCTGGAGAAGAGAAGGCTCCGAGGTGACCTCATTGTGGCCTTCCAGTATCTGAAGGGGGCTACAAGAAGGCTGGGGAGGGACTTCTCAGGCTATCAGGGAGTGATAGGACTAGGGGGAATGGAATGAAGCTGGAGGTGGGGAGATTCAGGCTGGATGTGAGGAGGAAGTTCTTCACCGTGAGGGTGGTGAGGCCCTGGAATGGGTTGTGCAGGGAGGTGGTTGAGGCCCTGTCCCTGGAGGTGTTTAAGCCCAGGCTGGATGAGGCTCTGGCCAGCCTGATCTAGTGTGGGGTGTCCCTGCCCATGGCAGGGGGGTTGGAACTAGATGATCCTTGTGGTCCCTTCCAACCCTAACTGAAACTATGAAGCTATGAAACTACTAAAGTAAGGCATTTGAAATCAGCAGGTCTGGATGCTTTGTACTGAATTTCAGTATTTTGGTTTGTTTGGAGGGCTTTGTTGTTGTTACACAGGATGTCTCTGCACTACTTATTTTGATTTGCTTGCTTGACTAATCTGACAGCCTTCTATGAAGGCATGACCAAATGAAGGCAGAGCAGTGGATATTGTCTATCTTGGCTTCAGCAAGGCTTTTGATACCGTTTCCCATAACATCCTCACAGGTAAACTCCATTAAAGTGTGTTAGATGATTGGACCACAAGGTAGATTGGTAACTGGCTCAACAACAGAGAGTTATGATCAGTGGCACTGGTCAGTGAGGATTGGGTTAGAGATCCCTTGGATGAAATAAAAGTGCACAAATCCATGGGCCCTGATGGGGTGTATCTGTGAATTCCCTCAGAGCTGCCTGATGTTGTTACTGTTCCACTCACTCTCCACCATTTTTGAAAGATCATGGAGAACAGGGGAGGTGCCTGAGAACTGGACAAGAGCTCATGTCACTCCAGTCTTCAAAAAGGGCAAGAAGGAACACCCAGGCAACTACAGATCAGTCAGCCTCACCTCCATCCCTGGAAAGGTGGTGAAGTAACTCATTCTGGAGGCTGTCACTAACCACATGAAAGAGGCCAGCATGGATTCACTAAGGGGAAATCTTGCCTAACTAATCTGATAGCCTTCTAAGATGGCATGACCAGGTGGATGGATGAAGGGAGAGCAGTGGATATTGTCTACCTTGACTTCAGCAAGGCTTTTGAGACCATCTTCCATAACATCCTCACAGGTAGACTTCGTAAAAGTAGGTTAGGTGATTGCACCATGAGGTAGATTGGAAACTGGCTCTACAACAGAGTTGTGATCAGTGGCACAGAGTCCAGTTGGAAGCCTGTGGGCAGTGGTGTTGCCCAGGGGTACATACTGGGATCAGTTTTGTTCAGTATCTTCACCAATGACCTGGCTGAGGGGACTGAGTGTACCTTCAGCAGGTTCACTGATGATGCGAAACTGGGAGTAGGGGTGGCCGTGCTGCCATCCAGTGAGGTCTGGACAGGCTGAAGAGCTGAAGGTGAACCTCATGAAGTTCAATGAGAACAAGCACAGAGTCCTGCATCTGGAAAGGAATAACACCAGGCTCCAATACAGACTAAGATTTGCCCTGCTGGAAAGCAGCTCCGTGAGAAAGACCTTGGAATCCCAGTGGACAGCAAGTTCTCCATGGGACAGCAATGTGCCCCTTGTGGGCAAGAGAGCCAACAGCATCCCAAGGTGCATTAAGAAAAGTGTGTCCAGCAAGCCTAGGGAGATGCTCCTCCCAATCTACTCTGCCCTGGTGAGACCACATCTAGAATACTGTGTCCAGTTTTCATAGAATCATAGTGTCCAGTTTCCATAGAATCATAGAATCAATAAGGTTGGAAAAGACCTGAGAGATCATCAAGTCCAACCTGTCACCCAACACCTCATGACTAACTAAACCCTGGCTTCAAGTGCCACGTCCAATCCCTTTTTGAACACCTCCAAGGATGGGGACTCCACCACCTCCCTGGGCAGCACATTCCGATGGCCAGTCTCTCTTGCTGGGAAGAACTTTCTCCTCACCTCCAGCCTAAACCTCCCCTGGTGCAGCTTGAGACTATGTCCTCTTGTTCTGGTGCTGGGTGCCTGGGAGAAGAGACCAACCCCCACCTGGCTACAACCTCCCTTCAGGTAGTTGTAGAGAGCAAGAAGGTCTCCTCTGAGCCTCCTCCTCTCCAGGCTAAACAACCCCAGCTCCCTCAGCTTCTCCTCATAGGGCTGTGCTCGAGGCCTCCCACCAGCCTCATTTTGGGCTCCCTAGTTCAAGAGAGACAGGGATCTGCTGGAGAGCATCCAATGGTGAGCTGCAAGGATGGTTGTGGGACTTGAAGATCTCTGCTATGAAGAAAGATTGAGAGTCCTGGGGCTGTTTAGTCTTCATAAGAGAAGGCTGAGAGGGGTCTTATCAGTGTCTATCAATATCTGAGGGTCCTCTTCTGTCAAATTTCCCCATTATGTGTTCCCCATTCAGCAGATTGCAAGGGGTGGGGGGGATAAATAAATGCTTTTTTTCTGGTTCAAAAGTCAGCTTGTTTTAAAGACAACCTGCTAGCTTGAATAAAGAAGGTACTTCTGTGTCCCCAGACTGTCTTCTCACTTTGATCATATGAAATCTTAGATCTACACATGGACACTAGTATGTAATTTTAGGGGCTTTACTCTGCTCTAGCCCAGCTCCCAAAAATACTTTGTGATCTGAAGTAGCATCACAAGTGGCCATGTACAGCATCATCCTGAGGATTCTTGCTCATGCATTTCAAAAACTGGTCCCATCTATGGGCAATGTCTCATGCCTCAGTCCTGGAAAGATAGGACCTATCTTTGCTATCCATATAAGAGAAGCCATCTGAAGGACACAGCAAGACCATGTGAGAAGCAAAATGTGAAGTGAGAAGATTAGAATTACTGTGGAGCAGGATGAGAACAGGAAAGAACACTCACCAGAAAACAAAGCAGTAATGATACTGAGACAACATATGTGCCAAAGGACAGCTCACAGCCAACTTGAACACAGATCCTGCCTCATTCCAGCTTAATACAGACAATGAATCATAGAATCAATAAGATTGGAAAAGACCTCAGAGATCACCAAGTCCAACCTGTCACCCAACACCTCATGACTAACTAAACCATGGTTTCAAGTCCAATCCTTTCTTGAACACCTCCAGGATGGGGACTCCACCACCTCCCTGGGCAGCACATCCCAATGGCCAATTACTCTTTCTGTGATGAACTTTCTCCTCACTCCAGCCTAAACTCCCCTGGTGCAGCTTGAGACTGTGTCCTCTTGTTCTGGTGCTGGGTGCCTGGGAGAAGAGACCAACCTCTGCCTGTCTACAACCTCCCTTCAGGGAGTTGAAGAGAGCAAGAAGGTCTCCCCTGAGCCTCCTCTTCTCCAGGCTAAGCAAGCCCAGCTCCCTCAGCCTCTCCTCACAGGGCTGTGCTCAAGGCCTCTCCCCAGCTTTGTTGCCTTCTCTGGACACATTCAAGTCTCTCAATGTCCTTCTTAAATCGAGGGGCCCAGAACTGGACACAGGACTCAAGGTGTGGCCTAACCAGTGCTGAGTACAGGGCGACAATGACCTCCCGGCTCCTGCTGGCCACACTGTTCCTGATGCAGGCCAGGATGCCATTGGCCTTCTTGGCCACCTGGGCACACTGCTGGCTCATGTTCAGCCAACCATCAACCCGTACCCCCAGGTCCCTCTCTGCCTGGCTGCTCTCCAGGCACTCTGACCCCAGCCTGTAGCACTGCATGGGTTGTTGTGACCAAAGTGCAGAACCCAGCACTTGCACTTGTTGAATGCCATCATGTTGGACTCTGCCCATCTGTCCAGCTTGGCAAGGTCCCTCTGCAGAGCTCTCCTACTCTATAACTGATCAACTCCTGCCCCCAGCTTGGTGTCATCTGCATATTTACTGATGATGGACTCAATCCCCTCATCCAGCTCATCAATAAAGATATTGAACACGATGGGGCCCAACACTGATCCCTGGGGCACACCACTAGTGCTCCCAGCTGGCTGTGGCACCATTCACCACCACTCTCTGGGCTTGGCCCTCCAGCCAGTTCCTAACCCAGCTCAGAGTGCTGCTGCCCAAGCCAGGGGCTGACAGCTTGGCCAGGAGTATGCTGTGGGGGATGGTGTCAAAGGCCTTGCTGAAGTCCAGGCAGGCCACATCCACAGCCTGCCCCACATCCAGCAAGCAGTCACCTGGGCATAGAAGATCAGATTGGTCAGGCAGGACCTGCCTTTTCTAAATCCATGCTGGCTGGGCCTAAGCCCTTGGCCATCCTTCAGGTGCACCGAGATTGCCCCCAAGATGATCTGCTCCATCATTTTCCCTGGCACTGAGGTCAGGCTGCCAGGCCTGGAGTTTCCAGGTTCCTCCATCTGACCCTTCTTGTGGATGGGGATCACATTGGCAGCTTCCAGTTGTCTGAGACCTCACCAGTGAGCCAGGACTGGTAGTAAATGATGGAGAGTGGCTTGGCCAGCTCATCTGCCAGCTCTCTCAGCACCCTAGTGAGCCTGACTCCTGGTAGGCTCACTTAACAGCTGCATCAGGAAGCTGTCTTCCATGCATTCTAAGAACCTTCTGGACTGCCTTCTCTCTGCTGAGTTAAGTTCCCAGCAGATGTCTGACAGGTTGCAGTCACCCACAAGGACAAGATCTGATGATCTTGAGACAGCCTCCAGTTGCTTATAGACTATTTCATCTGCCTCCTCATCCTGGTTGGGTGTTCTATAACAGACTCCAACCAGAATGTCGGTTTTGTTAGCCCTCCCTCTGGTTTTAACCCACAGGCACACAATCCTTTCATCCTCAACCTCAAGTTCTGCAGTATCAAGAGATTCCCTAATATACAGGGGCCACACACTTGAGCTGCCTATAGTAGATGTCTGTCCAGCGTGAGGGTGCCAGCAACCTCCTGTGGGTTACTGTACAGTTTGAACTTATTTACTGCAGTACAGATGCCCATCCTGGTGAGCTGTTGGTGAACCTGTAAAGATTTATGAACAACCAGCTGCCTACTACACAACCAGAACAGACCCCCCCAAAATACAAGACTCCTGCAAATTCTCCTGGATGCTGTTTGCTGTAGACATTGTCATGCCTGACAAGAGCCACGTGACTGTCCTACCAGTAGATTTTAATTTAGCTGTAAATGGACTTCACTTGCTTTAATGGGTCTCCCTGATGCCAAAGTCTTTAGTCAGCAGTGAATCTCAGGTGTCAAAGGTTGAAATCACTTAATTTCCAGCAAACTAGTCCAACTCTGTTACACTCTGTGAATGCATTGCCTATCCTGCCAAAGGATGGAACACTTGTAACTGTCCTAGAAAACATCTGTCCTGGGAAAAGCAAAGGCTGCCAAGGAATGGATATTGATTTCTCCTTTCCAAGAAAGGATGCCTGGGCTTGCCTTGGCAAAAAGGCAAGAAAGGGGCAATAAAAGTCTTATTCGTGGAACAACAGAACAAAAGGAATGTAGACTTTCTGCTACTGCAAGGAAGAGGGCAGGCTCAGGCTGGGACTCCTAGAAGTAGCATTGAATTTAGTTTGTGTTCCTTAGAAAGACAATAAAACTTCATAGACTGCTATGAAAGGAGCTCTGTGAAAATGCCAAGTGTTTCTGATGATCTAGACCAAACACTCCCTTTTAGGCAAGATATCTAATGGTGACAGAAGTAAAGATGACTTTATGCAGACCTGTGGAAACCATTGCCACAGGCTGAGTCAGAGTCCCCAAAAAAGGCATTTATCCACAGCTTCAGCAGCTGTGTGTTGTAACAGAAAAGGGAACAGGCCTCCGTCCAAGCAGGATAAAAGGGAAGGAGTTTCATCTGAGCCACGGTGTCTTCATGCAGCAGGGACCAAGTATTGGGTTTGAGTCATTAACTCCACCCCTTTGCAATAAACCCTAGATGAGCAGTCAAGAGCAATGCAGATTGCCAGAGACAGGGTGGAGTAGAGCAGAGGACACAGAATCACAGAATGTTAGGGGCTGGAAGGGACTTCAGAAGATCATCTAGTCCCAGCCCCATGCCAAAGCAGGATCACCTAGAGTAGGTCACGCAGGAATGCATCCAGGCAGGGCCTGAGTGTCTCCAGAATAGGAGACTCCACAACATCTCTGGGCAGCCTGTTCCAGTGCTCTGTCACACCCACAGTGAAAACATTTTTTCTTATGTTCAACCTCCTATGCTCCAGCTTGCACCCATTGCCCCTTGTCCTGTCATTGAATATCACTGAGAAGAGCCTGGCTCCATCCTCCTGACACTCACCCCTCCATATATTTATAAACATTAATGAGGTCACCCTTCAGTCTCCTCTCCTCCAATCTAAAGACACCCAGCTTCTTCAGCCTTTCCTTGTAAGGGAGGTGCTTCACTCCCTTAATCATCTTTGTGGCTCTGTGCTGGGCTCTTTCAAGCAGTTTCCTGTCCTTGAACTGAGGGGCCCAGAACTGGACACAATATTTCAGATGCAGCCTCACCAGGGCAGAGGGACAGGAGAGCCTCTCTTGACCTACAGACCACCCCCCTTCTAACACACCCCAGGATGCCACTGGCCTGCTTCAGTTCCTTAAAAAAGCCTTCGCTTTTACCCCCCACAGCTAGAGATCCACACCTCAGTGTGGTCATCTGTGGCCAGAGGCAGTCCCAGTGCCACTGGAAACAAACTCAGGGAGTAGGGTCATGGCATGCTTCTGGAAGGAGTTATCAAAGCCAAAAGCTCTGAGTGGAGGAAGTCTCATGGGGCCCAACCGTGCAAGCACAGCGGTCCTGACCGTGTGCTGGCTTGCAGTGATAACATTGTGTGCTGAGGTTGGCAGGCAAGCCAGGTGAAGTCACAAGAGGAAAAGCTTCCCACCCCACACAGCTTCAGTGGTCACATCCACAGCTCCTCACCCACTACCACCCCAATCACACTCCACCCAGATAGCCCTCCTGTGCCACAGTGGACATGCTGCCCTGTCTGGCTTTCTTCCATCATGCTGGGGTAGGGCTGGCTCACAAGTGGCCATTGTGTTTCCTAGAACATATTGTTACAGCAAGTACCTGCTCCTACTAGCCATGCAGAGGCTCAGAGTCTCTGCTGTCACCTATTAATATTGCCCCACCTCCATCTGCACCAGAGCTCATTTTTCCAGTGCTGTTCTTAGAAGTTTCTTGCACTGTGTTGCACCACCAGCCCTTCCACATGCACACTCTTAGCCTCTGCCAAAGTTTAACTCTGTGGAGAATAAGGTAAGAAATGGAGGAAAGCCATCATGGGAATCTGTTTTTTCACAGAATTGCAGAATCAACCAGGTTGGAAGAGACCTCAGAGATCATCAAGTCCAACCTATTACTTAATATCTAACACCACCTGACAACTCAACCATGGCTTCAAGTGCCACATCCAATCCATTTTTTAACACCTCCAGGGATGGGGACTCCACCACCTCCCTGGGCAGCACATTCCAATGGCCAATTACTCTTTCTGGGAAGAACTTTCTCTTCACCTCCAGCCTAAACTTCCCCTGGTGCAGCTTGAGACTGTGTCCTCTTGTTCTGGTGCTGGGTGCCTGGGAGAAGAGACCAAGCCCCACGTGGCTACAACCTCCTTTCAGGTATCTGTAGGTGGCAAGAAGGTCTCCCCTGAGCCTCTTCTTCTCCAGGCTAAGCAACCCCAGCTCCCTCAGCCTCTCCTCACAGGGCTGTGCTCAAGGCCTCTCTCCAGCCTCATTGCCCTTCTCTGGACACATTCAAGTCTCTCAATATCCTTCTTAAATTGAGGGGCCCAGAACTGGACACAGGACTCAAGGTGTGGCCTAACCAGTGCTGAGTCCAGGGGCACAATGACCTCCCTGCTCCTGCTGGCCACACTATTCCTGATGCAGGCCAGGATGCCACTGGCGTTCTTGGCCACCTGGGCACACTGCTGGCTCATATTCCACCTACTATCAACCACTACCCCCAGGTCCCTTTCTGCCTGGCTGCTCTCCAGCCACTCTGACCCCAGCCTATAGCACTGCCTGGGGTTATTGTGACCAAAGTGCACAGCCCAGCACTTGGACTTGTTGAATGCCATCCTGTTGGACTCCTTGTTTTTTGGCTCAGAAATACAGGAGAACAACTGTTCAAGCTTTAAAGTTGTAAACATATGACAAAGCCATAGATGATGGTATGCAAAGGAATGCCTGACTTGGCGACATTAATCAATTATGATTAATACTTGTTATCATTGAGCAACTCAATGGACACTAATGATACCTCATTCACTTTGAGACATTATTGCAGCATAATCCAATACAAAGATGAACCAAACACTCCTGAGTTCAGGTTAGAGGCCTGCTTCTAGCTCATGTCCTCTTCTCCCAGCAATGATGGGGACTGGTTGCTTCCACCTGGCATTCTGACTTCTCCCACCACATAGCCAGACCCAGCCAGACAGTGGAACAGTGCTTGGAATCAGAGGCTTGTGGCAGGGTGTGAGTGGCAGCAGCTCTCTTTGAAATGTTTGTGCTCACCTCCAGCATCCTCAGTGCTATTTGAGTGGTGGAAGTGGCTGCCAACGTCATGGAGAGGGAACAGGGTAGATCGTTACATGTGAAACAGGAAAGAAGGGGGAGCAATACAGCATACAGGAGCTACAGTGTTTGAAACTGAGGCAGATTGGTGTGGTTTGGCTGTTTGAAGAGCCAAAGAGCACAGAGCAGGGTGAAAAGGAGCAATGCCTTGGCTTGAGAGGGGATGCTTTCTGCTCTTGTCCTGAGGTCCTAGCTCTCAAGCCCATAGCTGCCAACAGTGAGCCAGCCTCCAGCTGTAATGACAGAAAGAATTTATGTGACCAACTAGATGCTCACATTTGAAAACCTGAATCAAAAAACTTGACAGAAATCCTTCCCATTTCTGCAAGTGTCTACTTACTCACAGGCTCACAGGACGTTAGGGGTTGGAAGGGACCTCCAAAGATCATTGAGTCCAACCCCCCTGCCAGAGCAGGGCCATAGAATCTAGGACAGGAAAACACCCAGACAGGTCTTGAAAGTCGCCAGAGAAGGAGACTCCACAACCTCTCTGGGCAGCCTGTTCCAGTGCTCTGTGACCCTTACAGTAAACAAATTCTTCATCATGTTGAGGTGGAACTTCCTGTGCTGTAGTTTAGTTTCTGATAAGAATCCAGCTACAATTTAAAAGCCTCCTGTGGAGGATCTTCCACAACCCTCAGTGAGTTTTTCTACTGGTTAATTACAACCAGTTCAGCCCATGGCTTGGACAGGAGCACACTGCATTGGGTTAGGAACTGGCTGGAGGGCCGAGCCCAGAGAGTGGTGGTGAATGGTGCCACATCCAGCTGGCAGCCTGTCACTAGTGGTGTGCCCCAAGGATCAGTGCTGGGCCCCATGCTCTTCAACATCTTTATTGATGATCTGGATGAGGGCATTGAGTCCAGCAGCAGTAAATTTGCGGACGACACCAAGCTGGGGGCAGGAGTTGATCTGCTGGAGGGCAGAGAGGCTTTGCAGAGGGACCTGGACAGGCTGGACAGATGGGCAGAGGCCAAGGGCAGGAGATTGAACACATCCAAGTGCTGGGTTCTGCACATTGGCCACAGCAACCCCATGCAGTGCTACAGGCTGGGGTCAGAGTGGCTGGAGAGCAGCCAGGCAGAGAGGGACCTGGGGGCACTGGTTGATGGTAGGCTGAATGTGAGCCTGCAGTGTGCCCAGGCAGCCAAGAAGGCCAAGGGCATCCTGGCCTGCATCAGGAACAGTGTGGCCAGCAGGAGCAGGGAGGTCATTCTGCCCCTGTACACTGCACTGGTTAGGCCACACCTTGAGTCCTGTGTCCAGTTCTGGGCCCCTCAGTTTAGGAAAGATGTTGACTTGCTGGAAGGTGTCCAGAGAAGGGCAACAAAGTTGGGGAGGGGTTTGGAACACAAGCCCTATGAGGAGAGTCTGCGGGAGCTGGGGTTGCTTAGCCTGGAGAAGAGGAGACTCAGGGGTGACCTTCTTGCTCTCTACACCTCCCTGAAGGGAGGTTGTAGACAGGCAGAGGTTGGTCTCTTCTCCCAGGCAGCCAATACCACAACAAGAGGACACAGTCTCAGGCTGCACCAGGGCAGGTTTGGACTGGATGTTAGGAAGAAGTTCTACACAGAGAGAGTGATTGCCCATTAGAATGGGCTGCCCGGGGAGGTGGTGGAGTCACCTTCACTGGAGGTGTTCAGGAGGAGACTTGATGGGGTGCTTGGTGCCATGGTTTAGTTGTTCAGGTGGGTTGGATTGGTTGATGGGTTGGACGCGATGATCTTGAAGGGTCTCTTCCAACCTGGTTTATTCTATTCTATTGTATTGTATTCAATGTTTAAAAAATAGTGGGGCTTCTTCATATGACCTCCCACACCCCCCCACACCCCAGTTTCAAATTCCAGTTTTTGGATCCTAATAGCCTTCAGTCTGATAGACCACAGAAAGTTTGTTCCCCATGTAAATATAAACAGACATTGGAAAAGCCTTCAGCCTTCCCTTTTCCCTTCAACTCTTCAACCTCTTTCACTGGAAGGCACACTTCCAATTATATAACACCCTCAAGCATTGTCCCTGAAACTTCTCCCATCCAGGAACCAACAAAAGCACTAAACAGAGTACATGGGAAGTGTGTTAGTGCTAAATGACACGTGTTTAGCCACTCCTGGAACAATTCATCCTGGGGTTCTTTACCGAAAGCTGCGTGAGTTTCCCCAGCTACAGCATCATCCTGGAATTCTGTCATCAGCCAGTGAGCTGCACCAGCCCCCACTTCTTCCCTGTTCCTGCTTCCCAAGACAAACTTGCCAGCTGGTAGGCATGGCCTGTGTTGCTTATTCTTTGACATGTGACTTACAGCAGCTGATGTTATGCTTGGCCCCATCTTTCTGGGCGACCCAGACCATCTCAGTCATGCTTTTCTTTTTTTGGCTTGCTTACTGATTTTGAGTCATTCCTGCTGATCAATGTCTATTTTGCTGTCTTTCAGATTGTCAATAGCAGAGTTCATCAGTGCACAGCCACAAATGACTAAGTTTACAATGCATAATCCCCCCTTGCAATTAATTACACATCTCCAGCCATCTGAAGGAGAGACTTGTTTCCTGTAAAGGTTTAGTGACTGCACTGCAAAAAAAGAAACCAAAACTCAGCAACAACAAAAAATCCCTAAAAGCACTCTACCTGCACTACCCATTGCTGGCTCAGTCTGCTTTGTGTAATTTTATTTTGAGTGCTTTAAGGTACAGTTACTGTTTGATATGAAGGGCCTTCAAGTGGGCCTCCAATTAAGAAACAGTAGGTTTCCTCTCTGGCTGGGACAAAAGCAAGCTTACATACATGCTTAACTTCATCTTGTGTCAGAGGAGCTAGTCTCAATGCACACTAAAACACAGGCTTTCTGGTTTTGCAGGACTGGGCACCAGGAAGATGCACAGCATGCAACAAGGAAGGTGAAACAGGAGGTTAGACAGTCAAAGCTTTTCTTCATGCTGTTGTGAATACAAACTTCTTCTCACATCTTCTTTTCAGTTGTTAAATACACAAATACAGCCTTGCATTCCCATGCCTGGTTGCCTCAGGGGCAGTACACAAATTACACAAATTGCAAATAAGCAAATATATGGATTCCCTGACTGCCAAGGGATTTTTGAAGATTAACTATTTACCCCCTAATTATACCAACACCGGCTGGCTAATGAATGAGGTGAGGCAACACCCTTGGCTGGTAATATTTGGGATGCAAAAAAAGTAGGTTATTACATCCCAGGGAGATGAAGGCCTCATGGTTCTGGCATCTTTACTCTGCAGGTTTCCCATCTGGGACAGAATCCCAGTATTCTGTATCTGCAGGAATGTCTGATCCTTTCAAATTTATTGTAGGACCAATGTAGAAGAAGATATGAGAGACCTCATTGCTCTCTACAACTACCTGAAGGGTGGTTATAGCCAGGAGAGAGTTGGTCTCTTCTCCCAGGCAACCAGCACCACAACAAGAGGACACAGTCTCAAGCTGTGCCAGGAGAAGTTTAGGCTGGAGGTGAGGAGAAAGTTCTTCACTGAGAGAGTCATTCACCAATGGAATGTGCTGCCCAGGGAGGTGGTGGAGTCACCATCCCTGGAGGTGTTCAAGAAGAGATTGGATGTGGCACTTGGTGCCATGGTCTAGTCATGAGGTCTGTGGTGACAGGTTGGACTTGATGATCTCTGAGGTCTCTTCCAACCCTGGTGATACTGTGATACTGTGATCAGACATCTGCTGATTACTCTTAGATCCTTATTGCTTCACACAGGAAAATCCTGTTTATAGCCTGGAGCCTGAAAAGACTTCTGGAATTTGAAATGCTTTCTCCCTTCCATTTTAAGGGCAAGCAGCTGAAGAGAGCAAGAATCCTGCCTCCCTTCACAAATATCTTGGCCTTCCAGATATCAACTTTACCTTTACATCCTGCAACTCAGCAAATGTGCTATCATATATCCCAGTATTTACCCAGCCTGTGCAATCTGATAGGCCACCTATATTGAAGGGGGAGATTAACGTCTAAGAATGAATGGGAGGTAACCTTCCACAGAGCCAAGATATATTTTTGGAAGGGAAAGGCAAGGTCAGAAAGGCTTACTAAACTCTTTGATCACTTAAGTTTCTGCTTACCAAATAACTACCAGTATCCTTTCCATAAACCCATTTATTCTTAGCTACATGAATACCCATCCCAATTTCTACAACATTAACATCTGCTCCTAAACAACATCTTTCCTCTCAGCTACATCATTCTCCCTCAGCAGTTCAAGTAACCCCTTTCTCAAGTGCTCTTCTTTTTTCTGATTGAAGACACATCATGCATCTTGCTCGCTGCAGCCTTCTCTCAGCTTCCACAGTATCCCAATCACTTGGCAGGAGCTGCGAGTAGGACGGAGTTTGCAAACTGCTACTTCTAAGTTCCCCACAAAAAAGAAAAAAAAGAGAGCATCTACTTAATTAATTGCTCACAGCTTCTCTCATTCCCTGTCAGTTGCCATGTTCACGTTTGCTGCTGCTAACTCATCTCATTTCTAGCCAAGCACAGCAGGAGCTGAAGAAATCTAAGTCTAGCAGACTTACAATATCAGAAGTACTCCCCCGCTTCACTTTCATTATCTCCATCACCTATTTTATTTTCTCCATTCCCTTGTTCTTCTCCTCCTTTCATTTTTTGTTGGCATGTTGTAGGCTAAGGGAAATCAAGAGGTAATTGGTATAAGCATGAAGAAAAGTCCTCCAGAGGCTAGAGAGTCCCAGCGGGACAGGCAGCTCATCCCAGGACATTGTAATGTGTTTTCCTGTTCTGGATGAAGAACTGAGCCTAATTAGTGGATGTATTCCTTTTGCCTGGATACCTCTTGTATCTATATATATTTGTAAATAGAATTTCCATTTAAACTTCCAATCCAGTCTGGAGCATTGTCATTTTTACTCCTTGGGAAAGGGGTAAAATATCTTTTCTGTCCTCTCGCGTGGCTCAAAACTAGGATGTAGCGACATGAACCGTTACACTAGGGCCGCAGCAAACACGAGCTGGTTAGTGCTGAGTGTAGGAGCAGCTCAGCTAGTGGTTTACATCTCATTGCTGCACCTGGACTACACAGAGGTGGTGTTGTGGTTTGAGCCTTAACTGGAGTTTAAGAGCTCAGATGGTTGCAGGAAACCAAGAAATCCTCCCCCTGCCCACAAAAAGACTGGAGGTCAGTCTACCAAAAAACTAATCTGGAGTTGGTTTGGAAGCAGAAGTAGTACATTTTTAAACTCTCTCTCTCTCTCTCTCTCTCTCTCTCTCTCTCTCTCTCTCTCTATATATATATATATATATACACATATATCTCTATCTCGAGACACTTGAACGTGTCCAGAGAAGGGCAACATGGCTGGAGAGAGGCCTTGAGCGCAGCCCTGTGAGGAGAGGCTGAGGGAGTTGGGGTTGCTTAGCCTGGAGAAGAGGAGGCTCAGGGGAGACCTCATTGCTCTCTACAACTACCTGAAAGGTGGTTGTAGCCAGGAAGGGGTTGGCCTCTTCTCTCTAGCAACCAGCACCAGAACAAGGGGACACAGTCTCAAGCTGCACCAGGGGAAGTTTAGGCTGGAGGTGAGGAGAAAGTTCTTCACTGAGAGAGCTATTAGCCATTGGAATGTGCTGCCCAGGGAGGTGGTGGAGTCCCCATCCCTGGAGGTGTTCAAGAGGGGATTGGACGTGGCTCTTGGTGCCATGGTTTAGTCATGAGGTCTGTGGTGACAGGTCTTTGAGGTCTCTTCCAACCTTGGTGGTGCTGTGATACTGTGAAGACTAAACAGCCCTAGTTTGCTCAGTCTTTCTTCATAGAAGAAATGTTCAGGTCCCCCAATCATCCTTCCAGCCCTCTGTTGGACTCTTTCTAGCACATCCCTGTCTATCTTGAACTGGGGAGCCCAAAACTGAACACAGTATTCCAGGGCAGAGGAGAGAGAGAGGAGAACCTCCATATTGGACGTGGCACTTGGTGCCATGGTCTAGTCATGAGGTCTGTGGTGACAGGTTGGACGTGATGATCTTTGAGGTCTCTTCCAACCTTGGTGATACTGTGATACATATTTATATATGTATTTACATATTTATATATATCTCTCAATAACAGGGAGGATTTACAAGGGTAAAGAATGAGGATGAATAGGGAAATAAACAAAACCAAACATGGATGGCCTTGTATCTCCCTCGATGTATGTGGATTTCAGTCCTTTAGAGAAGCGTGGATGTGGCAGGGAGAAGATCAGGCCTGACCATGTGGCAGAACCAGGAGGCCAGCAGCAGCTGTTGGTCCTTTCAAATAGGCAAGGCAGGGGCAAAGAGCCAGATGGCTGCAGAGTGTTCCTTTTATAGGCTTGCTGGACAGGAAGGGGGAGTGGAATAGATCACCTTCGACCCTGGGGGACCCCTCCTCCTGGGAGGGGGAAATCAAGTCCCTCTCTGTTCAGCTGGATCAGGTTTCTTTTGTCCCCCCCGGGAAGCAGGGCTCTCGCAGCCCTCCCCCAGGATGGGTGTAACCCAGCACAGTGGCTACACAGAGTGTCTCGGAAGAGCACTAGCAAATACCAGCACTCTTAAGGAACACCATGTAAGATGTTCATGGGAAAACATTGTCCAAAGGCGTGCCGTCAGGAGGATGCAGCTACCTTACACCTATCTGTAGCAGGGTGTCCTGAGTTAACAGTCTGGTCTCACTAGCCACCCCACATCACACGCAGAAGGGGAGGACAGTAACACAAAAAAACCTTCAAATTCTCTCTAGGGTAGGAGTAAGTAATGTTGTAATGACTGTATACAGTGACTGATGATATCCCATCTTCACAGAACAGTCTGGTCTCACTAGCCACCCCACATCACATGCAGAAGGGGAGGACAGTAACACAAAAAAATATCTCTGGGTAGAGAAGTTTAATGAATGGACCCATCTTCACCAGAAGCACAGAAGGCAAGCCAGAGAGAAAATGGTTCCTCCCACCCCAAGCACACAGCAGCCAGCCCAGCAGAAAAAAACAACACTCCAAACCCAGAAACTGGAAGCAGCAATTGGAAACAGGACATCTATCATCTTGCAAGCTGAACTTCAAGCCCCATGATATCTCCCTCCAGCAAGCATTTTCATTTTAAAGCTGGTATTGAATAATCATCTGCAAATTCAACTGGCCAAACCCATGACATTATGCATCCCTTATTCTATACCATGCCCAGCAGCAATCAACATCCTATGTCATTCACTGCTCATTCTCACTCAAAATGAGATCTCCTTGCTTCTCAGCAGACTTCTCACTGCAGATGCTCCAGAGCTCTACCCTGTTCTAGTACAGCCTGGATCAGCCCATGATCAGTTCAAATGGCAGGGCTGTGTTTCCCCACCCAGGGCAGTCACTTCCAGGTGTACTGGACACCTCTTCAAGCAAAAGCAATCTGTGGCCTGCATTCTAGTGCTCTGCTTCCAACACATCCAGATGCTGTGATCCACCTGTCACACCAGAATTACAGATGGGCTCCACTTATTGTTGTTTGATGGCATCAGAGTACACTGAGCCAGTAGCTACTAAAGCTTTATACTCTCACAGGTTAAATTTAGAATCATAGAATCAATAAGGTTGGAAAAGACCTCAAAGATCATCAAGTCCAACCTGTCACCCAATGTGACCTGAGGCTATGCCAGACAACTCTAGCTGAATCAATAGTCACTAATCACTTGGAATCAGTTTTGATCACAACACCGCTTCTCTCTTTCTGAAGCAGGAATGGCCTTGAGTTACAGCTAACCAGATAAGAACACTAATGAGCTATTTTCTTCCAATTGCCTTCTCTCTCTCTCTAACTCTTTTTGCCAAACCCCCTGCAATCTGCTCATTGTTGTGTCCTGTGATTGCATTCCATTTATGCCTGTAAATCTTTCATCTCGACTGAGCTAGCTGTGGTGACCCCACCACACCCAACACCTCATGACTACTAGACCATGGCACCAAGTGCCACATCCAATCCCCTCTTGAACACCTCCAGGGATGGGGACTACACTACCTCCCTGGGCAGCACATTCCAATAGCTAACAACTCTCTCTGTCAAGAACTTTCTCCTCACCTCCAGCCTAAACTTCCCCTGGTGCAGCTTGAGACTGTGTCCCCTTGTTCTGGTGCTGGTTGCCTGGGAGAAGAGACCAACCCCCACCTGGCTACAATCTCACTTCAGGTAGTTGTAGAGAGCAATGAGGTCTTCCCTGAGCCTTCTTTTCTCCAGGCTAAACAACCCCAGCTCCCTCAGCCTCTCCTCACAGGGCTGTGCTCGAGGCATCTCCCCAGCCTTGTTGCCCTTCTCTGGACACATTCAAGAGTCTCAATGTCCTTTACCAATCTATTGGATCCATAGAGTTCCATAAACCCAGCTGTCCATCTCCTCCATCTGGTTGGAGGTAGGGCCCTCTAATTCTGACTTACATCTTGTGAAGATGCTTTGGAATTCCTTTCTGCAGTATCAGTTTGTCTCCTATTTTGGGGCAATTTTCCACTAAAAACTGGGACAGAGTTTTTCTGGGGAGAATTTCCTTGTAATTTAGAGACTTGTACAGCTAGGACTGAAGTGAGTATTCTGTCCCACTTCCTCATGTCTTCCCCATGGTCACGTAAATAAAACCACAGGGTACACCATGATGCGTACCTCCCAGATTCTCTCGCTTGGACAGGGAAGCACCTGCTCCTGGTGGCTGAAACACGGGACCATACAGGGTGGGAACAGGACATGTCCTTTTTGAGTTTATGGACTTCCCAGGAGACTTCCATCAAAGGTAAACACAGGCCTGGACAGACTTCCCTCGTATTGTCAGAGCCTGGCAGTCATTTCATCCACCATTCACCTTTAGTTTAACCACATCCGATTCTTGTTCTTGTGATGACCCTGATTCATCCTCATCCTTCACAAGGTGAACTCATCTCCTTGTGTATTTCTTTTTCCATGTGGGAGTGAGAGGTACTGGCACAGGCTGGTTCTCTGGTACAGCTGCCATGCCTGCTATTGGGTTCTGAGTAGCCATGGTACCTACCAGCCTTTCTGTATGTTAGAGACCTTCTCTTGCCCCTGAGTGCTCTGAACAGTGATGAGAAGGGCCCAATAGGCATGGGCCAAGCCCCAACACATTGCAGTGATTTCTGCCTCTCAGTAACTTATGGGATGACAATAGACTTTTACCAAATATTTTACCAGTTTGTCAGGATTTTGCACTTATTATGGGGTGAAATTCCAAGAAACCAGAGATGACCACTGTCCTGGGCACTTACCCATACTCTCCCACACACCCTGCCACTCATTATCAATCCTGGGGGCAGATCTCCAGCTGGTATTCTTGGGAAAGACCTGTGTTACTATGGACAAGACCTGGCCCATCAACTGGGTGAGATTACATCTAAACCAAGTGGTTAGTGGAATCACCATATCATAACATGCCAGTAACCATCACAGCCACATGATAGTATTAATCCATTCCCCTAAGGTGATAAGCACCATCAGGCAGAGCACATCAAGTACAAGCACATAAGGTTTTGTGTGACATAACCAGGGCCAAGCCCCAGCATACTGGCCCCAGCCACCCCCAACATACCACAGAAAAAAAAGGAAAAAAGAAAAACAAACATATACAAACCTCTTTTAACAAGGCTCAATTAAACCTTTGCATTATCTCAATCCCTTTTGTGCTGCTGCCTGGCTCTCCAAAATCAACTTTCTTGGTTAAGACAGCCCACCCTTCAGGCCACAAGCTGAGACACCAAACACAAGCACCCCCTCACACTGAGATGGGAGGGAGACACCAAAAAAACCCCTCTGGGTTGAGATAAGGAGTTTAATGAAATGATATGATGGATTAATTACCTTAACCTGTTTCACAGAAAAGCAGAAGCAGCAGCAGATGCCAGCAATAAAACAGTTACCCCCACACACACCCCAAGCATGCAGCAGCCAGCCCTGCAGAAAAGACCAACACCCCAAAACTGGAAACTGGAAGCAGTAACTGGAAACAGAAAGCCTCTCATGTCACAGTCCAAACTACAAGCCCCATGGTACTTTGCTCCAGCCAGAACTTAGAATCATAGAATTATAGAATCAATAAGGTTGGAAAAGACCTCAGAAATCATCAAGTCCAACCTATCACCCAACACCTCATGAGTAACTAAACCATGGCACCAAGTGCCACGTCCAATCTCCTTTCTTCAGGCTAAGCAACCCCAGCTCCCTCAGCCTCTCCTCATAGGGCTTGTGCTCGAGACCTCTCTCCAGCCTCATTGCCCTTCTCTGGACATGTTCAAGTGTCTCAATGTCCTTCTTACATTGAGGGGCCCAGGAACTGGACAAGGTGTGGCCTAACCAGTGCTGAGTACAGGGGCAGAATGACTTCCCTGCTCCTTCTGGCCACACTATTTCTGACACAGGCCAGGATGCCACTGGCGTTCTTGTCCACCTGGGCACACTGCTGGCTCATGTTCATCCAGCTGTCAACCAGTACCCCCAGGTCCCTTTCTGCCTGGCTGCTCTCCAGCCACTCTGACCCCACCCTGTAGCACTGCATGGGGTTGTTGTGACCAAAGTGCAGAACCCAGCACTTGGACTTGTTGAATGCCATCCTGTTGGACTCTGCCCATCTGTCCAGCCTGGCAAGGTCCCTCTGGAGAGCCCTTCTATCCTCTAACAGATCAACTCCTGCTCCCATCTTGGTGTCACCTGCAAACTCACTCATGGTGGACTCAATCTCCTTGTGCATCTCAAAACAGAACTCATCATTTTTTCTGTCTTTCCTGTTCTAAGTACACAGTGCAGGGGCTTCTGGTCAAAAAGCACTCCAGAATGAAAACCTAGTAAGTCAGGATGGTGGTGATGTGGCCCAGTAGGCAACTGTGGGAATGAATGTGGGGGGGAAAATAAAGAAGCCAAGTTCAACTCTTTCTCTGTTTGACCTTGAGTGTCTTGGGCAAATGGCCCTGCCTTTCAGGCTACAGCATGTTCTAAGAAGTTCACTCATGTCTGACAAGAACACTCCTTGAAATGTCAAAGAACAATAACTAGACAGCTAGATAAAATGCAGATGTAGATCTCAGTCTTACATGGGCAGATTGCAAGAGGGGCATAAAAGAAGAACAGTGCCACTCTTTACCACTGTGACATTTTAGCCTAATATTACATACACTTCATGTCATATGCTCTGCTGATCCACTGAGCAATCCTCAACATCATGGCTGCCTCCATCTCGACAAACAGCAGACTCCACGGGTGGGTGGGCTAGGTGTTGTTTCCCATCTGCCACAAAAACAAGGAAGTTAAATTTGGTCATTTACCTCCGGGTCTTAGACCTGGCTGCAACACTTACTCTCTCTCTAGCTCTGTGTTGTGCACCAACTGATCTGGTGTGCCCTCTCTGAAAACCTGTATGAGATCAGGCTCTGACAGAGAGATAGGCAGAAGGACAGCTTGATTGTGGATCCCAGTGGGCTGAAGCAGAGACTAGATGCCAAGTTCCTAAGGCTGTCACCAAATGCAGACTTTGGGGACATACTGACAGGTACCACAGGCTTCCATTGTGAGGTGGCAGTCCAGGGAATCTAAGTACCGGTCTCAAGAGCTAACAGTGAGTGCCCTGTAGGACACTGGTGCACAAATACCTCAAGAATGAATTTTGTGTAATTCTTAGGTTAATAGCTGTGTAACTCATAGGTGGGCAGATAATCAGAACCCATATCAAGGGGAATCTGGTGTTTGCTGTCTTCAAGGTGTTATGCTCCTATTCCTGCCTAGCATGAACAGGGTCAGGGTTAACAATAAATATTGAAGTGCTGGAGAAGAAATTTTGAAGGCTTAAAGAGGCATTGAGTAGATAGATGTGGAAAGAGTCCCTAAGTGGTTAAGCAACACTCAGGAGGATGGCAAGTGTGAGACAGCCATGAATTGGGGACAAAGTCCACATGAAGAGACCGAAACCTGATGGAGAAGCCACAGAAATAACATGAAGCTGAAAAATGGTGAGGGTAAGGCAGCAGGTCCTGGGAAACAGAAGGCTGGGAACTGCAAGCAGCACTGCAGTAACTGAGGACAACTGAGCTTTTTGCTAAGACAGCGTAGGCAAAAAGTCAGGTTTTAGAGGAAAAACTTGTGAGATTTGACAGGTCCATATGCAAGACAGAGCTTGGATATAGTAAAATGTGCTATAATCTGGATGTCATTGTCAGGGAGAACAGCGAAAGTGCTGGGGGTAATGAAGAGAAGTGCTCTTGGGAAAAGGCCCAGATTTCCCACAAATCGAGTTCCAGATGTTGGTAGGGGATGATGAAAGCCTGGAGAAATGAGGAGACACTGGAACGAAGAGATGGTAGGACAAGATGTTGGACAGAAACAAGAGAAAGAGAGCAGAGAGGGAGAACAGTTCAAAAGCATAGGAGAGAGAAAAGCTGGTGGGGAAAACAAAAAAAAGAGAGAGAGAAACTCTTACAGGTGGCTAGGACAACACTAGATATTCCTGTGAGAACATTTGAGATTCTGATACTGAAAATAAGCTTCAAGGTATCCAAGCAAGTATGGGAGAGGAAGAACTTGGCAAGGATAATGTGCATACGGGGAATGCAGGAAGAGTTTGTTCTAGCCTGAAGTTTGCAGCATGTGGAAGTGATTAGAGGCATGATTACAAGGCTAGCACTATGTAAGAGACTTAGGATGATAACAGCCAATGAATAACGTAGTATAGAGGAGACATAGGATAATAGCAGCCAATGAATAACATAGCCCAAGGAAAAAACAAGAGAAAGAAAACAACATTGAGAGCTGTTGTTTAGTTGTTTAGGTGGGTTGTATTGTATTGTATTGTATTGTATTGTATTGTATTGTATTGAGGTGGGTTGGATTGGTTGATAGGTTGGACGCGATGATCTTGAAGGTCTCTTCCAACCTGGTGTATTGTATTGTATTGTATTGTATTGTATGACTAAGATGGAAAAGTGAAACAGCAAGTCAAATTGAATCTTTTCATTGATTTCACTGGAAGTGTCTATTAATGACAGTTCCTTCCTCTAAAGAAGTCCTTTTGTTTCACCTTTCATCATTTAAAATAGTTGGGACAGTGAAGCTGAAATCAAACCATCAGCCATGGAAAAAAATGTGAAGGACTTTGGCCCCAACTTCTTTGACAGAATCTTCAGAGGGTTTTCTCCAGTAAGTAATTTTAGCACCATGACTTTTCTCTTCAAATCAAGAAGGAGGACACTAAGGCTAGGATTTTTTTTCTCTTTTTGTCTTTTTCTCACTCAGAAGGAAAATTCTTCTTTCCAGCCAGCTCCATGACAGATTTCAATGATATTCTCTAGTGGTTAAGATACGATACACCAGTTTGGCACCAGTTACTGGTTCCAGAAATAACATACCTTCCCAGTAGTGGCTTATTGGTTTGTAATTCAAGGATCCTTAGTTCAACCCCATAAAATGGACTCTCCCAAGTGTATCTCTGCTACTTGCTTCCCTGTAAAAAAAAAGAAAGAAAATAAAAAAGAAGCTTAAAGAATTGCCATGGGCCTACAGGTAGCAGCTACATGTTGAAAATCAAACCCTTTTTTGGTGATAGTTAAGATCTGTACAAGAACTACCTAAGTGCCTAACAACCCAAGACAGAGAAATAAGTTATTTCTGGGGGAAAAAAAACATAAAGACAACAACACCCCCCCCCGGCCTGTGCATTCCTTCCCATTATCATAACTCTATTGTTTATAGCTCTGGGTAGCAACATACCTTCAGATGACTCCAGATGAAATACATTTCCAACTCCACTAGGTGCAGAAAAGTATCAGCTATCTCAGCTTCTACAAATCCCCATAGCTCCAAACTGCTGTGCTGCCGTGCCAGTCACAGCAGCACACCTGGTGCTCCATAAAGCTGGGAGATTATTCCACCCTCACCTCATCTGAAGTCTCTTTGTTGCCTTGCTCTGGACGGGAGTCTCATGCTGGTTGCTGGCTGCAGGCAAGTCAGCCTCCCATGCTCTGCAACGTTTTCTGCAGAGCTGCTCAGGAGATTACAGCAGCGATGGCATTTTATCAGTGCTGCTATGAGGTGAGTGCAGACACGATAAGGAAGTGTTAAAAGTCAACGAGGTGCCATTGACAAGGATTGAAGCTGGGCTCGCGCTTCCCCACCGATCATGTGTGTGCTGACACTGCGCAGCCCAGTCACCTTCTCACCAGCTGCTGCTTTGGCAGGCAGCACCTTTCACCCTTTCTTTTCAGTAGACTGCCTTCTGTGTAGCCAGCCAGCTCATCTCCACTGGAAGCTGTCACAGCAACAGGCCAGCCTAGAAATATTTTCTCATTAAACCCTCTTGAGTTCTCTAGTGAGCATTAAAGAGTTTATTCGTTGTTTAAACACAGCGATGAAGAAGTAGCCTGGTTGCTTCAGTTCCTCCCTGCCATTCCCTCCAAGAAAGCAAAGATATGCTCTCTGAAATGACTGCTTTCACAGGCCAGTGCTCATACATGCTGCCTGGAGCAGAGCAGAGCCTCCAGCACCCTGCCTGACACGGAACCCTGCTCAGGCAAGCCCCAAGCCTTGGGAAACTTGCCGTGACTTCCAGCTTTGTTAGGACGTAACTGTTTTCCCACCAAGTTTTCAGGGGCAGGTGAAGAAGCTCACACGAGCAGCCAACAAACCACATCACAGGATGATACCTGCTATCAGACAGAAATCAATCTGGCTGCATCCTTGCCATGATGACCATTAATTCCACATAGCAACAGCAGAGACAGCCTAAGTAGATACAGACTGTTTCAAAACAGCCTGAAACACAGGAATTTCTTTGATAACCTACATAACAAGGATCCACACACATAGCAATGAAGCTACCACAGCCAAGGCCCAGTGGCTCAAGCAGCACTGCTCTAGACAGCACCAAACTCACCAGAGCACCACTAACAGGCTCTGACACACAACAAATCCCCACAGCCCTTGCAGTGAGCTGAAGGACTCCATTAATTCTCATGGGGCAAATGTGATTGTCACAACTGAATCCTTTCCCAGCTGGTGCCAATGAAGTCCTTACCAGCAGCCTCAGCACAGAAGTCCAGGTCTGAAAGAAATTCTCTGTTCACCTCCAGAGAGGCCCTGCCTGTGTAAGGTTGAGATGTACCAAGCATTTAACCAAGCAAGATGCATCCTGGCTGGGTTTGGGGTGCCATGCTCTGGCACCCTGACTTTACATCCAGAAGAGGGAAGAGAGAGCCGCTCCTTCTTGGTGTCTGCTTGCTGGAAAACAGCTCCTGAGATATCCATGGTTTCTACTTCCTACTCTTCCTAAAGACACTAGGGGCAAAAACAGTCTTTCCTTGCTCTTGAGATTCAGGAAAAAACACATCCCACCGATGCACAGTGCAAGAAGTAGGCATCACAGGCAGAGCTCTCTGCTTGCTCCCAGGAGACCAGGCACAGAGGGTTTAGTGCTGAGGGCATGGTGTCAGGGCTGGGGCAGCCCTCACCACTCCATACCATGCTTACATTGGCAAGCACTGCTTCCTGAGCTGTGCAAAGCATATCTGGGGCTCCCAGGAGACTTAAAGACCCATGAATATTGTTAAGGGGAGATGTTTCTTTCCCAGAAGAAACAGATTTCCAGCACAGGAACTCTGTGGATGTTGTTGCCCTGTTTATGTTTGCAAAGGGGAAGAGGCTGTGACAGTATCTGTGATGTGTGTCACTCTCAGGATATTGGGAAACAGCAGTCACAGGCTATGTACAGTAAAGGCCTTACAGAAATACCTAGCAGATGCTCTTTCAGCTTAAACTGAAATAGTTTGTCCATTGTCTGTAATTTCTGTTTCTCTCTCCACCCCACCCCTCAGGACAAAGGGTTTGTTCAAAGACAGGATTGTGCTCTGCCAAGTACCACAATGGAAAACTCAGTGGTTTGTACTGCTTTGGATTCTTCTCTTTTACATTATTTTTTAAACATACCCTTCCCCAACCCGGGTGAAAAAAGGAGTCCCCGAATGAAAAGGGGCAGAAGAATGATGGGCAAGAGGCACCCACAGAGGCAGATTTGAGCAGCCAGAGCTGCTCTAGCCTAAAAAGCAAGGGCAGCATAGACAGCTGCCAGGTTCCCCCAGGTGCCCTCTCCACGGGGGACAAAAATGCTGGGTCCGTTGTCCTCCCTGTTTCTGGACACAAGTGAAGCATTCCTTCTCCTTCAATCCTATAACCAGCCAGGCTTCCTCCCTTGCCTGATGGTGCTACACAGCCCACAAAGCCTTCACCATGCAAGGTTGTTCCTTATCTTTTCCACTAGGAACATGTAATTCTTCCAGAGCTTTAGCAATTTTGGAGAGGAAAAAAAAATATCTGAGGGGAAAAACTGGAGATTCTCCAAGAGATTGGAGAAGAGTCTGCTTTGCCCAACGTCCTCTGGTACCATGGGCCCTACAGCTGGGCTGGGTGACTCCCCACCGGGTTTACAGGCTTCAGCGGTGCAGTGCTTGTGTGCTGTGTTCCCCCTTGGATCCAAATTTGGCAGCCCTCATGTCCTGAAGGGACAAAAAGCCTCAAAATGCTCAGAACCAGACAATAGGGCAGGAGCCAGCAGGTCTGGTGTTTCAGGAAATTGCCCACGCTGCCCAGGCTTGTCTGAACATGCCCTGGAGTCCAAGTGGGCCAGGTGTGTGTGCCTTTGGCCACCTTTGGAGAAAACTCATTCTGTAGGTTCAGTGTCAGGTTTTTATCTCTCAAGCTTTGTTGTCACTGGGCAGCATTGTCTCAGGAAGTCTATAAACACCAGCCCAAAGAGCCAGAGCCTTGCCTTGCAACTGTCCAAACTCTGGGAGAAGTCACAAGCTTTGCTTGGAATCCAAGCTGTGCTACCCAGACAAGACTGCAAGACCCCTCACTGTATGTGTTGTAAAGCCCAGGAGCAAGCAGATGTGCCTCGCTGGGCGAGAGATGAACCCCAGGAGGAGCTGAGAGTCCCCAGGACAGTTTTGTTTTACCGGAAGAAGCAACGAGCAGCGCTGCGAAGATTGCAGCTGAGGAACCTCTCCAGATAGGCAAAGCTACAAAGCCAACAAGCCCTGCAAGCCTCAGCAGCAACCTCTTTGCTACAAAGCTTTCAGCTACAAAGCCTTTGGAGGTAAACCCTGTGTGTGCCACAGCAACAAGCTGCAGAAGCCAACAGAAAGTGAAACTGCGCTCCTGCAGCTTTGGCGTGGTCAATGCCATTTGGGTGTTGTTTAAATCCTCATGTGTGTTGTGGGGCACCATGATCAGTGAGAGAAGAGGAGGCTCAGGGGAGACCTTCTTGCTGTCTACAACTCCCTGAAGGGAGGTTGTAGCCAGGTGGGGGTTGGTCTCTTCTCCCAGGCAGCCAGCACCACAACAAGAGGACACAGTCTCAAGCTGTGCCAGGGGAAGTTTAGGCTGGAGGTGAGGAGAAAGTTCTTCCCAGAAAGGGAGACTGGCCACTGGGATGTGCTGCCCAGGGAGGTGGTGGAGTCCCTGTTCCTGGAGGTATTCAAGAGGGGATTGGATGTGGCACTTGAAGCCATGGTTTAGTTAGTCATGAGGTGTTGGGTGACAGGTTGGACTTGATGACCTCTGAGGTCTTTTCCAACCTTATCGATTCTATGCTTCTATAATTCTAATTACAACATCTGATTTCTATCAGCATCTGTTAAAGGTCTGTTGCCCTAGAGAATTCTAGAGCTCCCCCCTTGTGGACAATCTCTGGCTCTGTTGCCAATGCTCCCTTTTTTTTTCTTTACAGTTTAAATTGCTGTTTGTTGCTTCTGGATTTTTGCTCATGTTGTTTAAATTGCTACATGTTCCTGCTGGTGAGAGATCTGTTCCACAACCGAGTGTTTCGAACCAGTAAATGGGTTTTGTTAACATTTTCCATGGGTTTATTTTAATTAATAAAGTTATTAATGTTGTTATTAATCGTTCTGCCTATTGAATATTAATGACCTCCATACAATAATGACACCCCAGCACACACTGCCCCACGGCATGGCCATCTTCACTCTGGCTCCTGATGGGCACCCTTGGCTCCTGATTCCTCTGTGCCACCCGTCCTCAAAACCATTTTAGCCAGGAGCCTAGCAAGCTCCCCACTGACCTAACAAGTGCCTCCTGGGTGGTTGTTCAGTGCCTGCTCCAGCCCCAGTCAAGAGCAGCAAGTTTGCCAGCCTGGCAGGCATCCCTCCAGCATTTTTGCAAGAAGTTGCCTACCTTGTTTGAGCTTCAGGGAGTTCAGTTTGGGGTGAAGGGTAGGTCAGCACTTATCTCATATCTACACACACAAATGTAACTCTTAACAGTTCTCTTTCCAGATTTGAGAGTTCCTGCCCAGCAGCAAAGCAAGGACCATGCTTTCCCACTCCACTGAAGCCTTGTAGCAGGAGGCAAACAGTGCCAAAGAGCCACCCCCACCTCCCCGCCTTGAGGAAAATCCTGGGGGCATCTGACTTTTCTCCTCTGCAGCCTTTGATGCAGGCCTCACAGCTAAGGGAAGGAGACACAGTTCCACCTGGCCCAGGCTACTGAGAGCAGCCATGGGTTGATGCTTAGGGATGGCAAAAGTAGAATGAAACCCCTGGAGGACCCTGCAGGCCCTGTGAGATTCAGAGATTGCAGAAAGCCAGACTGGCCCCTTCTCATTCTGAAAAATGTGCAGCTGTGGTGGATTTAAGATCTTGAGCTACAGGATCTTGCAGTTTGTTTAAGCAAATACTTCTTTTGTCTATTTTCCAAATGCCTGCTCACATACAGACTGTCCTAGCAGCCTTCAAACATTCATCTGTGGAGAAACTTTCTGGGAACCTCTGCCTGTATCCTTGCCTTGCCTTCTGACTATTTTAAGACCAATCACATAAATATAAGCCCATATGGAAATGTAGGTGTGAAAGACTGTGTTCTCCAAGGCTTTGCAGATGTATGTGACTTAGGGAGCCCTGCTCAGACTGCTGCTGCCTTGTTCCTAACCCCAGCACATCAGTCTCAGCTTAAAGTCCAAACTAGCACATCACATCTATGTCCCTCACTGCTGGAGGCCACCACAAGACAAAGACACCAAAACCGTGGGGGGGTGGGTGGGAAGGGAGTAGTGGAGCCGGCAGAGACAGTCAGTCCCACGTGTTTTCTTTCCTTAAAGATAAAAATTTACCCCAGTCAAACGAAAAATCAGGAACAATGCAGGAATTTTCAAGAGGCCCAAGCTGCCACCTGACTCAGCGTCTAGGCAGGATATCGATTAGCAAGGCTATTCTTTATTCCTCTGCTATTGTTTAAGACTGGCCTCCCTCATGACAGCAACAGGCGTGGGAACACAGCAGCTTTGGTGTTAAAAAGCACTTTTATCACTGAGCTGAGTAGAGGGGTCTCTGGGAACCAGAGACACTGTTTCTGATAGTCAAGAAAAGGCATTCAAACCTAGAGCCTTATTCTGAGGTCTCTGGGGCCCTGCTCAAAAGCTCTGAAGCACACCAACAGAATACAGCACATCCCCAGCCAAGTATTTCTTCTGATTTGTATTCAGACTCCAGTGAGTGTACTCACCTCTAGCAAGAGGTGCAGAAAGCAAACATCTGTGCCTGCTAAAAGTTCTTGGATTTTTCCTTAAGCCCCAATAGCTGCTGTGATGTCTGCCCCAACAGACGTACCCACCATGGCTTTAAACAAGCCACACTGGGGTCTGAAAGTGATCACAGAATCACCAAGGTTGGAAGAGACCTCGAAGATCATCAAGTCCAACCTGTCACCACAGACCTCATGACTAAACCATGGCATCAAGTGCCACATCCAATCCCCTCTTGAACACCTCCAGGGATGGTACTCCACCACCTCCCTGGGCAGCACATTCCAATGGCTAACAACTCTCTCAGTGAAAAACTTTCTCCTCACCTCCAGCCTAAACTTCCCCTGGCGCAGCTTGAGACTGTGTCCTCTAATGTGGCACAGCACAGAGAATAGCTTTGCAACTCCTGTCCTCATCCCTCCTCTTGAGCAGGTTTTCCTAGACAGCTTGGGCCTCAGCCTGCAATAGCCACCACAATAACGTTAGCAGGTGAGGGCATCTCCTCTTTATTCCATAGAACCAAAAAACTGTGGGGGTGGCATGCATCGTTGCCGCTTAAACTGTCGGGGTGCCTGCAGCCTACAAACAAGCCAGCACAAGTCTCTACCAAATGAACTGACAGACAGTTATACAGCTTCCTGGTATCTCCAGGCAGGAATAAAGCAAAATCTTTGGTTTCCTGGTAATTCTTGATGCATTAAAAAGCAACACACTTTGGCACTTGAGCACATGAGCCAGTAGTGTGCCCAGGTGGCCAAGAAGGCCAAGGGCATCCTGGCCAGCATTAGGAATACTGTGGCCAGCAGGAGCAGGGAAGTCATTGTGCCCCTGTACTCTGCATTGGTTAGGCCACACCTTGAGTACTATGTCCATTTCTGGGTCCCTCAGTTTAGGAAGGACATCAAGACACTTGAACGTGTCCAGAGAAGGGCAACAAGGCTGGGGAGAGGCCTTGAGCACAGCCCTGTGAGGAGAGGCTGAGGGAGCTGGGGTTGTTTAGCCTGGAGAAGAGGAGGCTCAGGGAAGACCTTCTTGCTCTCTACAACTACCTGAAGGGTGGTTGTAGCCAGGAGGGAGTTGGTCTCTTCTCTCTAGCAACCAGCACCAGAACAAGAGGACACAGTCTCAAGCTGCACCAGGGGAGGTTTAGGCTGGAGCTGAGGAGAAAGTTCTTGACAGAGAGAGTCATTCGCCATTGGAATGTGCTGCCCAGGGAGGTGGTGGAGTCACCATCCCTGAAGGTGTTCAAGAGGGGACTGGACGTGGCACTTGGTGATACTGTGATACACCTGAGTTGACTGAGTAAGGGTGAAACAGTGACCACCAACCAGGTTTCTGGCCGGCCAAAATATCTCTGGCTCCCCTCAGGGCTGTACAGCTGCCTCCTCATTTTATATTCTTTGTAGATTTGTTCTTCATTTGCCACAGAATTTCACACGTAACCATCTTATATATGTATGTGGAGGTCTTTGTTTTCACCTATCCTCAGGAAAAAAAATAAAAAGTCAAACTCCTTCAGGCACTGGCTGAAAAACACCAACATATGAGTTCACTTCAACCACACCTCAAATGAAAGTGCACAGTGGAGAGTGGATCTCCAGATACCAGGCATGGTCTCTGTGAGCACTAGGTATTTATTCCAGCATCTAGAAGCACTCTGCAGCATTGCTTCATGCATAAGAATACTCAGTTTGGTAACAGTGTGAACTGCACCATCTCTTTCTGCAGCCTTTCGTGCTTCACTCGTATTCTTTTCATGCATTTTTCACTTTTCCAAAGTTCAAAAGCAGTCAGGACTTACTGTGTCGAGTTCTGGGCCCCTCAATTTAAGAAGGACATTAAGACAGTTGAATATGTCCAGAAAAGGGCAATGAGGCTGGGGAGAGGTCTCAAGCACAAGCCCTATGAGGAGAGTCTGAGGGAGCTGGGGTTGCTTAGCCTGGAGAAGAGGAGGCTCAGGGGAGACCTTCTTGCTCTCTACAAGTACCTGAAGGAAGGTTGTAGACAGGTGGGGGTTGGTCTCTTTTCCCAGGCAAGCACCAGAGCAAGAAGACACAGTCTCAAGCTGCCCCAGGGGAAGTTTAGAAAGTTCTTCCCAGAAAGAGCAATTGGCCATTGGAATGTGCTGCCCAGGGAGGTGGTGGAGTCACCATACCTGGAGGTGTTCAAAAAAGGATTGGATGTGGCACTTGAAGCCTTGGTTTAGTCATGAGGTGTTGGGTGATAGATTGGACTTGATGATCTCTGAGGTCTTTCCCAACCTTATTGATTCTATGACTTGGCCAAGATTCTCCTTCCCACTATGACAAACGGACAACAGAGAAATGTTTTAACAGGTGATAGTCTCCCTTCTTCATGTTAGCACACAAACACTGTATATTAAATATGATGGACACATTATCCCAGGACTGTTTATTCATACTGCCTCCATGCCAGCTCATACTCAATGCCTAGCATAGAGCAAGCCATGCACCACATTGGGAAGCTGAGGCCCAGAGTCTGACTCACTTTGCCCATACGGCACCATAGACAATACAGCCTGAAGTCACCTGGCTTTGAGAAACAAAACCTACTCTGGCACTAATCTGCACATGAGTCCAGAGATAACAAAACAGCTACTGCATCAGCTCAAGAGCTCTGCAAAGATGTCCTTATCACACATGTGGGGCAGTCAGGAGTTGAGCAATCCATCATCTTACCCATTACTCCACAGTCCAAAAAGCAATCCAGTAAATGCAGCAGGTTGCAACTTAGAGGATGGCTCCTCCCTCCTTGAGCTCAGTGGCATGGTCATATTTTCACTGTTTACTTTCTGACCTTCCAACCTTATCTTGCTCTCAGAGAGTGAAGGTCCATCTATAACTCACAAACTAAACAACCAGGACCAAGGCACAGGTTCCAGTATGATCCCGCTATCGTCAGTGCTGCTGTATGGCCAGTATGCTCCCTGGAAAGGTCTCTCCAGGACAACACTACTCTGCCAGGGTGGTTCAGGTACTGGCCTGATGAATACAGGCTCCCATAAGGCGGTGTGGACAAAAGCACCTGTTTGGGGCTGAAGGGGAGAGAGGAAAGTGAAATGGACATAAGCTGTGCCATGTTATTTGCTGTGAAGATCATCATAGCAGTCTTTCATCACTATTAATACATTGTCTTCTCACCCCATATTGACCAAATCACAGATATTACCTGCAGCAATAAACCCCATGTTTGGGAGGTCATGCTTCCCTTCTCAGGTAGCTGGCCACAAGAATGTTTCCTAGCACTTCTCTATGAGGAGTTCAGCCTATTCAGGAGCCTGGAGTAGTTAAAAGATCAATGTGCTTCCTCTGTCAATGCAGCAGCTCATATTCCTACCATGAATTTCAGCTGCCATCAGACTCATCACACCACTTTGTCTCCTGGCCAGTTTAGATTACTCATCACGTGAGTCCAGGCTACAAGACCAACAGGACTTGGGGCATGGTGTTTCACAGAACAGGAGAGATGGCTCTTCAGGACTGCCTCAGAAATCCCCCAGCACAGGGTAAAAAAGATGCCAATCTATAATGCACTGGTTTTTTCTTTTCTTTTTCCCCATTTTTTTCATTTTAGGGAACAATTGTTCTCTAACTGGAGTGGGAACTCAGAGACAAGCATAATCTATGTGAAATCTGGGGACAAAGTATCCCCTGTCAAGGAAGTTTCAATCATTGCACAGTCTTAAAGAAGGAAACAAATAAATCCAGAATACAGGAACCCAGTTTTTAGGAGTCTTCCTCACAGAGAAAAGCTGGCCAGGAAAGTAAGTGTTGATACACTTTTCTAACCAGGAAAAACCTCAAGAAACCAAACCAAAAAAGCTACTTTGGCAGACCTGCACCAAGAAAAGGAAGTGAAATTTATTCTTAAACACAGAAGACTCTTCCTCAGCAAGCAATCAGAGCCCCCAAATTAGGAATGTATTGGTGCCATGGAGCACATGTGCTGACAGATAATAGTACCCAACAGATACATGCATAGGTAGATAGATACATTCCTGCTAGCTGTGAATTTGGTCATGTTCTTTTCCCTATCCAGGTGATTTGTATTTAAACATTGTCTATGCTCCACTGTGCTTTGGGACATATCCCTCTTCACAGAGTCGTTAACCATTGGGATGTGCTGCCCAGGGAGGTGGTGGAGTCACCATCCCTGGAGGTGTTCAAGAAGGGATTGGACATGGCACTTGGTGCCATGGTCTAGTAGTCATGAGCTTTACTTGTTGATCAAGTAAAAAGGAAATTACTGAAGTATCATAGAATCATAGAATCAACAAGGTTGGAAAAGACCTCAAAGATCATCAGGTCCAACCTGTCACCCAGCAGCTCATGACTACTAGACCATGGCACCAAGTGCCACGTCCAATCCCTTCTTGAACACCTCCAGGGATGGTGACTCCACCACCTCCCTGGGTAGCACATCCCAATGGCCAATCTCTCTTTCTGGGAAGAACTTTCTCCTCACCTCCAGCCTAAACTTCCCCTGGCACAGCTTGAGACTGTGTCCTCTTGTTCTGGTGCTGGGTGCCTGGGAGAAGAGACCAACCCCCACCTGGCTACAACCTCCCTTCAGGGAGTAGTAGACAGCAAGAAGGTCTCTCCTGAGCCTCCTCTTCTCCAGGCTAAACAACCCCAGCTCCCTCAGCCTCTCCTCACAGGGCTGTGCTCCAGACCTCTCCCCAGCTTTGTTGCCCTTCTCTGGACACGTTCAAGTGTCTCAATGTCCTTCTTAAATTGAGGGTCCCAGAACTGGACACAGGACTCAAGGTGTGGCCTAACCAGTGCTGAGTCCAATGACTTCCCTGCTCCTGCTGGCCACACTACTCCTGATGCAGGCCAGGATGCCATAGATCATGATCTATAACAAATCTTCCTCCTCAAACCAAGGCTTCCTGGCCTCCTAAATAGCTTCATCTGAGGAATTTTTGAAAAATAAGATGAATAATTTCTCTCTTTACTACTTTTCTTGATAAGCTGAAGAAATCTTGTACACTGATACATTTACCTGTGTAGAATCTGATGCACTGATCTCAGCCTGCTACAGAACATCTGTTCCCAGCAACTTACGGCGTAATTCATGTGGGAAGGGACCTCAGGAGGTTTGAACTTCCTGTTCATTGACTTTATCAGCCAAGACCAGCCTTTCTGTTTAGCACCAGTTTCCCCAGCAGCAGTTCATATTTAGTAGACCAACTAGGAGTCTAGCCTGCATTGTGGTACAGCTCAGAGGGCAGCCTATTATCAGAGAGCAATTAGGAGGCTGCTCTATGTAACACAAAAAGCCTCAAACACCCCCAGAGCTCAGAGGACTTTAAGATGGTTTAAGGTATGCAAGTGGTGGGTTTTCTGTGCTGTGTCCCCATTCTCCTTCATTGCAGCTTACTACCCAGTCCAGAATAGATTTCTCCATATTGACCATATTCACTCTGCCACCACCTGTTTTAATAACTGGAAATGCTGCAGAACATTTCTGACCATCACCAGCTGGGTTCAGCAACTTGGACAGGAGGTAACAGCAGAAGACTGAAGGAAGCAGGAGGCCCAGAAATTTCTGTCCTTGGAGATGTCTGACTGTTACCAAGGCCAGATAATATTAATGTTGGCACCACATTAAGTTTCTTCAACTCCATCTTCTTTTTTTCACAGATGAATCATCACACAGCTTTGTTACACTTGGAAACAAAATGTGAGTTCCCATCCAGTGCAGCACCAAGCAGATACCACTCCACAGATCACCATTGACCTCTTTGTGGATTCCCGTAATGCTGGTCTATTTGCTTACACAGCTGCAGGCTACTATTTCACATCACTTTGATAGCTGGAAGATAATCTTGTGCCATTCCTGTGATGGAGTTTCCATGTGGATCCACTTTTCAGAGTAGAAAATGATTATTTTAAATTATATCTATATATATATGAGTGATATATCAAGGCATCTTTTTTTAATGCAAGGATGATCACAGTGTTCTGAGCAGGGGAAAACAAAGGAAAGGATTGCTCAGGTGGAAGGACAGTTGTGTGACCCGGACCAGAAAGAATTTGACTGCAAGACTGGCTTGGATTTGCCCCCACCTATCGGATAGGAACAGGAGAACTTCACTCGAAGGTTTTTGTAGGGAGTGCAAGAAAAAGTCAGAAAGTGAGCTCCAGGAGAAATGTTTAAGTCAGGCTTAGATTTACTCTGGACTGTGGCACTTGGGGAGTACTCCAGCTCTTAGGAATCTGATGGCATTAACTCTCTCAGCAACTACTCTCAAGACAGTGTTCCTCATGTTTTCCAAACAATTTGGGAATTGCAAATGAGTGCAGATTTCTCAGCTCAGTAATTGTGATGTTGCCTCAGCATTTTTCTCTTAGCTTCTATGCACTTCAAAGCCCTTTAGATTTTCTCCCCAAATGCAGCCATCCATCCTCCTCCAACAAATCTTAGCCATCACTGATTATTACCAATAAAATTATTGATGTTAGAAATGCTGATGCAGGAAGATGAGGCTACTCAGGAACATTTTACCAGATGTTAGTTGAGTGAAACTGCATCATTTCGTGCAGCACATCGCAAAGCTTCATTCTTCCCTGCTGTGTTTAATTGTTACTTTCCCTGAGAGAGAAACATGGTTCTTCAACATGAGAGGAAAGCAGGGAAAGAGTGTGGGAATAGCAGACAACATCAAGGCCTTCCATTTCCCTATTCTCTGCTTCTTGTGAGCAATTTGCATAGCTTTTAACCACTGCTATTCATATTCTGAAGTGCCCTTTCAGTGGGCACATCCTGTGGTGTCCCTAGTTTGGTGACAACACTCCTGAACACTGAGTGCCTTGTCAAAAAACAGTTTTGGGTTCCTCTTGGTCTGAAAGAACCAATTTATTTTCCTCCTTCAACAGGCATAGTGTAATAACAGGAAGCCCCCACATTATACCGTGTGGGTGTCACATGCCCAAACCATCTATCCTCCTGAAGTGCTGTGCTGTGTTACACCCATCCCTGGGGGAGAGAGAGGTTGTGAGAGCCCTGCTTCCCCCAGGGCACAAAAGAAACCTGATCCGGGTGGATGTGGCTTCCTCCTCCCAGGAGGAGGGGGTCCCCAAGTCTAAGTTGATTTGTTCCTCTCCCCCCTCCTCTTCAGCAAGACTACTAAGGGAGGGGGGAGGAGGGGGGGAAGAGGCATGGCAGCCATCTTTCTCGTTGCTCCTGCCTTGCCTATTTGAAAGGACCAACAGCTGCTGCTGGCCTCCTGGTTCTGCCACATGGTCAGGCCTGATCTTCTCCCTGCCACATCCACACTTCTCTAAAGGACTGAAATCCACATACATTGAGAGAGATACAAGGCCATCCACATTTGGGTTTTGTGTATTTTTCTATTCATCCTTATTCCTTACCCTTGTAAACCCTCCCTATGATAGATAGATAGATACAGATACATAGATAGATAAATATAGAGATAGAGATAGAGATAGAGATAGAGAGATATAGTTAAAAAATTTACTTCTCCTACTTCCAAACCGACTCCAGATTATTTTTTGGTAGATTAAACTCCAGTTGAGGCTTAAACCACCACAGGTGCTTTGCTTAAACTTCTCTGTTTCTCATACACACATAAAACCAAAACCCAACCAGGTAATTACAATGCTTGCCATATATTAGTAGGCATTTTTGTCCTATCTCAGTTAGGAGGAGGGGTGTCTTTTGTAAGCAAAATAGGTTTTAGTTTTCTCTGCAAGAAGTTAAACTCTACTTGAGTACAGAATCGCAAGAGTCAGCCCAGAAGTAGGATTTGTAGCTACTTGGACTTATTTGCATCAAGTTTAAACATCTCTTCCTTTTCCACCATTTTAAAGAAAATAGTAAAAATCAACAAACAGACACAATCCTGTCTGACACCACTTACTGGTCAGATTTTATCACCAGGTTTCTGCATGAGCTTATACAAGGGTCTAAGCAGAGTGCAAGCCCACTTGGATACAACCTGCCAATCACCAAATCAGAGATAGGAAAAAGCCAGCAGCCCATAAATGAAACATCTTGCTGCAGGCTAGCATATATTTTTCTGCAGGGTGTCTCGTGATCACACTTTGTCTTTGCCTCTGCTAGCACTAAAAACAAGGAGTTACAGCATGCAAAGGACCCAGTGAGAATGCAGTACCCGGATGGGGCAGTTGACAGCTGACAGATTCAGAGCATTGTGCATTGCTCTACGTATGAGGAGCAAGGGGAAAGAATTTAAATGGAATTAAATGGAAAGCTAAGTGAGGAAAGCCCTGCATTCAGCCATCAGCAGGACCTCAGTGCTCAGGGAATTTCCTATACCTCCTCCCCCATTCCTCAGAGCTTTAAACATGTACATTGCTTGTGGCCACCTGGAGAGTCAGTGTGGCTCTCTGTATGGCCTGGGTTGGCTGCTGTAGAGAAGCCAGGGCACTCACTTCCTTGCTTTTGTGGCTGTAGGTGACTAACACACACACCTGTTTCCTCTGTCACCTCTTCTGGGCAGGAGGGACTGTTAGAAAAAGTCAGTCAGACATTTTACTAGGAAACCCAGGTGTCCAGAAATGTAAATAAGGAGATTTGAATTGACCAAATCCTTCATCCTTCCAGACAGCAAAACTGGATACAAACGTTTCCCAAGTGCTCCTCGAATGGGTATGCAGGACACCTGACTGACAAGTATACATGCCCAACGCATCCCTGTGAACTTGTTTGTCTTTATGCAGTCACACAGAAGGTGCAGCATAAAGGAGCAGGGCTGCCTGCTTCCCTTGCACTGTTTGAGCTGGCATCATGGCACACTTTGCAAAGAGAAGCCTCTTGTAAGGCATCTTCCCTGTGCACTGTACACCACAACATTGCTGGGAGTTAGTCTGGCTGGTGAGCTCTTGCCAACACAAGCAATATACTCTTATTCCATGAGTGTGCATGTGTGTGCATGGATACTTGGTTTTCTAACACAGAATGCACCCTTCTAGTCTGCTTGGGCCAGCAGTATCCTCCCCACCCCTCCATTTGCTGTGATTTGCATTGTTCACAGAAGGCTTCAGAATCCAGCCACCACACATCACAAAACTGGTGGGAAGAATTATTACTCTTAAATTTGTGCAATTAATTATGTTCTTAATTTTACCCTGAAGGTGATGTCTTGAAATGCTTTCAGACCATCACTAAAGAGAACAAGCTGTCTGGGAGCAATAAGCACCATCCTCCCATAACTCAGGCTGTTTACTTTTCAGTTTCACTCAACACCATCCAAACAGATGTCACTTTCCCCTCAAACCCTTCTACTGCTTTGTCCTTTAAACATATCTACTAGGGAAAGCTCTAGAGACCTTGGTCTTCAGAGCAGATTCAAGTCCTGGTTTTATTTCTCCCTGCAGAGAATGTATTAGACTGAGGACACTACAGCAAAACAACCTTGCTTTATGATGAGACATCTGCCTCTGGCAAAATTGCTTAAGCAGCCTTTGTCTAAAGCCTCAAGCTTTAGAGCTGGGAGATCTTGCAGCACCACAGCTATCGAACTCCACCACTGGAGCACACATCCCAGGAATTGGGTGCTGGCAATGGCACCACGGGGCAGCATGTCACATATTTCTGGGGTTGAGAGGTTCCCCCAGGACCCATGCATCCAGCCAGCTAGTAACCTCTGTTACACCCAGAAGTTTCTGAGCAGTCATATTGGCCTCTGGTAGAATGAACAGGAGCTTCAACAATCTACAGTATTTTCCAGTCTATGACATTTGGATACAGAGGGACCTTTACCCACACGAATGGCCCCAAGCAGTAGCTATATCAAGTTACTCACATGACCAAGTCTTTGCAAGATCACAGCCTCAGGGACTACCGAGAGACCAACGATTCTGAGCTTCTGACAAAAAGACTCTCACAGCACGCATTTGGGGTTGAAACACTGCTTACTAGAACAAAGTGTGAATTAAGTAGCAGTCCAGATGACACAGATTCTGCAAATAAGTACAAATAAAACATTCCCTAGTCAGAAGACCATCATATGATTTGCATGTGGCATCCCTTCCAGCAGAGATGGTTGAGAAGTCCATCAATTAGCTGCTGTCTGCCTTGGAATTCCCCCAGCAAAGCTGACCTGGCTGGCAATGTAAAGTGTTTAACTTCCAGGCTACTAAATCTCGCTGAAATCGATGCTGCTCGAGAATGTACTTTAAGTAAAGGCCTACAGGTTGTAATGAACTGGGATGCTGCACTGCTCCATGTGCTTCTTTGACTGATTTGTTTACCAGGAAAGTATTCCAGAGAGACAGAAATTAGAAGAATCTTCTACAAGCTGTAAGAATACCTTAAAAAAAAATGCAAGATTGTTGCATTTACACCAAAACTACCAAGTTTAAGATCTAGTTTTGTAAGGCCCTTCCAGAGAGCATGCGCTCGCTTTGACCCTCTTATAAGCTTCTAACCTGGAAAATTAAAAGGAGCAAATAAACCAAGATCCTCTGCCACTTGCCAATACAAGATGTATTATTGCCCTAGGCCTCAGAGAAAACTGTAGCTTTGCATTCCTGCTTTTAGTTAAGCTAATGAGGAGAAGAAGGAAGAGAATTTTTGAGGTGGGCTCTTCTTCCTTTCATCTGAAAAGTGGTTACTGAGTAATTCAAAGTTTGTGACTATAGCTCTGAGGGATCATACCTCTCAGCATCTGACCTTCTAGAGACTACCACTGCATCATCGCAAGGAAAGGTGAGTTCTTCCTATATGCTCCCTGGAAGCAGTTAGGAGAGGGCCCTCTGAATAAGGGATATGGCTTTGCATTTACAGAGTTTATAAATGCTTCTCAGATGCTTGTTTCATTATCTGCTTGTTTCCTTGCAAACAATGAAACTCCTTTGGAAAGGCTCAGGCAGTACAGACACATTCTGCTGGTGAGCCTCCTCGTTTGGCTGTCCATTCTTTTCACCAGCCACATGCCAGCTTGTTTTCGGTGAGGTAATGGCACTGCTGCTTTGGGGTAGCTGAATGGGGAAGCAGACTGCAGCTGCTTTTGAAGGATATAAATATTTTTTGCAGTCAGAGGGCTCTAGCAGTCCAACAGGATCAGGGACACCTGGGCTCTATTCCTGGCTCTTCTGCAGACCTGCCATATTGTTTTGGTCCTTTCAATAGCTCTGAATGAAGACCTTTTCCTGCCCAATTTGTAATCTGAAAATTTAAGGCACAATAAGAGATTTGGGGTGCTGGGGCTAGGCTGTGAGTGCAAGGCTGGGCTTTCATTCGATAACAAAATCCCACGAAAGCCACTGCACTGGTGAACACCATGAATGGCTCACAGCCCACCTTACTTGCACCATTTACCAGTTAGCCATCTGCTCCCTTCAGATATTCTTTTATGGTTTTCCTTTGTTTTCACTGAGGCCTAAACAGGAATGAAATGGTGAGTCTTGTCGCTAGCCCTTTTAAATAAATAGCTCTGCCATTGCTCTAATGAGTTTGACAAGCTGGTCTCAGGCCCTGGGCAGGAAGCTAATAAACTTCAAGTTGCTTTTCTATTGTTTTCCTAAAACAATTTGACTTCCTTTCTGATAGCCTCAAATTCCTTCAATAAAAATAGAGTAGCTGGGAGCCAGAGGAAGAGCTGAACTTGAGCCAAGTTGTGCTTACAATGCCGCCTGCGTAAGATCACTTTTTTATCCTGATCCATGAAGACTCTTTAAAAGAATAGCAGGCAGACAGCTGCCAGTGCATGTCAGGAGCAGCTTGGGAGCTAGTCTCCCCTAGCTTCAGTCTTCCAGGCTTGAGGGAATCTCCAGCCAGTGAGAGAGTGTCAGACCATACCAGGAGGCTCAGCTCCTGAGAGCTGACTAGGGTTTGCTTACCCTATCCAGAGTGTCCTCCCTCAGATACGGATCTCTTCTGAGAGGGTAACACTGACAGAGAGGTGGGCTCCAGCAAGAACAAGGTGCTGTGCTAAAGCTCACCCTTCAGTCAACTTCATCTGCTCCTTCCTCTACCTGTGCAGGTTCAGCAAAAAGAGGTAAAGGTCTGCTCTTTCTGTTCTTCTTGCTTTGGGAAACATAGATGCCTACATATGTATGCACACATGTATTTCTGTAAAATCGCAATTCGTCTAGCTGGAAGGTTACAGGACAGCGTGACTGTCTGGTGGCTGAGCAGATGAGGACTTCTTGCTTGAAAATGACTTGCTGATCCTTTGGGCAAATCCTTTACTCTCTCCATGGTTTGTTTCTTCTACCTGTAGTGTTTGTAGGAGTTGTAATTACGCTATCCTTTGCAAAGCACTTCTCAACTACTTAGAGATGCTGCAGCGCTGAGAGTGAAAGCAGTAGCTGCGAGAGTGCTGTGCTTTATTTCCAGTGACAACTAAGCATTTACTTTGGGATAATTGGTCATTTCTCCTCAGTGAGATGAAATCTTCTTTAGAGTTTTTCTTGATGAAAACTTTACTGGCAAATGAAACTGACACAGAGTAATGGTAACGTTTCACAGCTCGGTGTTCCTCATTTTCTCTTTCCTCGCTCTGGGCTGGTTTGGTGCTCTGGACTGGGAAGGGGAAACATCCATCCATAATGGTATCATTTGGGATTTTGAACTAAATAAGGAACTGTGCCTATAGAACTGTTTCCCCTCGTTCGAGCCTGTCACCACATGCTAGTCTTGTTCCCTTGGGCCCAGCCTGTCCTTGGGAATTTGCCTCCTGCTGGAGGATGCCTTCAAGCTGTCTCTAGAGGTCTAATGCATATCAAAGAACTTCCCTCTCCCTCCTCTTTCAATCATATCCATGCATGGGGATTTTTAGATAAAATGTTTCTCCAGGAAGCGTCCATTGGTGCTTTAGAGAAGGTACTAGAGGTGCTTGTCCAACAGGCAGCAATATGAACAATCAGAGTAAGTGCAGCACTGTGCCCAGGCATCCAAGATGAAATAGATACAAGAAGTTTTTAATCTCAAATGCTGGTGGGTGCTGTTTATTTCTGAAATTTCCTGATGCTGTCAATCTGATATCCACCCCAAGCACAAAGTTCTCAGTAATGACAAGACAGTCTCTCGAAGTTCTCAAATCTCAGGAGGGCCTCTACCTGCGTATGAAGGAGCCCAGATGCTCTGAAAACATCTGTTTTATGTGAAGAAGCTCTTTCACATGTGAGCTCTCATCTCTACTACTGCGTAATTGCAGCCCTTCCCTATGCATTGTGTTAGCCTGCTCTTTTTGTTTGCTTAAATCCCTGACACAGAATGAATCTTCCATTAAATATCCCTGGGATCAATGCCAAAAAACTCATCACACAAACTCTGTTCAGGATTTACCTGGCTTCTGTGTGAAAGGGAGCGGCTCTGATAAGGCAAGTAGCGTAAATAGAATGAAAAAGGGACCTCTTGGCTTACCAGGTTCAATCTCTTTGAATAACAGGCATGTACAAAACAAATGGCCTTTTCTAAACTTACTAAGCTCTGTCCTAAATCTCATTAGGTTTTCGCTCTCACTTGTGCTACTAGAATGCTGTTCCAGCACCTCGTTCCCTGCTCTGTTGCCTAGAAACCTTCTGATTTCCAACCTAAATTCATTCATGGCCAATTTATATCTATTTATTCTTGTGCCACGTTGTCCTTTAGCTTAAGTAGCTCTCCTCTCTCCCCACCACTCTCCCAACCCCCAATTCCTAAAAGTATTTATAGGCAGCAAATCTCTCTTCTCTTAACCTTTGTTCTTCCAGACTAAGTAACTAAGCTCCCTTACAGTATTCACCCTGCAGGCACATCACATCATGTTTTAATTACTTTGGGTAGCTGCACTAGCACGAAGTTCAGTGCAAACTAATTAATGCAGAAAAGCTCAAACTAGTACCACATAGGTCAGCTCAAATGTCTCTCTGCAGTCAGTTCTGTAACTGATAAGGAAACATACTCTTGGCTGAGAGACACTCTCCATCCCTCTGATCACCCCATTGCCTCTCTTTGCACCTGTTCCAGGCTGAAAACCTTTACTGAATGCAGGTGAGCAGCACTGCACACACTGTTGTGATGGGGTCTCACATCCTCTTGGACAACGTTCATCTCACACACTGCAACTGGACGTACTACTGCACCCTGAAAGGTCACTTGCCTTTTTCTCCCCCACACAGCATTACTGGTTCATCCTCCTTTGGTGACCTACACCCAGGAGTTTCTCATCTCAGTCCTGCCAGCTAGAAATTCCCAGTTCCTGAGAGATTCCTGCTACTCTCTGAGAAACCAGTTCCCAGGGTATAACTTTGCAGTCTTCCATTTAACCTCATCTCAATCACTGCAGTCGCAAAGAGCCTTCAGCTCTCCTAGTGCTGGAATCCACCTCTGCCCTGACAATACCTCCCAGCTTTGTTTCCTCAGCAGATTTCATCAGCATTTCTACTTTCAGTGCCAAGGTAATTAACACAAATATTTAAAAGAGATCAGTCATAAGAGCAATCTTTGGGCAGCCTCACAGATAACTTCTCTGCAACCCATTAGGAACTGGTGTCTCAATCCTGTCAGTCTCTGACCCACCTGAGGATTTCTCACTATTGTCTTCAGCTGAATCTTCTCCACTAATTTGCTTCTTCTGGGACACCGTATCATGCCTTACTAAAGTCCAGGTAGAAATAGTCTACTATGTTTCTTTTACCTAGAGGATCAGGAATCTTACCCCAAGAAAGCTATTTGAGTGTAAGATGGTACATGTTGTCCTATTTTCTCCTTAATTCCTGGCTTTATTTCTCCTTTCCTCCAAAATCCATTCCACAGCATCATAAACTGCTGAGAATTGCAAGCTGCATGTGGCAAGATGTCAGCTGTTCTCATTCCCACTGTCTGGGGGAATATTCTCTTCCACTTGTTCTCCTCACTCAAGTCATACATATTTTGCATAGTAATGTCTTGGGGAAGGGAGGAAAAATCCTTCCTCCCAGTTTGCCAGTGGGAAAACCAGCTATTTTTATAGCTGTGGAGCTGGAGAAGCTGCCTTGACACCTCTGTTTTTCCCTTGAAGAGGGTGCAGTAGAGAAGAGAAGAGGTGACACACTGAGTGGCTGGCTGAGGTATCTGTACAACATCTATGCTCACCTTTCTGTCTTTTGCCTTCCTGTCTGTCTTCACCTACTTCCTTTCTGTGCTTATAAATATTGAGTACCAAAAGGAAAAAGAGCTTGGAACAGTTACCTCACATGCATGACGCACATATTGGACAGAAACCTTCTCCCCTCCCTCATTCATTCAAGAGAACTAGCCTGTATCTGCTGGATTCAGAGATGAACTCTGTAGGACGTTGAATGTGCCACTCGGGAACAATACTAAGGTAGGAAATACAAGGGAGCAAGCAGAGAGCCTCAGACCTGATCACCCTGAGTGTTCAACAAATTATGAGCCAAGCAGGGCAGGGATTACATTTCAGACGGACGACTCGCTCGCAGGACCTGCCTCTCTACAGCACGTGAGAAACATTTGACAAGCCTTAGGTAGCCAACCCCAAAGCCATCTGTCAGCTAGGTCTGTGTTATTAACACTTTTTTCTTTGACCCTTCTATGATGAAAGCCTTGACAATTTCACTGGCATAAAATCATCAGGACTTTATATAATAATAACTGATGAAAATTGCCCCAGAGAGACAGAAGAACACAAAGATATTCTCCTCCCCATGAAATTCTACCACAGTTGTGCAACAGCCAGGCAGGAGTTGGAGGAACAGCTCCTCAAACATTCCCATCACAGAAGGCCTTTCAATATAGTTAGAAATGAAGTAGCAAATGACTATAGGTTTCTCCATACCGTGGGTTTACTGAGCCACTATGGGAACTTACTGTGCACCATATGTCCTGCACTAACCATCAGGGTGGGCTCAGCCCTCTTGAGAAGGGGTCACACTCTTCACTACAGGGTGAGAGTGTCCACAGAGGGCAGCGTTGCAAAGGTAGCCTCTGTGCAGCACTGCCCCTGCGTAGGCTGGCTTTCGGTCTTGTGACTAACAGGGATACTACGTTAGTGGGAGAACAATGTTTAGATCAGAAGAGTCGCCAGGCCTGTGTTTTAGTCTCTGGACTGCTTTTGCTTCATGATCTACACTAGCTGCTGCATAGTGACTGCTGGGCAATTACATTCTGGATGGGAAGTATCTAGCCCAGGAAGGATTGCTGGAGGAACACCTGACAAAGCTTGTGCAGAGCAAGCAACTTCTCAGTGTAGCAGAGTCTTCTGTGCAAATCCCACTCTCCTCACCATTTCTTTGAGACCAGCCTTTTTCAAATCCAGAAGGCATCTCTGATTCACCATCCTCTCTGGTGCTCGATGTGCAGGCATCAGGGGCTCAACTTGACACATACATGAAGTACAAGACTTTCAGATACTTGATGTGCCCAAAGCATTTTTTTCAAGAGACCCAAATGATCACGCACCAGACTCTGTGTGTGCAGGGGGGTGGTGTGTCAAAAAAACACCTCTTGTGACAGGCACCTCTGGGAAGGGACTGCAGATATGCTGGGCTCCTGATCCAAGCCAGCCAGCAGTGCAAGCCCTATGTTATTCAAAGAGGTGGAGGACCTTCCCAGGCTGGTGTAACTGAGGGGCACCCCTGTTTCTTTTCACCTAAGGAAGGCTTAGACCATGGCATGTTATCTGGGGGAGGAGGTGAAAGGAACGGCAGTAGCGGCAACTGGAAGGGACAGCAGCGAGTGCATCCTGTCGGCATGGGGAGGGTGGCACAGGGAGAGGCTGAAAATGGAGAGTGTGGCATGAGATCCATGGTCTTTAGAGAAAAAGCAGAAAACTGGGTTTGAAAATAGAAAGATTAAGGTGAAAGGGGTGGCAGAGACAAGAAAAGTAGGCGAAGAGAGGAGAAGGGGGAAATGCAGAGAGGCAGTGGGGAAGACAGAAAGTGACACAGAAAGGGGGTGGAGAAAAAGAGAGGAAGAGAGAGAGAACCATATTAAAGGAGTAAAGCTAAGCAACTGAGAAGAGCAAGGAGTCCAACTCAACTACAGAAAGGAAAAGTTCTAAAGCAAGGAAAGGAGACAGAAGAGAAGATACTGGAAATCAGGTGAGTAACCATGAGGGCGAAATAACAGAGGCATTGAAGGCAGATCAAACTGCTATGCTCAAGGGGAAAAAAGCATGAGGGGAGAGAAGGACTTGGTGAGGCAGAAAGAGAAAGGTGGCCAAAAATAACTTCAGACATTTACATTTTCTTTCAATTTCTCTGCAAAACTTTCCCACCAGTAACAAGATGGGCTTGGGACATTTTAAAAATTAACCTCTGGCTGTCAGAGGCAGCTACCAAAACTACAAGAAAGCCTCCCTGCAATGAACGTGGATAACTGATAGACTGCAGTGTACAGGGAAGCAGTGTGAGAGCCACAAGTCTCCTCAGACAGGAAAACGTGCAGATTGCAGTGTGTGTCAGCATGCTGCCAGGCTGCTCCGGGGAGGTGGGGAAGGGAGCTCTTACCTGCGAGAGGCTCTCAGAATACACTTTCTCAAAAGCCTGCGTGGATCACCCGTATTCCAGCATGCACAGGATGCTTTCAACATACTGTAGTTCCTTTTCCTTCAGAGTATTGAGTCCTGGCCAGTCTGTGACATGGAGCCTGGGAATCTAACTCAAATACAGCGAAGTGCCCTGCTCATATCTCCCACTCACCCGTACTGTGTGCGCCGTGAGGGGAATGCCTTTCTCCTTCATCCCAACGCTGCCCAGAGCAGCCTCAGCAGAGAGGCACGCAGACCTAGAGGGACAAATGCCCTCTCCCACTGGCAGCTGCCACTTCTTTTTATCTGCTTTCCTAACTTTTTTCACCTTTTGGTACTTGGAAAATTTATTCCATTACATTTCCATAATGTAATAATTTCCATAATTTAATTTCCATAATTTAATGCTTCTAGCATTGCCACTGTGTGTTTCAAAGAACAGCTTTGCTTGAGAACACAGTAACCCTACAGATCCACCTGGGTGGAAGCAATGACAGTAAATGTAAGGGTTGCCTGCTAACGGCCACCTCTGATCTGTGGTGACTCCTTTGATTTTCTAAAGGGGCCTTTTTCTAATGAGCTTTGTGGCACTCAGCTCTTAACAGCTCAGGTAAACTGAGGCAGTGCTTCTGTCCCCGAGTACTTCAAAACCCATCAGAGGATCCTGTAAGTAGCATTTATTGGACCAGTCGAAGCTAAAAAGGTCACAGGCTGTAAAAACCTTAATTGCTAGACAAATCTTCATTGCTAAATTCTTCCTCCATGCTAAATCAACCTATCAAACCAACCTGGTGAAGCATTATGTATGAGAGGTTTTTCCTACTGCTGCCTATGTGATCCCCTCTTTAAGGCTAAAGAACTTGATGCATGCAAAATATATGTGCATGTATGTGTGCAGATAGGTGCAGGTGAAACTGTTTTTCAGTGGGATTCAGTATTTGCACCAGAAGCTAAACACTTCTGCATGTCCTGGTCTCTTCAAAATCAGCTCTGAGAAGAGCGTAGCAGATCTCTGACTTTCTTCCCCCTTTCCTTGGGAGCAGAGCAATAGTCTAGGAGAGTTCCTGGGGCTTCAGGGTTTAAAATACATCTCAGGCTCCGGTCGCTTGGGAACTATGTTAAGTATTCCTGCTACTATAACTATTTAGGGTTGTTGGCTTTTTCCCACTCAACAGTATATAGTAGCACAATATTGCAGTATTACGGGCTTGTGCATGAAAAACTCAACCCTTGCCAGAAAACACAGAGCTCCATACCCTAGCCTCCCTTCTTCTCTCTCTGACCTTCAGACAGATTTCACACATTCTGCACGTTTGCCCTTCTTCTCTGACTTATCTTGCAGCATTGAAAGAAGATGAGAAGGAATGAGTAATTCAGCACTACGCTGTGTCATTAGGGAGCAGATTGCAGAGACTGCTCCACACCTCGGGTGTTGCTGTATGAGGCACGAGGACAGAGGCTTAAAATTAGAAATAGTTCCTAGGAGGCACCAGAGAAGCTTCAATCTCTGGGCTAAGAATTCATAAAGAGGTGGGGGAAAAAAATCAATTTTATGGCTATTGATAAGCAACAGAGAAATCTCTATGAACACTGCCCTGGCACACAGCTATTTCCTTAAACAAAGAAATATTCATGCCACAGAATACATAATGAGCATGGAGATGCAGGTTTCTAAGTGCCTCTAGTGTGTCTTTAAAGAGGGGTCAGTGGTTTTTAATGTAAGGACTAATGGGTTTACACTTACATATCCATCTTTCTTCATTATGTTTGTCATTATGGGCATGCCTTAAGAATGGCTGAAATTTTCCATACAAAACTTCTTTCCCTTAGAAGTAGAAAAGCTGACAGATGCCTTGGTCAGGGCACAAGGTCGCTGGGAAAGTGAAGCAGTCCAGCAAGGGTGACTGCTGCAGAGCTCCATGTTCAGCTGCATTTGAATCTCTGTGATTCAACAGGGAACAGTAAGATGGAAGAAAAAGTGTCTCCGGTTTGAAATCAGACAAAGCTATCCAAGACAACTGGAGTTAGTTCTTGCTTCTGACTCCAGTTTCCTCTGTCAGGATGGGGAAAATTACTTAAGACATGCTTCTTCACATATGGCCCCTCAGTGGTGTCTCTAGTCTTCTGGATGTCTGATTTTTAGATGTGGTCCAACTGGTGGAAGTGAAAAACTCTCCCACTCCAGCATTAACCAGACAGAGCTTTGCTTTGTACACAGACTGTACAGTGTGAGCTACACTGAAAAGAAAGCCAGATTAACAACATCTCTAAACAGCTGCCAAAACTAATGAATATTTTTATCTTAATCTCTCACTGCCTTAGTTCTTCAGCTGTGAAGCTGATCTAATTCTATCTCCTCACCTCTGGGTGGTAATGAAAATAAGTAAATTAATAATTGTGAAGCAATCAGATACTGTTGTGATGAAAGCCATAGGAAAACCCAAGAGGAAACTAATAATTCTGGCTTTAGAATTGGACGTGAATAATGTACAGTAAATGAGGCACAGGCCACCCACTGAACAATGAGGAGAAAACAAAACAGTGAATAGCTGCTGTGCAAGAAAGCCCCAGCTAGACTGGCACAGAATAAGGCAGGCATCCTGTGCAAAGAATAAGGTGACAATGTAAGGATGTGGCTAAAGACTCATAGCTATGAGGCACAGGCACAAAGAGATTGAATTAAGATTACTGAGAACAGTAACTCTAGCATTTCCTAACAACCTGCTTCTGGAGTTTGCAAATTTAATGAGGGAGGGGGAGGATGTGCATGTGCATGTGTATGTACATACACAAAGGGTACAGAAACAATCCACCCACAAATTATAGCCAGAGTTTACCATGAGTGAGAAATTAAATACTCGAGGCAAGAACACAGCAATGAGGCTAAAGTGTGAAGACAATCCTAAAGATTTTTGGAAAGATAGAAGAAAAGAGATTTGACAAGGCAATATTAAGTGGGAAGTAGTTAGTTAAATTTGTCCTTTCTCAAGCTGAAAGCTTTAGCAGTCTGGGTGCTGTAAAGACTTAAGTGGTCGAAACTGCAAAAAGCTTGAAGCAAAACTTTTCAGGGAGAGTTTCACAGAATCATAGAATCAATAAGGTTGGAAAAGACCTCAAAGATCATCAAGTCCAACCTGTCACCCAAGACCTCATGACTACTAAACCATGGCATTAAGTACCACATCCAATCCCCTCTTGAACACCTCTAGGGATGGGGACTCCACCACCTCCCTGGGCAGCACATTCCAACGGCTAACAACTGTCTCTGGGAAGAGCTTTCTCCTCATCTCCAGTCTAAACCTCCCCTGGCACAGCTTGAGACTGTGTGCTCTTGTTCTGGTGCTGGTTGCCTGAGAGAAGAGACCAACGCTCTCCTGGCTACAACCTCCTTTCAGGTAGTTGTAGAGAGCAAGAAGGTCTCCCCTGAGCCTCCTCTTCTCCAGGCTAAGCAACCCCAGCTCCCTCAGCCTCTCCTCACAGGGCTTGTGCTCGAGGCCTCTCCCCAGCCTCGTTGCCCTTCTCTGGAGATGTTCAAGAGTCTCAATGTCCTCCTTAAATTGAGGGGCTGTAGGAGAGCAACAGGCAGGAAGACAGTGGGCTGAGAGTAGGGAAAGGATGAGAGAAGACTGAATGAGAGCCCTCTCTTTCTCCTACTACCTCTCCAGTGTGTCACATTTTAACGCTACAACAAGTTGCATCTTGTGCTCTGTATGTATCAGCCTAAAATCACTGCTATATTGGGCACAATACATTGCTGCTATGTTGGGCACATGTGATGCCTGACATCACTTCCATGTCTCCTTATACCAGACTCCTCCACTGGCTAAGCAGTGATTAAGATCAGTTTCTCTCAGCAGAATTCAGGAGCTGCTGTACTACAGGAGTCCCCAAATTTCTCAGCACACTTTTTTTCCAAAGATCCCTGCCCTGGTAGGCAGTCCTCACTCCTGTGTACAGCACTGCCCAGTTTAGCATTAGCTGCAAATTCATAAAGGTTAACTTTGCACTTGAAGGATAAAACAAACAAACAAGCAAGCAAAAAACTCTCAAGAGCAGCAGGCTCTGTCATCCTGAGCTGGATGTTTTTCATCATGGTAGTTAAGGTGTAAGTTGAATAATATCCATCAGCCTCTTTGCAGCATTTACATCAGAAAGAAAGATGGGGTTTTATTTCTAGCACAAAACTACAAGCCTTCATTTAGCTTGTCTCAAGTCCAGTTTTGTCATATTTGTCCAGCTCTCTACAGATTCATGTTTCTTTAAGGCACAGAGACAATCCCAAGAGAATTAGAGGAGGCTCCATGCATGCAAAATGTAGGTCTGGTTACCACTGTCACATAACTATTTGTTGCAGGCTTTTTAAATACACTGGGACAAATTCATGACTCAGCTTGACTCATCTGAGTTCAAGGTCTTTTCTGTTCTTGGTCTCCTGCACCTACATCAGGCAGAGTTTGGTCCTGATGTCCAGATACATGCAAGCACAATTTGACCCTGGCCAAGGAGGAGGGAAACTAGCATTAGATGGCCTGGATAGGCAAACAATTTAATTCAGCTAAGTGGGAGACTGCTGTTTCCCCACCACTCTTCAGATGAAAATATTCTACATAATACTGTCACCTCTGTGTGTAACACATTCCTGATGTACACACTTGAAGGTGCTGAGTGATTTCCTTCTGTCTGTGTGTCTATGTGCGTCAGGGTAGGTGTGTGTTTGGGAGGTGACAGGTCATTCAGCTCCCTTATCTTCTCACCCCCTCTCGGGGTTTTTTTTTGTGAACTCAGAGTTTTTTCCACATTTGGAGAGGAGGGGGACAGCACAGCTCCAGAAGGAATTGCTGTCTGCAACTGCAAGCAGGGCCAGTGATCTGCATGCAAGCATCACCCTTCCAAAACTTTCAATGAACACAGGAGAAGCAGAGATGAGAAACACTGAATGTCTGTTTTCTAGGATAGGAGCTTTGCCTCTCCCATGAGATCTGAGCCTTGGAGTCAAAGCAACTTTCCCTGACACTGATTCAGCACAGACTTTGAACTTAAGGAGCTAGAAGGGAACCTATGCAAACATGCCAGATTTATTTTAATTATTTTTTTAATAAAGCATAAAGAAGTACAAACCTCTTTAGTCCAGATCAGAGGCACAAATGCATCTAAAGAACTGGCCTGTTTCAGGCAGAGACTTGTAAGTGCATATATACACACATGAAGCCAGAGGGATGAGGCTTGGACAGCAATGCCTAAAGAGTCACTGCTTGTTTATTGCATGCCCACATGACAGAGCCGATGTCAGTACACAGTGAACAAACATATTCATCCTGAGGCAGGCTTTAGCATTGATCTACATTGCAAAGCTCTGAAAAGCCTCTGGAATTCCAAGCATCACACCTGGGCTGGACAGTGCATTTCTAACTTTATTCATCTTTTTATGTCATAAGCCATGCGTCCCCCAAGATGCTGCCTGACCAGGTCCTGGCAGCACAGGAGCACTGTATACATACACTGAAAAGGCTGCTCCTTCCTACCACAGCTGCAGGCTCTGTCAGCAGCAAGATATTAATTTCTTAGAAAGGCACCAAGAAATGAGAATCTCTCTTTCTCCCAGGTGTACCTGCTGCAGAAGGATAGCATGAGATGGATTTCTTTCAGTTGACCAAGACAACAATGTCTCAAGGCACAGGAGAGAAGGGCTGCAGCTGGAGAAAGCAGATGTTCTTGTGCTGTAGTGTTGTGTTGTTCTCATCAGGCCTAAGAGGACAGAAAAAAGAACACAAATTTGCAAGTCACAAAAAGCCTGAGCTCTGTCTCTAGACTGCCATTGACACAGTGACCTTGAACAAGCAATCTGCCCATTATGTACCCCAGTAATCACCTCCTGCAAGATAACGTTGACAGCATCCACACTGCAGGGCAGGCTGTGAGGCTGGACTACTGCTAACAGGGGGCTGGAGATCCTTGAGTGAAGGTACAGCTGTATAGCAAAGCTGCATTAACTAACCTCCAGCTCAGAGCTGAAAGCATCCTTCCTAAGTTTCTACAGGCTTGAGAGGCCAGTTGTGCACTATAGGGACTGCTCAGGTCTGGCTGCAGTCAGACAGTTGTCAGCATAGGGGAGAAGATCTCTGCTTGCCTACCACCCATGCTAGCTACCTGTTGTGCCACATGCTGGCCTGGACCTAGTATGAGTTGACAGAGAGGGAGGAAAGAAGGCCACAAGCAGTTTCTAGGCAGTGACCATGCCACAGGCTGGATGGTCCACTGCACAGAGCTGTCACTTTTCATGTGCCCAGTTCCTAGAGGAGACAGCTGCCTCCCCATTTGGTAGCTTAGAGGGTCATAAGGGGGTGGACTTTTTGCATGGCCTCCACACAGATCCCTGTGTCTGGTGTGTGAGTCTCTTCAAAATATCTCAGGTCTCAGCCTTCCAGTTACCTGATTAACTGCCAGATCACAAATTTGTACCCAATTGAGTGAATCACACATGCAAATTGGGCAAAAATACCACAGCTTTGACTTCAGTACTTTTCCTTTTCCCTGGGAACGCACAAAGCCTTCCTGGGAGAGCCTCTCTGAATGTCCTGGACCTGCCCAGGAGAAGAGGTGCACACAGCAAGGGAGAGCAGAAACTGTTACAGTCAGGCTCTCCACTTTATTTTAGAAACATCCTGCAGAGATGGTGACCTCCTGTCACCTTCCTTGTGGGAAAAGTTAGCATGAAGTGTCAAGCTCAGCTATTTATATCACTGCTGATAGTCTTGCCTGTCTTCTAAAGAGGAGAAAACTCTCTTCCTAATAACCCCCAGGGATTAAAAAAAAAGCACATGAGGAAGATGACTGCACAGGAACATCCCTCCTGGCTCGCTGTGAATTGCCTAACTGTTCCTCAAAGCCCTGGCTAGTCTGACCAGAACCAGCCCGCCAGCTGGAGCAGGCAGCAGTGATGCAAAGTGCTGGCCAGTCCTTCAGGGGTTGCTGCATCACCAAGAGGATGGGCAAGACTGCTCCAAGGGTAAAAGACACTTCCCCTCCCTCAGAAAAAGGTAGTGCCAAAAAGGAATGGCAGAAAGCAGCCCGTGGCTGGCAAGCCAGCCTGGCGTATTAGCAGGTGCCATCCCCGCTGGGGTATTTTTATCATGGAATTTGGCAGTCACAAGGCAGCCCGCAGCTAAGCGGACTCCGCGCCTGGCCTGCAGCGTGATACTCGTTTTCCCCCCCAGCTTTTGTAGTGTTCCAGGTGATGATGAGGCTGAGCCAGCCATGTTGCTGGGTTTGTGCCAGGCCGCGCTGGTCTTTGTCACATACGCGTGTCCCAGTGCCAAGACCCCATGACTGCACACAGCTCCTGTGGTGAGCCAGCAGAAAGCCTGCAGCCAAAAGTACGGCCAGGCGGTGGCACAGCCCACAGCCCAGCGTGGATATGGATGGTTGCTGCCGAGACCATCTTCCCTCAGGTGCTGAGACCCTACAAAGACATCCAAAGGCAGCTTTTGCTGAGTCATGCCAGGGTTGGACAGGATTTGCCTGAACTATTCCAAACTAGGAATATGAAAGTCCACAGATGCTCACACACCGAGAGGTCAAAGCACACGAAGACATAGTAGTCTGGGAATGAGAAAAAAGAAACTATATGGAAAATTCCCAAGAATAGTAAAGCTCTGAGGGGAAAGGCTAGGTCAGAGGCAGTTCTACATATCCAGGAAGAGCTGTCAGGAGGAGACAACAATCCTTCTTTGCTTGCTGGCAGCGGAGAGCTGGATACCCACTTCTGTTGATCTAGAAAGCCCTCAGTCTGGCATTGTAAGAATAGCTCACTAATAACTAAAAAAGTCTAAGCCAAACAACACTGCTCTAGGAGTGAAACTACTTCTCCTGGGTTCTAAAACTCTTTTTTCTGTGGCCACCTACCCCCTTGCAGCAGCCACCTCAGCTCTCTATGTGGCTGTAGCAGGATGACCAGGAGTCATCTTTGGACAATCCCTCCTGTAAACAGTTTGTTCAGAGGAAGTCAGCAGAGAAAGGCAGAAGAAATGGCCCTACTGTCTAGCCTAGGCTTGGCTGCCAGCCTTGGATCCTTCTGATTTATACTCTCTTGGAAAATTTCGTGCATGTGTGAAGCAAGTGAATTACTGTTGTTCTCGCATCCATTAACTCCTCTTGCACTTGTATTTGCTTTACTTTGTGTTCGGTACACGCTGACTCTTAACATTTGCAAGTGTCTAAGTTTAGTAGCCTTCCCTAGGGAAAACAGCCAGTAGCAAAGCCTCAAACTACCAGCACATGGTAGGACTACTGGGAAGATGTGCTCAGTTTGTGACTGCTCATGCCCATGGCAGGAAGGAAAATGCACCCTTGGCACAGTCACGGAGAACTGTTCATTTTTACCCTAAAAAGCAAGGTGAACCAAGAAAAGGCAGCTGCCAAGTAACGACAGCAGGAGCAATAGGGGCACCTGCAAACAAGAGCAACTCATCTGGGAAAGAGGACACCCACCATTGTGCACACTGTCTTAGGGGGGATACTCCACGTGTACAGTTGTGCTACAGCGCATTGACATTGGATGCACCTGCGCACAACTGTATGCAGCTTGGTGCCTTGCCTTCACTTGGAAAAAAGTAAATTAAGATCCCTGACTCAGTGCAACGTTCTGTAAATGCTTCCCACCACTGATTTATCTGAAAATATTTAATCCCCAGTGCTCAAAGAATGAAGCCATATCTTAATTTCTCCAGAATGCAGAATCATAGAATCAATAAGGTTGGAAAAGACCTCAGAGATCATCAAGTCCAACCTGTCACCCAACACCTCATGACTAACTAAACCATGGCACCAAGTGTCATGTCCAATCCTTTTTTGAGCACCTCCAGGGACAGGGACTCCACCACCTCCCTGGGCAGCACATTCCAACGGCCAATTACTCTTTCTGGGAAGAACTTTCTCCTCACCTCCAGCCTAAACTTCCCCTGGCACAGCTTGAGATTGTGTCCTCTTGTTCTGGTGCTGGTTGCCTGGGAGAAGAGACCAACCCCCACCTGGCTACAACCTCCCTTCAGGGAGTTGTAGACAGCAATATGGTCACCCTGAGCCTCCTCTTCTCCAGGTTAAGCAATCCCAGCTGCCTCAGCCTCTCCTCATACGGCTGTGCTCCAGACCTCTCCCCAGCCTCATTGCCCTTCTCTGGAAGTGGCACTAAAGCTATTTCAGAGGGTAAGACAGACCCGCCCATTCACCAGTTTTTACCAGTGCAGACAAGACAAGTCAGAAAGTCTAGATGATTTTCTGTGTTGCTGCTCCTCCAGTTCTAGGCTGGCAGCTGGTGAAAGCTTCTGCATATGTCAAGCAGGCACCAGAATCCGCATTGGCATGATCGCAGTATGCTTGCCAAAGCCCATCCTTTGCTTCCTGGTACGCCACTTCTTCCCCCTCAGACAGACGGGCAGTAGGGCAGCAAGTGGTCACCTTCCTGTCCCCTTACCCAGGCAATGCTCACCCTTCCACAGGGCAGCCCTCAGCAGCACCAAGAGCATAACAGATTCACCTTTCAATCTTTGTCCCCTATATCTTTGCAGATGGACACTGCATATAAACAAATGATGGCATAAATCCCTGTGCGTGCTGCTTCATTAAATCATACCAGTCGCATAACTGCAGGAGGGGACGTTGTTCCCCCAACAAGCATCTCTCTCTGTTCTCCAGCTTCTGCTCACAGGAAAGCTACACAATATTGCTGCTGTAAATTTTGAGCTTTTAACAGTGTCTATTCTCCACAGACATTCTTTGCACAGTAAAAATAATTGGCTCTTAAAGACAAGACAAGGGACGATAAAGAAGGAGAGTTAACCATTTGGTCCCTACAGCTTTGGGATTTACCTTGTCTAGTACTTTCAGCATTTCATTATGATGATTAGTAAGTTTTTTCATTTATTTATTAAAAGGCTATTTTCAAAAAGAGTGACTGTAGGAGACTGTTATCTCCAAGGTAATACCACACTTTATAGCACCTAGTGCTTAACTCATGCACAAGGGAAAGCATTGCAGTGCCCTGGGCAGGTAAGTCTGGTGAGTGTAACTGGATCAAAAGGTTGCTCAAGTCACTCACACAGAGCCTCACAAAATTTTCTCTTTTTATCCATGAGGTTAAGTGACTTGGCGAGAAAGAATCAGAGTAAGAAACAAAAATGAAGTCAGCTCTCCTACATCTTCACTTTGTAATCTTACTGCCAGTCCATCAAACCATTCCTCTCATCAGACCACATACCAAACAGCACTTCCCAGGAGCGTCTGGTCCTTGGGAGGCATTTCAAAGGAGGCTTTTTCTTTGTCTGTTTCATTTGAACTGTGAATTTTGTCTCAGAGCTTAAGAAAGAGTAGGGAGTAAGATCCACCATTTAGATTTTGCAGCCATTCGCTCTAAGAGAGGTCTGACAGAGCAGCAGCAGATTAGGTTTACTGCACTGGCACAGCTTACCAAAGTCTTTACGCTTCCCAAATCATTTGCCTCTTGTAAATGAAACACTTGCAACTGGCAACACTGCAAAACCAAAGCAAAGCAAAACCGATGGGGAACGGGCACATGGGCAACAGGAAAGTTTTCTCTGCATTTCTGCTGTGGTGGCATCAAACTCAGAAATTAAGTCCAAAGCTGCAAGCTCTTCCTGTTCCAGGTGTTGGTGCAGGTATTACACAAAGGCAGCACAGGAAAGTGCTGAGCACTGCTCAGACCAAGCTGTAGACTCTAGTTTTATCTCCTAGGGGATCAGCCTATTAAAGGGTCCCCAGAGCACAGTTTGCAGACAGATGGATGCTGCATTAACTACGCAGTCTGCAGAGGATGCAATAAGCAGGCTGCAGCAAAAGGACTTGCTGGACCAAGAATAGATCTGGCTCAAAGTTCTGGCAGCTCATTTAACAGGTTGTAGTTGGGTTATGCAATAAAAGAGATCACTTTTAGCTTCAGTAGCTGAATTAATAAACAACAAACAAATCTCAACTAGCTGAATTAAAACAACAACAAACCAAATCCCAACACATTGTTCTCGGTGGATGTGGAACAAAGTTTTCAGCAAACAAGATCTCATTCTTTTCAGGTCAAAGGAAAACATTTCCTTTGACACAAAACAGATCATTTTGCACCATGCATCCCTGGCTGGGTATTTGCTAATCCTCTTTAGAACCTCTCTCTTCTATTTTTTCCCCACAGAGGCTGTGTCCAATTCTCCCTTCAAGACTTCTCTTCCCACTTAGTGAGCAGAAAAAATGGGAGACTGGAGTTTCCTGGGAGAATTCCTCGAGGAGGTCCACAAACACTCCACCGTGGTGGGGAAAGTCTGGCTGACTGTGCTCTTCATCTTCCGGATGCTGGTGCTGGGTACAGCAGCTGAGTCCTCGTGGGGTGATGAGCAGTCTGACTTCATGTGTGACACCCAGCAGCCTGGCTGTGAGAACGTCTGCTACGACAAGGCCTTCCCCATCTCCCACGTCCGGTTTTGGGTCCTTCAGATCATCTTTGTCTCCACTCCATCTCTGGTATACATGGGCCACGCAATGCACACAGTGCGCATGGAAGAGAAGAGGAAGATGAAAGAGGCAGAATTAGAGGCCCAGGAGATGAAAAACAATGGTGACACATATTACCAGCAGAAGTGTTCCATGGCAGAGAAGGCTGAGCTATCTTGCTGGGATGAGTCAGGAGGCAAAATCATACTCAGAGGAAGTCTGCTGAACACCTACGTCTACAGCATTTTGATTCGCACTGCCATGGAAGTGGCCTTCATAGTGGGGCAGTATGTCTTGTATGGGATCTTCCTGGAGACCCTGTATATCTGCCAGCGGGCACCTTGCCCCCATCCGGTCAACTGCTACGTTTCCCGTCCCACAGAAAAAAACGTGTTCATCGTCTTCATGCTGGCTGTGGCAGTGCTCTCCCTGTTCCTCAGTCTGGCCGAGCTGTACCACTTGGGCTGGAAGAAAGCCAAAGAGAGGTGCTCCAGGTCTTACAAGCCCAGCACCAGCACGGTCCCCGGGAGACTGGAGTCTGCCCCACAAGTGGAAAGGGCCCAGATGTACACTCCTCCCCCAGATTTTAACCAGTGCTTGTCAAGTCCCAACGGGAAGTTCATCAGCCCCTTCAGCAACAAAACAGCCTCCCAGCAGAACACTGCCAACTTTGCCACTGAGAGGGTCCACAGCCAGGAGGATGCTGCCGGTGAAGGGTCCTTCATTAAGTCCAGCTATGTGGAAAGTCCAGAGGTGGCCAATGAATGTGCAGCACCCACCTTCCCTGAGAACTACTTCAATGAGAAACGTCGATTCAGCAAGGCCAGCCGTGCCAGCAGCAAGGCGAGGTCAGACGATCTGTCTGTGTGACCTGTCTCCAGCCGGGATGAGGAGAAGGAGCAGTCGCAGTGCTTAGTAAAACTTCTGCAGAGTGGACTCCAGACTCCTGCCACCTACGTCTCTCTGTTTTAACATCCTCTTGCTCCTTCCCATCATTGTTACATTGCAGACAGCACCTCTCACAGCTTAAGGCAGGGGCAGCCACCAGGAGACACACACTGAAGACAGGCACCAATCTCAAGGTGTGAAACTCTTGTCCGCATTTTCATCAGGGACTGGAGACTCGCTGTCTTAGCCTGGTAGAGCACAGGCCAGCAGACTCCTGAGGCTGCCCAGCAGGTATCCACTGCGACACTGCATTCAACAGACTGACTGGAACTCACCCCCCTTGCTTCTTCTTTGGTGTCTATTCAACATTTGCTACATCAGCTTGGCAAATAGATAGAGCTGAAGCTTTTCTCACCTGCAGGGAGAGGAAACGCACCAGTAGGCATTCTGAAAGAAAGACTTTCTCATCTGCTTTGTCCTTGCTCTTTCTAATCCTCCCTTTTCCTACATGATCACAGATATTTTCTACCAGTTTACCAATACAATAAATTCTACTTGAATATTTGACACTGTATATATAACTCTTCCCTATAAATAAGGACATCTGTGGTCCCTCATGCACAGCTGCTTTATGTCTAACATTGGAATCCCTCCCTCATTCCTAAGTCAGCATATCAGACTGGCCCCAGGCATGATGCTTAGATGACCAGTTGATGAAGACTAGGGAATTTTCCCAAGATATTTATGTCATCAACTGTAAGCAAGACATCCATTAACAGAAATAGAGACTCTCCTGTGAGAACAGATATCTCACTAGTAAAACAGAAGAATTATGTGGAAATAAAGTGGGTTTCCCCCTTTTAAAACCCATCTTTCAAGCCACCTGAATGCTGATGAAAGGGTAATGCCAGCTGCCAATCTGAGATAAAAGCATCATCTGTTGATCTGCAGAAGAGGTACGGCCCATGTCTTCTCCTCACAAACCTACCAAAACACTTCAGTTCTGCACATCACTCGTCTCTTGGCGGCTCTCTCAAGCCTGCCTGCCAGTGCAAGCCAAGATATTTGTCCTCACAGTAAGTCACTGTTCGGCCATCAGCGTCATCTTCATCTCCACTCCATCCCTAGCACATATGGCAATAAGAAACCACCCATGGACCAGCTCTTTCCACTACTGCAGCCTCTCAGAGCAGCGATTGCACAGTGAGTTTGGTGGGTCAGGTCTGTAGGCAGCTCCCACTCTGTTTTCTCGGTGCAGTGCTGACTTCCATCTTTTAAAGAGTTTGCTAAACAAAGCTAAGCTGCTCCCTGTTGTTTACCCTGCACTGCCCTTTCAGACACGGGCCACAGCTTCCCAACACTGGACTGCAGAAGCAAATGGCCAGGGAGCTGCTTATGAGGGGACTGAGCCATTCCCTCTCTTAGGGCCACTGAAAGGGATCGTGAATCCTTACTCCTGAACTTTGGCACAGCTCTCTGTCCACAAACACACATGTTCACACATAGAGGGGGGAAAACCACGTTTTTGGGTTTGTTTTTTGTTTATATACGTGTATTTTTTAATCCTGAAAAGACCTGTGTGCTCTCCTTAATGTGAGATTTTAGTCAATTGTGCCTAGGTTTTTCCAAATAAAGTTCTAACTCCATCTCTCCTTGTTGATGTTTCTCCTCTCTCATGTCTGAGAATGAGCTGCTAGCACCGGGCTGCCCGCCAGCCTTTGTTGCTCAGAGATCACAAAACTTCCCATTGCCCAGAGTGGCAGGGATGAGGGGAGGGTTCAGCCAGGGGGATAAATAATAAACACTGGGAAATGATTGATTGACTGCCTAACAGAAACTCCCTCCAGTTCTCTTGATGCCTCCACATTATCGAGGAAGACTGGGAAGAGATGGCCAGAGAGCAGAGCTTCCACACTCTTGCAATGGAAACACTCCCTTCTTGTATCCCCCTGCCACACCTCTGCACCCAGAGACCACCTACAATGTTAGGCCAACTCAGTGGGAAAAGGGTGGCAAAACCTGTTCCCTGAGCATCTCATTGCTTGCCCATGCAGTAAAAGTGCCCTGAAAGGCATTTTTAAGAGGCAAGGTCTTGAGAGATGTTGAGAATCCACTGCTAATCATCTCTGCAAAGTGCTCCTGTGGGTACTCAGCCTTCTTAAGACATAGTTGCCCAGCACAAATAAAACCCTTTCCTCTCCCAGCTGATGACTGCCCTCTGAGTTTCATCCTTTGCTCCCACTTTCTTTCACGGGCTCCCTCATTCTGATATTGGATCCCCCTGTCCACTCAAAGGAAATAACCTTCCTGCCTTCCTCCACACAATATCTCATCCCATGGGACTCTGCAGGCTGGGAAACTGGAGACGAATAAAGCTCAGAGTCCAAGCAAGAAGCCTGAGAGAAGACACAAAGAGTGAAACTGGAATTCAATGAGGACACAGGGACAAGGACTTTTAACTGTGCTAGAAACTCCAGGGACCCTTTAAGATTAAAGGAGCCTAGTTTGGGAGGTTTTCATCCCAGAAGGGAGGATGCCACAGCCACACAATGAAGCAAGGAGGCAGGATTACTCCCACAGGCCTGGAATTTTTAACTGGCATGTGCACAGCCATAAGCATGTCCCTTAGGGTGCCACCTTGCTGGGAGACGTGTAATGGGCAAGTCAGGATCACAGAACTGTCACAGAACTGCCCTCAAAGATCACCCAGTTCCAACCCCCTGCCATGAGCAGGGACACCTCACACTAGATCACTCCCCTTGGAAATCTGGGCTGTTGAGTGGTATTACCATTTCTCTGGGGCAAGCACTAACCCAGGCCTCATTCAATAAACTGTGCTTTGTCTGTGACAAGTAATAGACCAAATGTTAAGAACTGTGAGCTACAGTCTCTGCTGGAGAGCAAAGTATAGTCTAAAAATAAGGGCAAGGAACTTCTCTATGCCATTTCAGATCTCTAAGATCCAGGTGTATTCACCAGGGATGTTTTGGTGGAGACCACAGCAGTGCAACCATCCCAGCTCTCTGTCACCCAGCCTAGACAACATGTGTATCAAAGCAGGTATCTCCCTCTGTCATTCATTCCTTAACAAATCCCTGGTTCCATCTTCCAGGCATAACAAGTGGGGAATATTTGATGGATGGATGTTTGCACTGCCTGACAGACCATAAACTTGTGATTCTTGGAATCCACTGTCACGGCCAGCCAGGCTATCACATCACAATAGGAGCACATTTACTTCAGCCAGCAAGCAGAGAGGCTGGCCTGTCATTTCAGACAGTTGTTGTATTTATTGCTTTGTACCAGATGGATGAATGGATGGACAATCTTATAGTTGTGACCTAAATCAACATTATACATAAGCTTCAGCCCTTGGACAGTCACTTAATCTTCAAATGGCAGCATTACAAAGACAGTGCTCTGAGGAGGGACAGAAAAGAAAATGTGAGAGCTGCTCATTCTGCCGTTCTCCCTCTTTTCTCCAGTCTCTTCAGCCTCTTAAAAATGAGTTTTCCCCATCAGCTGTCCCCCGTCATCAGCTTGGTTGGCACACCCCTAACCATTTCAGCATTGCCTCCTCTGACTGGTGTCTGAAGGAGCCAGAAGTCAGTTCTGATCTACAGCCTCCTGCTGATCATCTGCCAAGCCTAAGATAGGAGAATAGGGAAACGTGTGTTTCAACAAGCTCTTAAAACAGAAATACTTAATCCTATAAAAAGAGAAGTTATATTTAATAATGCATAGAATGCCAAAACTAACACAGTAATTAATTGAGAAAAGGTCATGCCTGTAAGTCCTTCTCCCCAAACAGCACAGTGGGACAGATGAGTGGGCTGAGAAAAATGAGGGAGAAATTGAGAGAGGTACTTAAAAGTATTAACTGATCTAGAGCACATGGATTGAGGAAGTGGTGGTGGTTTTTTCTCTTTCAGAATAGGTGAGCAAGGCAACATTCAAGCAAACTCAAAGCTGGCAAAATTCCAGGTGGTTAAAAGGGAACAGGTGAAAAGATGCCAGACTACACAATCTCCCCTCAAACACTTTTCCACTGAGCATCACTGAGACCAAGGAATTAGGAAGATCCAAAACCCAAATAATAAAAGCATTGTGTATCATAAGAGCAAGAAGATGCAAATGGCCAAAGTATGAAGGATAAAGAAAGTCACAATTCAAACAATCAGTATGATTTCAGAAAACCTGGCCTGCAGCAATGGTAAACACTGCTGACTGCCAGCATCAGCAGGAGGTGTGGAGGAGCAGCTCTCCTGACAGTGCTGCTGCCTCCTGGAAAGCCTAGGACTAACACAAGCACAAGGCCTGCTGTCCCCAGGGGAACCCCTTCTGTCACTGCTTCCTTGGGAGGCTCTTCAAGTTTCCTAGAATCAGAGAATGGTTTGGGTTCAAAGGCACCATAAAGATCATCTAATTCCACCCCACTAGACCAGGTTGCTCAAGGCCCTGTCCAACCTGGCCTTGAACTCATTCAGGGAGGAGACATCCACAACTTGCCTGGGCAACATGTTCCAGTGTCTGAAAGAAGACTGCAGACTTCCTCCTGTCTGGACTTTCACCAGCTTACAGTGATTATTACCTTTGTGAAATACTACTGTTGCCATCATTTGCATTTCATAGTGCCTCACAGCTCAGAACACTCCTGTATGACAAGTCTGCATTCACATCCTTATTTTCTTGAGGAAGAAAATGAGTCCTGGTGAATGTCATAGTTTGACCAAGCCACACAGTCGTAGTGTAGCTGATACATTGCTAAGGTTTGTGACTAATTATCACAATTACATTCATGGTTCCACCATGTGAATTAAATAGTGTTTGAAAAATACCCACCAAAGAAACAGTGTGTTCCAGTGTTTTAATGCTGCTTGGCTTATGCAAACAGGGAGGCTCAGAGGAGACCTTCTGGCTGTCTACAACTCCCTGAAGGGAGGTTGTAGCCAGGTGGGGGTTGGTCTCTTCTCCCAGGCAACCAGCACCAGGACATAAGGACACAGTCCCAAGCTGTGCCAGGGGAGGTTTAGACTGGATGTTAGGAAGAAGTTCTTCATAGAAAGAGTGATTGGCCATTGGAATGTGCTGCCCAGGGAGGTGGTGGAGTCACCATCACTGGAGGTGATTTGGAAGAGCCTGGATGGGGTGCTCGGTGCCATGGTTTAGTTGATTAGATGGTGTTGGATGATAGGTTGGACTTGATGATCTCAAAGGTCTCTTCCAACCTGGTTAATTCTATTCTATTCTATTCTATTCTATTCTATTCTATTCTATTCTATTCTATTCTATTCCATTCCATTCCATTCCATTCCATTCCATTCCATTCTATTCTATTCTATTCTATTCTATTCTATTCTATTCTTGGCCACAATGCAGTCTGGCCAAAAGTATGCCCAGGCTCTTTATGCACCTGGACTCAGCAGGCTCCACCTGTCCCAAGGGATTTTGGCACCTCATGCCAGCAGGGGTTACAGTAGAGGATGCTGCAGAGGGCTCATGCCAGTCTTTGCACATATTAGGAATAAATATTAGGAACAAATAACAACACTGTGGTGATTACGTTGCCAGCTGCAGCAGAGGATTAAGAATGAGGATGGAGAGTGGCAGCTTCTTAAGATACAATTTTTAGCTGGAAAAATTGTGACTCTGAAGTGCAAAAATTAATGGGTTTGCTTTTACCTTAAATGTGTGTTGCTTATATGCTCTAGATGATTGAAGATCTTTCTCAGAACCACAGAACTGTAATACCATATATAGATATATAGCATTGTCAAGCAAAGGCGATGACAGAAGAAGAGAATCAGATGCACTTATAACACACACTCTAGCCAAATAATGCAGAAATGCTTCATTTTTCCTCCAGTGAACACTGCTCTACATATTTTAAAATCAATTTGCCAAGGCCACGTTCACACACCGCCGCTGGTTTCCCACAGACTCCTGAGCAATTGAGTTTGACGGGCACCGGAGTCCTCAGGAAGTGAATGCCAGCCATGGAAACAAGATTTTCAGTTTCAAGACTGGAAGCTGCCAACGTGGTGCCCATCCACAAGCAGGGCCGGTTGGATGAGCCAGGGAATGATAGGCCTGTCAGCCTGACCTCAGTGCCAGGCAAGACTATGGAACAGGTCATCTTGAGTGCGATCACACAGCACTTACAGGATGGCCAAGGGCTCAGGCCTAGCCAGCATGGATTTAGGAAGGGCAGGTCCTGCCTGACCAACCTGACCTCCTTCTATGATCAGGTGACTGCCTGGTGGATGTGGGGAGGCCTGTGGATGTGATCTACCTGGACCTCAGCAAGGCCTTTGACACCGTCCCCCACAGCAAACTGCTGGCCAAGCTGGCAGCCCATGGCTTGGACGGGAGCTCTCTGAGCTGATGGTAGGCTGAACATGAGCCTGCAGTGTGCCCAGGCAGCCAAGAGGGCCAATGGCATCCTGGCCTGCATCAGGAACAGTGTGGCCAGCAGGAGCAGGGAGGTCATTCTGCCCCTCTACACTGCACTGGTTAGGCCACACCTTGAGTCCTGTGTCCAGTTCTGGGCCCCTCAGTTAAGGAAGGAGGTTGACTTGCTGGAGCGTGTCCAGAGAAGGGCAACAAAGTTGGTGAGGGGCTTGGAACACAAGCCCTATGAGGAGAGGCTGAGGGAGCTGGGGTTGCTTAGCCTGGAGAAGAGGAGACTCAGGGGTGACCTTATTGCTCTCTACAACTCCCTGAAGGGAGGTTGTAGCCAGGTGGGGGTTGGTCTCTTCTCCCAGGCAGCCAGTACCAGAACAAGAGGACACAGTCTCAGGCTGTGCCAGGGCAGGTTTAGACTGGATCTTAGGAAGAAGTTCTATACAGAGAGAGTGATTGCCCATTGGAATGGGCTGCCCATGGAGGTGGTGGAGTCACCTTCATTGGAGGTGTTCAGGAAGAGGCTTGATGGGGTGCTTGGTGCCATGGTTTAGTTGTTTAGGTGGGTTGTATTGTATTGTATTGTATTGTATTGTATTGTATTGTATTGAGGTGGGTTGGATTGGTTGATGAGTTGGACGAGATGATCTTGAAGGTCTCTTCCAACGTGGTGGTGTATTGTATTGTATTGTATTGTAAAGTTCTTCCCAGAAAGAGAGATTGGCCATTGGAATGTGCTGCCCAGGGAGGTGGTGGAGTCACTGTCCCTGGAGGTGTTCAAAAAAGGATTGGACGTGGCACTTAAAGCCACAGTATCACAGTATCACCAAGTTTGGAAGAGACCTCAAAGATCATTGAGTCCAACCTGTCACCCAACACCTCATGACTAGACCATGGCACCAAGTGCCACATCCAATCCCCTCTTGAACACCTTCAGGGATGGTGACTCCACCACCTCCCTGGGCAGCACATTCCAATGGCAAACGACTCTCTCCGTGAAGAACTTTCTCCTCACCTCCAGCCTACACTTCCCCTGGCACAGCTTGAGACTGTGTCCTCTTGTTCTGGTGCTGGTTGCTAGAGAGATGAGACCAACCCCTTCCTGGCTACAACCACCCTTCAGGTAGTTGTAGAGAGCAATGAAGGTTACCCCTGAGCCTCCTCTTCTCCAGGCTAAGCAACCCCAGCTCCCTCAGCCTCTCCTCACAGGGCTGTGCTCAAGGCCTCTCCCCAGCCTTATTGCCCTTCTCTGGACACGTTCAAGTGTCTTGATGTCCTTCCTAAACTGAGTTTAGTTAGTCATGAGGTGTTGGGTGACAGGTTGGACTTGATGATCTCTGAGGTCTTTTCCAACCTTACTGATTCTATGATTCTATGATTTTGTTCTCACACACAGAAGGTTTCATAATCCCCTTGCAAGGTCCTACACTTCCCAAGCACAAATGTAGCAAAAGCATGGTGAGGGCACTGCAATGCCAGCACAGAACATGCTATCCCCTTCCCTAACAGAGTTTGTCATGCAGGGGTTTGCAGCCTGCCTACTAACACAAAACACCAGCCTGTGGAATTAAAGCAATCATATCTCACTTGGCATCAAAATGCATTCCCCTAGAGCAAGCCAGGGAGCAAAACTCAGAATGGTTGCAATATTTGCCTAGTCCTTTAAAATTATTTCTGGAGGAAAGGCCTGTAGGACTGTTACATTTAAGACACTTTCCTCCCTTGAACTGGCTACATCTTACAAACTGATTAGGTACTTTTTTTTTCCTCTATTCAGACAGCCCATGACAAGCAACAGTCCAACTGCAGCATTTGAAGGAGCAAGACCAAGCCCCTTACAGACCACAGTTATCTCCTGAGAGGACATATAGAATAGAGTAGAATAGAATAGAATAGAATAGAATAGAATAGAATAGAATAGAATAGAATAGAATAGAATAGAATAGAATAGAATGGAATAGAATTAACCAGGTTGGAAGAGACCTTTCAGATCATCAAGTCCAACCTATCACCCAACACCATCTCATCAACTAAACCATGGCACTAAGGGCCATGACACCTCCACCACCTCCCTGGGCAGCACTTTCCAATGGCAAATTACTCTTTCTGGGAAGATCATCTTCCTAACATCCAGCCAAAACCTCCCCTGGCACAGCTTGAGACTGTGTCCTCTTGTTCTGATGCTGGTTCCCTGGGAGAAGAGACCAACCCCCACGTGACTACAACCTCCCTTCAGGGAGTTGTAGACGGCAAGAAGGTCTCCCCTGAGCCTCCTCTTCTCCAGGCTGAGCAACCCCAGCTCCCTCAGCCTCTCCTCACAGGGCTGTGCTCAAGGCCTCTCCCCAGCTTTGTTGCCCTTCTCTGGACACATTCAAGTGTCTCAATGTCCTTCTTAAATTGAGGGGCCCAGAAATGGACACAGGACTCAAGGTGTGGCCTAACCAGTGCTGAGCACAGGGCAGAATGACCTCCCTGTTCCTGCTGGCCACACTATTCCTGATGCAGGCCAGGATGCCATTGGCCTTCTTGGCCACCTGGGCACACTGCTGACTCATGTTCGACCTACTCTCAACCAGTACCCCCAGGTCCCTCTCTGCCTGGCTGCTCTCCAGCCACTCTGACCCCAGCCTGAAGCACTGCCTGGGGTTGCTGTGACCAAAGTGCAGTGCCCAGCACTTGCACTTGTTGAATGCCATCATGTTGGACTCTGCCCATCTCTCCAGCCTCTCAAGGTCCCTCTGGAGAGCCCTTCTACCCTCCAGCAGCTCAACACCTGCTCCCAGCTTGGTGTTGCCTGCAAATTTACTGATGATGGACTCAATCCCCTCATCCATATCATCAATAAAGATATTGAACAGGATGGGGCATGTACATGTACAGGGCTAATAAGAAACTGTTTTGCTTAAGTAAGACTACCTTAGGCAATTGTATGCCAGGATGCCATTGGCCTTTTTGGCCACCTGGGCACACTGCTGGCTCGTGTTCAGCCTACTATCAACCAGTACCCCCAGGTCCCTTTCTGCCTGGCTGCTCTCCGGACATTCTGACCCTATCCTGTGGTACTTGGGGCTGGATCACAGTAGGAAATTGTTCAGGGATTACTCTGAGCTGGGGTTTGTGAGTCGCTCTTCATTGCAAGGTTAACTTAGATAAGAAGGCCCAGGACAGATGCAGCCATGATAGAGATGAAAATGAACTGTTATGGACTCTTTTGAGAGTTAAGTTTTCTTATTCACATTGGACATGAACCTAAGTTCAAAAAGGCATGTGGGTGATGGTCAGCCATATGACAATATAAAGAAAGCAAAAGAGACATCAAAGTGATCTTCTTGGAAACTGGGTATGAGCTGCATGTTTTTAATAGAAGTCCCAGCAAAACCCAACACAGCTGTATTCAGCTACACACAGGGTTTCACTTGAAAGCACGTTACCCACCAGCTCCTACCCTTAAAAGGAATCAGATTAGCAGGGAGAGTCAAGCCTGAGGTCAGAAATTTGCTGCTCTTTGCTTGGGGGATTTTCTTGTTTGGTTTTGCTTTTTGTTGTGTGTGGGGTTTTGTTGGGGGTTTTTTTTTGTTGTTGTTTGGTGTTTGTTTTGGGTGTTTTTAAGTAAATGCTGTGCCAGGTCTTCAGCCTGGGAACAAAGTCTGAGATTGAGAAGTGTTCCTGACAGAACTAGTTTGACGGGTGCCAGGCTATGGGCAAGGCATCTCAGAAACAAGTGCCTAAAATTAGCCATTGCTAAATCACATAGGCCAATGAAACCGTGTTCAGTTCCCACCTTGTTTTCCTTCCACTTCAGCCCAGATTCAAGGATGCACTTTGGTACTCATATGTAGCAGATATTGCCACCACCTTTGCTGCATAACATGAACTGTAAACCCAAAATCACACCTTGTAGTCCAATGGGGGGGGGAGGGGAGAGCTTTTTTCAAATTGATTTTCCCCTTACAGACCACAAGAACTCTTCCCTCACCTTTTTTAACTCTGAAATTAGGCTTTACAGTCTTCCCTCCCTCTGTGATCTTGTATTTTGCCCACTTCCTACGGTACAGGTAGCCTATAGCTTTTAAAGGTGCTCCTTCCCACAAGCCAAATCAGGGCTGCCACCACCCCTGTGTGAATTTATAAGCAAGCAGCAAGGCTGCAGTGCACATACAGACATGCATCATATACTAGTGCTACACATCCATACTGTCTCACACTCAGAAACACAAATACAGCTGGGCCTGGCTGCACTGCCACACCTTGAGTCCTTTGTCCAGTTCTGGGCCCCTCAGTTTAGGAAGGACATTGAGACTCTTGAACATGTCCAGAGAAGGGCAACGAAGTTGGTGAGGGGTTTGGAACACAAGCCCTATGAGGAGAGGCTGAGGGAGCTGGGGTTGCTTAGCCTGGAGAAGAGGAGGCTCAAGGGAGACCTTATTGCTGTTTGCAACTACCTGAAGGGAGGTTGTAGCCAGGTGGGGGTTGGTCTCTTCTCCCAGGCAGCCAGCATCAGAACAAGAGGACACAGTCTCAAGCTGCACCAGGGGAAGTTTAGGCTTGATCTTAGAAAGAAGTTCTTCCCAGAAAGAGAGACTGGCCAATGGAATGTGCTGCCCAGGGAGGTGGTGGAGTCACATCACTGGAGGTGTTTAAAAAGAGCCTGGATGAGGCACTTGGTGCCATGGTTTAGTTGATTAGATGGTGTTGGGTGATAGGTTGGACTTGATGATCTCAAAGGTCTCTTTCAACCTGGTTAATTCTATTCTACTCTATTCTACTCTACTCTACTCTACTCTACTCTACTCTACTCTACTCTACTCTACTCTACTCTACTCTACTCTTTTCTATTCTATTCATACAGTGCCAGCTCCAATCTTAGCCCCAGCACCTCTATTCCATAGACTGGCCTGCAAGTGAAGCCTACAGCTTGCTCTATTTCACTTAAGAAGACAAAATCAAGAAGCATTTTAATCCTGATATGCAGGTACTTACAATGGGGACAACACTTGTGACATCCAATTGCTCTTCTAACAGAAGCACTCTCATAATGAGAAGTATTGTTTTAATTAACAATTGGAAAGCACAGTCTAGGGATGAGCTAATGTCCAATTATTGCAATGGGGTTTAAGAAGGTGTGCCCTGGTACTAATAGAAGTTACTGATGCCATCAGAAATTACTGGTTCAGGTACTCTCCCCTGCACTATGCAGTCAGACCAGACACCCCAGAACTAAAACCTACAACTCTGTGAAACCTTCACTGCAGTCAAAACAATGCAGTTTGTAATGACTTTTTAATTCTTTGTCCTCAGAGCTGCTCTTTGTTTCAATCCATTGAACAATATTCATTAGCTTCAAATTAGGGTAATTGAAAAGAAGAGAACCTGTAATAGTTTTTGACCATAGGAGACATATCGCATTCCCTTCTCCGAATCATTGCTGCCTCTGTTGGTTTGCAGCCATGTATCACCACGAATCTTTCTTGAGGAATGACAAATGCATAGTGAAAAACATTGTGCTGTCCCTTTCTTGCAATCATGTGGGTTTACAACACACATTTCCCTTTCCATTTATTCTGTTATCTTAGAAAGGAAGGACATTCAGCTCCAATGCCAAGACTGTTCGGCCTCTGACCCTTTTTGGTGGCTGAAACCACAGATACTAACGCCCTACAAAAGCTCATGTGTGTTAACAACCCTTAAAATAAATACTGAAAAACAGTTTTATGACAAAACTGATGTTAACCACACCATTGCCTGGAATGCTTCAAATTCTTCCACTCATGGAATCCCAGTCGCCGGCATTCAATGACTCCCAATTGAGACATGAGAACTGGCAGTGGCATAAATACCCACAGAGTGCTGGCTGGTACAGCTGACAGTCAGATAGCATCAGAATGGCAACCAAAGATAAGGCTGAGCCTGGACAAGCAGCTCGGGCACTGGCCTGAAACCTTGCAGAGTGCCCTCAGGCTCCTACTCCAGTAAGCTTTGTGTCTGACAACAGAGTAGTCACCCAAGTTTCTGTTAGGATGGAATTCCCATCTACAAAATCAATATTGTGGCCTTGGCCTCTTGCTAAATAGGTATTGAGATCCTATGGAAATAAATGCAATGCCCTGAGGTACACAAGAGATGGACAGGGCAACCAGAATGAAATAAAATCACAGAATCAGTAAGGTTGGAAAAGACCTCAGAGATCATCAAGTCCAACCAATCACCCAACACCCCATGACTAACTAAACCATGGCTTCAAGTGCCATGTCCAATCCCCTCTTGAACACCTCCAGGGACGGGGACTCCACCACCTCCCTGGGCAGCACATTCCAATGGCCAATCTCTCTTTCTGGGAAGAACTTTCTCCTCACCTCCAGCCTAAACCTCCCCTGGTGCAGCTTGAGACTGTGTCCTCTTGTTCTGGTGCTGGTTGCCTGGGAGAAGAGACCAACCCCCACCTGGCTACAACCTCCATTCAGTTAGTTGTAGAGAGCAATAATGTCTCCCCGGAGCCGCCTCTTCTCCAGGCTAAGCAACCCCAGCTCCCTCAGCCTCTCCTCACAGGGCTGTGCTCCAGACCTCTCCCCAGCTCTGTTGCCCTTCTCTGGACACGTTCAAATGTCTCAATGTCCTTCTTAAACTGAGGGGCCCAGAACTGCACACAGTACTCACGGTGTGGCCTAACCAGTGCTGAGTACAGAGGCAGAATGACTTCACTGCTCCTCCTCTTTGTGTCCAAAGGAAATCAGCTACAGAGGAGGGGAAATTAGGATAAAAATTCTGTGTCTTGAGCTACAGTAAAGCACAGGTATGGCACTCTGTGTCTACCCATGCAGAGCGCACAAAAGCAGCATAGAAATATTTGTTTCATAATAGCAGTGTTTCTGTAACTATGAGGGTCCAGAGCCGTCAGGCAAGACCTGAAGGAAAGGTCATATCTGTCATTCAAACAGCTACTAATACAGTTTGAAAAACAGCAGACTTCTTGCATATATGAAGCATTCTTGTGTTTTCCTTCCTCACAGCCTTCCTCCTGAGGCAAAGTGTAAGTGTTATTCCCATCTGCCGAACGATAATCTGAGTTTGATTGGCCTGCTGAACGCTGCATGCGAAATTACACTGACTTTGATTCAGTTCAAGTTCCCAGTGCTCCCTCCACCATTCTCATTCTGTGTCAGGACCCAGTTTCAAGTTCATTAGCTTCATGTCTTGAATTAGCACCTACCATCTGCATACAAATGTACTATTTGCAGCTAGCGTTTCAACAGCTTTCCAAACCCGTGAAAACTCTCAGCAGAGACGGGGCTCGCCTCTCCCAGCACTGTTGCACAACTCAGCTTCCTGTGTGCTGTTCTCTGTTCTGCCATGGATGCACAGCATCGCCAGGGCACATCATTAAATCTCCTCACAACACCATCTCTCCTGGGTGTGCACTAGAAATCACAATGATGCAGGTACAGCTCCTGCAGGTACAGCTTCTCTGGGAAGTGGGATGGAATACCAACCGTGAGCTCCTTTGCAGAGCAGGAAAGGGAGACACTATGGACATATGTACCATAAAGATAATAAGGGATAGCTATGTATTTCTTCATTTAAAATACTAGCTGCTGGTTTGCACTGGATTTCTCTTGCTGATTGCAGTAATGGCATGTCCCTTTATTTATGAATGTAAAACCAACAATGGTATGTCTCATCTCTCTGCTAGTTCTTGGTACAAGGTGTGTTAGGCCACCCCTTGAGTCCTGTGTCCAGTTCTGGGCCCCTCAGGTTAGGAAAGATGTTGAGTTGCTGGAAGGTGTCCAGAGAAGGGCAACAAAGCTGGGGAGGGATCTGGAGCACAGCCCTGTGAGGAGAGGCTGAGTGAGCTGGGGTTGCTTAGCCTGGAGAGGAGGAGGCTCAGAGGAGATCTTATTGTTCTCTACAGCTACCTGAAGGGAGGTTGTAGACAGGCAGAGGTTGGTCTCTTCTCCCAGGCCCCCAGCACCAGAACAAGAGGACACAGTCTCAAGCTGTACCAGGGGAGGTTTAGGCTGGAGGTCAGGAAGAAGTTCTACGCAGAGTGAGTGATTGCCCCATTGGAATGGTCTGCCCAGGGAGGTGGTGGAGTCACCTTCATTGGAGGTGTTTGGGAGGAGACTTCATGGGGTGCCATGGTTTAATTGATTAGGTGGTGTTGGATGATAGGTTGGACACGATGATCTTGAAGGTCTCTTCCAACCTGGTTTATTCCACAACTGGTATCAAACCACATCTGAAGACCACCAGCCTCTGCCATAATTCAGCTGGTCTTGTGCTTCCTCGTAGCTGGTGATGGGGAGCTAACTGTTGTTGGCTCCCTACTGACTTACACTATCTAATGTCTGTGTCAGTCTGATATGGAAAACAGTTTTTCCACTTGACCATACGAAACATATTAAAGAGATCTGCCACATATTTGCATTTCAGCACTGAAAAATAAAGTGACAAGACTCGACATCTGCTTTGAAATAGCTCTGGTTTAGACCAACAAAACTGATTTTCACAAACCTATGGGGAAAATGTAGGTCTCTTGGGGGGAAAAAAGGGGGTTTTCCATGGATGTGAGAGCTGCAGGACCAAGAATAGAAGGATGAATATAAGCCTTTCAAAGCAGAGATTTGTCATGGAAATTCTGACAACTGTCAACGTGAGCAATGCCGCCAGGCACCACTCAAAGTCTACAGCGTCTTTCAAACCTGTCATGGGTTTGCAGACAGGGCTAAAATAAATGCAGAAATGCAGGAATAAATATACACACACAGATATATATATATATATTATTGTTCAAAAAAGAACAGGTGGTCCTGCCAGCAGTGTAAAGATGACTCTTGAAAACAACTAATGCCCAGATAAGCAGCCTTCGCTATCCACACAAGCAGCACATCCAGAGCTCTCCTTGAGTTCTACCACTCTGCAAGCCATAATAATCTGGGATACTGACTCTCTGTCATGACAAGGCCTGAGGACTTCCAAGCCTCTTGATCTCCTTCACCCAACATATTCACACAATTCCACCCTGCTGACCTTCAGCGGATTTTTGCCCTTCTGAAAATAACAACACACGAAACAGCTGCTGAAGCCAGAAACGTCTTGAATGTAAATAGGACAGGTCCCTGAGATGAGGTTTATGTCCTCTCTTCTAGCTCCCCACCACTTGATCTGATTCCTTCAAAAAGGGACTGGACGTGGCACTTGGAGCCATGGTTTAGTTAGTCATGAGGTGTTGGGTGACAGGTTGGACTTGATGATCTCTGAGGTCTTTTCCAACCTTATTGATTCTATGATTCTATGACTCTATGGATCTATGATTCTACCTTCATATAACAAAGATGAGTAAATACTGAAGATGAAAAAGGATCAGGGTACTATGCACAGCTCCTGAGGACTCCAACAGCAAGCCTGGGATGACTGCATGTTGAAACTCCTCAGGTTCACTACCTGCAGGAAGGCAAAGAAGAAAACTGGAAGCAGTCTTGAAGTCTCAAAATTTATACTAAACCTGCAGCAAAATAAAAGGTTAATATTTTACCCCAGATTCCAGTCATATTGCCCCAGTCCTCCACAGGAAGATGACTGAGGTGGCAGGTTGTATCACATACATAAATCCTAGTCCTTGGTCACTTCTCTGTGAGTATGAAAGCACAACAACTTTGCTAGGAACTGTAAGGCTCAATGTGTTCTCTTTGCAGGCTTCTCCCATGGGCACTTGGAATAAAGTAACTAGTTTTACACTTGCACCACCTTCTTTGACTTCCTATCATCCAAACCATTTGGTGTAACATATATTCACAAAAAGAAAAGGAGGTGGTAACGTTCAGAAGTGCCAACTGGTTAAATGCTGCCACAGGAAAGCACATCTGCCACTCATCAGATTGCAGAGACCCAGGACGCTGCAGTGAAAGACTGGCAGCTCTCCCACCTCATCCAGACAGCTCCACCATGCAGACATGGAGAGTTCACCTGATGGGGCTGGGAACAGCTCATCCAGCTTGCTTCTGGGGACTCCTGCTTATCTCAGCCTTTATCTGCACAGGAAAAAGTCTTTAAGACTGAGGAGAAAAGTGGCCTGCTGTTATCCCAGAGAGGTGCATAATTGAGTCGGCATGATGCCGCAGACTACCAAATGCAGCAGATGGCTGCAGGCATCATCCAGTTTAGGATGACAAAGTTTGAACAAAAGAAAAACAGAAGGCAGGGAGTGAATCTTCTGTGATAGGTTACAGGGCAGGGGATGAACCTTCATGCAGTCACTGTTGCCCAGCACTCAGCCAGCTTCCAGCTCTCCTGATGCCACACCAACAGTGGCCAAATGCTCAAGACTGTCAATTACAAGGAAAAGACAGGCAAAATCAGGTGGTCCCTGGCAAAAGGGACAGGAAACAACCAGCTGACTAATGCCTCCTTTCTAAAAGTCTTAGAAGAAAATCTCCAAGAGTGTTCTCATGATACCAGCCCTAAATGCCACAACTCTGACTTCCATCACTGTCTCACATAACCTATAGGAATTCAGAAATAAAAGTATGACCTGCAAGTATCAACACACACCCTTTCCTTGCTGGAAAGCAAACCACTCATGTGAAAGCACGCAGAAAAGGAGTCGAAGTTCCAACCCCTCTGCCTTCCATTAGGCCAGATTGCTCAAAGTCTCATACAACCTGGCTTCAAACACCTCCAGGGAGGGGGCATCCACAACTCCCCTAAGCAACCTGTTCCAGTGTCTCACCACCCTGTAAAGAATTTATTTCCAATATCCAGTCTAAATCTACCCTCTACAAGCTTCAATCCGTTCCCTTCTGTCCGATCACTAGAAGCCCTTGTGAAAACTCCCTTCCTGGCTTTCTTGCAGCCCCCCCTCACATACTGGAAGGCCGCTATAAGATCTCCCTGGAGTCTTTTTTTTTCTCTCCAGGCCAAAGAGCCCCAACTCTTGTAGCCTGCCCCATAGAGGAGGTACTCCAGCCCTGGTCATCTTCACAGCTCTCTTCCGGACCAGCTCCAGCAGTTCCATCTCTTTCTTATTCTGGCAAAACCAGAACTGGATGCAGTACTCCAGGTAGGGTCTCAGGAGAGCAGAGCAGAGGGGGACAATTGCCTTCCTCATTCTGCTGGTCACACTTATTTTGATACAGCCCAGGACATAGCCTTCTGGGCTGCAAGAGTACATTGCTGGCTCATGTTGAGGTTTTTGTCAACTGACACCCCCAAGTGCTTCTCCTGAAGACTGCTCTCAAGGCACTCCTCACCCTGCCTATATTTGTGTTAGGGATTGCCCCAACCCAGGTGTAGGACCTTGCACTTGGCCTCGCCAAACTTCATGAGGTTAGCTTGGGGCCACCTCTCAAGCTTGTCCAAATCTCTCTGGATGGCATCCCTACCCTCCAGCATGTCAGCTGTGCCACACAGCTTGGTGTCAACTTGCTGAGGGTGCACTCAGTCCCTCTGCCCATATTGCTGAGAAAGATGTTAAACAGCACTGGTCCCAGTACCGATACAGATCTGAACACTGCATCATGCATGGTGCCTTGCAGGGAAAGCTTGGTATGCAGTGGCATTCAGGAGTTTATTTTTGCTGATTCTACCCCAAAGGAACACAGACAGTAGGAGTGGAAACATTCTTTCCATTTCCCCAGGCGCCTCGCTCACAAAGCAGCTGGCTACAAGGTTCATGACAGCCAGACTGGAGTAGACGAGTGATACAGCTCCACAGGAAGCAATACAGCACACATGGACAAGTTATAAATAAATCTCAGCTCTTTGGGAGCGCAACACAGCTTACATGCCCAGAATGACTCGTTTATAATAGCCACTGTGGTCACAGATCCTTGCAGGACATCATCACTGGCTCGACAATCAGGAATGGCAAAAGCTTTTTTGGCCACAGGGTAGAGCAGCCTGTGATTCTGAATGTGAATGCTGCAAGCATCCTTGCCCGTGTGGCAAAAGGGGATCCCTGCCAGTTGCAATGTCTGAGATTTCAGTAGGCATAGTCACTTCAAGGGACCAGAGCAAAAGCACTTTAATTGAACTCAGAGCGCCAGTGACAGGGGTATTTGGAAGGGTAGGAAAACACTTTGTGCCAGAGCAGAGCAGCAGATACTTCATACATAGGTGCCACTGGCCAGTGCCAGTGCCTATACCTGGCCAGTGAGACTCCATGTGGTTCATGGAGCTGCCTCAAAACAGGCACATGCCCCACAAGGCCAGGACAGAGAGATGTCATGCTTGACATGAACTGCTCATGGCTCACTTTGGGCAGCCACACCAGCCTGGTTATGCCACCTTCATCCAGCAGCCAGCGTCACTGCCAGGTTTGCAGTGCAGCTGGAGCTTCTGTTGTAGAGAGCTGCAGGAGAATGTTTCCAGCCTGCTTCCCTTGATGAGCAAAAAGCACTTGGCAAGGAACCAAAGTAGCCAAGGCAATATAAGCCTATTTTATAAACCCCACTATTCTGGGGGGGGGAAGCAAAATCTCACCTATCTAACAGGTGTCCAGATGCTATTTATTTCTCTGCCATGCAGACAGCAAATCTGTGATTTACATAACAGAGCTGCATAATCCTTTATTCAGAGAATTAGAAGAGAATAGAATTAACCAGGTTGGAAGAGACCTTTCAGATCATCGAGTCCAACCTATCATCCAACACCATCTAATCAACTAAACCATGGCACCGAGCACCCCATCCAGGCTCTTCCTAAACACCTCCAGTGATGGTGACTCCACCACCTCCCTGGGCAGCACATTCCAATGGCCAATCACTCTTTCTATGAAGAACTTCTTCCTAACATCCAGTCTAAACCTTCCCTGGCACAGCTTGGGACTGTGTCTTCATGTCCTGGTGCTGGTTGCCTGGGAGAAGAGACCAAGCCCCACCTGGCTACAACCTCCCTTGAGGGAGTTGTAGACAGCAAGAAGGTCTCCTCTGAGCCTTCCTGTTTGCATAAGCCAAGAAGCATTAAAACACTGGAACACACTGTTTCTTTGGTGGGTATTTTTCAAACACTATTTAATTCACATGGTGGAACCATGAATGTAATTGTGATAATTAGTCACAAACCTTAGCAATGTATCAGCTACACTACGACTGTGTGGCTTGGTCAAACTATGACATTCACCAGGACTCATTTTCTTCCTCAAGAAAATAAGGATGTGAATGCAGACTTGTCATACAGGAGTGTTCTGAGCTGTGAGGCACTATGAAATGCAAATGATGGCAACAGTAGTATTTCACAAAGGTAATAATCACTGTAAGCTGGTGAAAGTCCAGACAGGAGGAAGTCTGCAGTCTTCTTTCAGACACTGGAACATGTTGCCCAGGCAAGTTGTGGTGTCTCCTCCCTGAAAGAGTTCAAGGCCAGGTTGGACAGGGCCTTGAGCAACCTGGTCTAGTGGGGTGGAATTAGATGATCTTTATGGTCCCTTTGAACCCAAACCATTCTCTGATTCTAGGAAACTTGATTGTTCATTAGAATTCATTAACTTCCCCAGTGGAACAAAACTCATCCACACTGGCCCTTGGATTAGCTTTCTGCTCCTTGCCTGGTCAGAAAGAGCAACAAAAGGGTAAAAATAATAGATCCTTTGAAAATGTTTCTGTAAAGATAATGACTCTTAGAATAAGTTTCTAGAGTTAGACAAAGAGGGAGGGTGTAAGAAAGAGGAAAAAAAAAGGCAACACCATTTGCTAGAAAATTGACAGCTGCCTGCTATTTCAGAGAGCTCTCCTCTAATTGCAGGCACCTGCTGTGGCACACTATACTCTGAGATATGTGTCAACAGTAATGCTGCTCTGCAGCAGGCAAGGCCCCCCAGGAGGGACAGTGCAGTCCCAGTTTTCACAGCATCACCAAAACTGGGGGCTTGTTCCAGGGTAACTCATGAATGGAGATTCAAATACATTCACTGTGTACCTCTTCCCTTCTTCCACCTCTGCTCGTTTCTGTCACATCACCTCTTGCTCTCCTCCCTTCTCTCCCCTGAACTACATTTTGCAATTCTCTAGCATTCTCACCCCCTTCATCCTGCCGTAGCACAAGATTTAGGCTTGATTCTTACAGCTGTTGTTTTCTTGACTTCTGAAATACTTTTTTCCTTCTCTCTGCTCTCGTCATGCCTTTAAGTTTCACATAGTCCATAGCTTAGAAAACTCAGACAACCCATTCAGAATGGCACTGCTTGGAGAGGCTAGAGAAGAACACCAGATTCCTCCATCAGCCCAGTTTGATGGCTATGCCAATCTCTCATCACCACCAGCAGCTTCTCCTTCTGGCCTTTCTGCAAGTCACCATCCTCTCCCTCCTATTACTTCCTCACCCTTGTTCTGCTCCCTGCATACACAAGCTTCCCTGACTCCTCTGGTGCCTCCTGCCACCACCCTTCTAACCACAGGTCCTGTGAGCACTATTTAAGTCAATGTTGGGTACCACTCCTAAGAAACAGAAAAAGGTATCCTCAGAATTGACACTTGAGGAACTTGATTCGTATGCCCAGGTCTTTCTCCCAACACAAGGCCAATTACTGAGTTGAATTTGACACAGATTTCTCTCTGCAATGTGGTATCTGTACTGCAGACGGTTTGAGGTCTGGTGACAAGGGTTACAGGTGAGTTTCCAGTGGATATCCCTGGGAGCAGGAAATCTCAGGTCTGCCAAATGCACATTTACAGGCACACACATTCAGCCTGCACTGAGTTTCTTTCCTAGCCTAGACATCATCTCAGAACCTATGCTACAGTATCTATATGGAGCTCCTCCTTTGCTCAGGACCAACCTCATGGAAAACAATTTTGTCCCTTTTTTAGGAGTTTCTTATTTGTCTTAATAGAAAGATGGACGGTTGGGAACCAGAGAGAAATAGATGGGATAGGTGCACAGCCCTGTGAGGAGAGGCTGAGGGAGCTGGGGTTGCTTAGCCTGGAGAAGAGGAGGCTCAGGGGAGACCTTACTGCTCTCCACAATTACCTGAAGGGAGGTTGTAACCAGGTGGGGGTTGGTCTCTTCTCTCAAGCAACCAGCACCAGAACAAGAGACACAGTCTCAAGCTGTGCCAGGGGAAGTTTAGGCTCAAGGTGAAGAGAAAGTTCTTCACAGAGAGACTTGTTAGCCATTGGAATGTGCTGCCCAGGGAGGTGGTGGAGTCACCATCCCTGGAGGTGTTCAAGAGGGAATTGGACGTGGCACTTGAAGCCATGGTTTAGTTAGTCATGAGGTGTTGTTGATGATCTCTGAGGTCTTTTCCAACCTTATTGATTCTATGATATGCTGTGGAGGGTGTGCTGCCCGCTAGCAGCCGGGGTAAGTGCTGAGCTTTTGAAAACAGTTTCTGCCGGTGCAGAGGGCTGCTAATGCCAGGCCAGCAATCATGACGTCAGCCCTAGGGTTAAGTGTTAGACATGACTTTCTGAGGTCCATCCTCTGCATCACCCAGGGCATGCCACTGGTAACAGACCAGAGGAAAAGTGGCAGGAAGCATACAGATACCAGAAAGTTCAGAGCCCAGGCAGGCAACAGACCTGCACATTTCAGATCAAACATAAAATCAAACTCTTTAGAAAGAGAGGCAAGGTGTGGTGGGTTGAAGTTTCCCATCAATATTAACTCAGCACACACAGCAAACTGCCACACAGGGCCAGCTCCAGAGGAAGGTATGCTCCAGACTAGGGCAGCAATGAAGCACAGAAGGGACTCCTTTACCCTTGTAACAAATCACAGGCACTTTATGAGGCCTCAGAAACGCCAAGGCCTCACCGCAACAATTTCCACTTGGTAGCTTTCCTGAAGACCTCATTTGCCATAGACACCCTCTTTGACCCATTCTCTACAGCATTTTTCTGAGGTGTCACCTTTCAAAGACTGTGATGTGTCACTTCCAGGATTTCAAGGAGTGCTCCAGCTCCCAATAGACAGTGCCTGCTTCCAAATGAGAAAGTCAGAAAGAGGGAGCCAGTGAGTGCAATTGTCATGGGTTGAGTTGGATCTGCTGATTATATTCAATGCCATACTGACATCATGCCAGCTTTAAAATGAAAGTGCTGGCTGGAGTGAAGTATCACGGGGCTTGGAGTTCAGATTATAACATGAGAGGCTTCCTGTTCTGGTTGCTCCTTCTGATTTTGGGATGTTGGTCTTTTCCTCTGTGCTGGCTGCTGCATGCTTGGGTGAGGAGAACCGTTTTATCACTGGCTTCTGCCGCTGCTTTTGCTCAGGTAATTGTACAGTGTATGGTCTCATTAAACTCTTTATTTCAATAAGAGGGGGTGTTTTGTGTTACTTTTCCTCCTTCTGTGTGAGGGGCAGAGGGTTTGCGAGAGTACACTATGTTAACCCAGGACAGTCCATTTTTGGCACCCAATGTGGGGCTCAGAAAGCAGGCTGTCTTAACCAAGACAGTCTATTTTGGCAGGAGATGCTCTCTCCCCACTGAAAGTGGGCTGTGTTAACTCAAGACAACTATGGTAGTCAGGTCTGTAGTCAGCTCTATGGACAAGTTAAAGAATTGATCGTTACAGACAGTAAAATAACTGTTTGATAGCTTCCATCAACATCTCAAATTTCTTCCCCTGATCTCCTTGAAGAGTTTAAAATGTTGACAGCCTGAAAGAGTAGAGACATGGAGGGAAGACAAAGGACAAGGGTAACCAGGAAGGCACTGAAAACTATCAGCACAAACAGAAGGAAGAGAGGCCTGCATAAAGAAGAGATCCAAACCCATAGGAAAAGGAGTGCTGAAGCCTATTACATGCCTAAGGGGGCAGGACTGTAGATGAAAAGGATCACAGAATCCCTAATAAATCTAAGACAAGTGGATATGGTCTAAGAAACAAGCAAACTGCTTATTCTCTGATAAAAATATTATTTAGGCCAGAACAACATCATGATCAAGTCTTGAACCAGAAGGTTCAGAGGAACCAAGGAGACAGGAACCTGTCAATTACTTTATAATGTCCAAGAAAGGCTTGATGAATGCACAGGTCTCTAGCTTTCACATATATCAAAGGTATTGACTGCTATGCTAAAAAAGATGCTGAATAGCATTGAAGTGTTAATTTATACAGACTGATAGCCCTCTACATCACTGCCAGGAAAGGAGAAGCAATGGTTTGAAGAGACAAGGAGTGGAACATGTGCCTCCAGGCACTGTGTTCACATTCACCCTGAGATAGTTTTGCTGAGCACTGCCAGGGGGTGCCAAGAGGCAGCTTCAATGTTACAAACAACCAGGTAACATCAGGTTATCTACACACTGGGGCCATGCCTTCACCTGCCTCCACCTGCCTCACTGCTGCAGCTCATCTCCAACCCTGGCAATGGCAGCACTGTGTCAGCATTCAAAGCCATGGCAGCAATGAGAGGCCAGGCAAGACTAGAGCAGTGCCCACTGCTGCCCTCATAGGGTGTTCACACCTGAGCATCCAAGCTGATAAATACCGTGTTTAGCGAACTGACAGGAGAAGCAGCCCTCATTGAGACAGGAGCAACAGAAAAATTGCCATTGCCACATTTAGCACCAACTCCAAGCCTTTGCTGGTGAAGTTAATGGGGTGGCTGAGTAAAAGCAGGGAGAGAAAGAAGCTACAGGAGTAAGGAGCAGAGCTGTTCCCTCCCCCAGCCATTAACATGAACTGGCAGGAACTACATGAAAGAAATCTCTTCCGCTGTGCTTACTACATCCACGTGGGCTGATTAAAAACAATAAAAAGCTGTGAGTGGTCAATGTAAGATCTGAGCCAAATGCAACATCCTCCCCCCAGCCCTGCCAAACTTTGTTCCTATCAGTGGTTGTTAACAGGAGGGCACAAGCAACCTGGTGGGGAGAAACTGGAGGTGTTCAAGAAGAGGCTTGATGGGGTGCTTGGTGCCACGGTTTAGTTGTTTAGTTGTTTAGGTGGGTTGTATTGTATTGTATTGTATTGTATTGTATTGTATTGTATTGAGGTGGGTTGGATTGGTTGATAGGTTGGACATGATGATCTTGAAGGTCTCTTCCAACCTTGTGTATTGTATTGTATTGTATTGTAAACTCAGACATTCACTCCCTCCTCACAGGCTCTTCCTTTTGTACTAAATTCAATCCACTGGTAACTACCAGCGCAGGCTATCACCTGGACACACCTTTCTGCCATGACTCAGCATCCAGAGCCGACCCCGGGCACCAGGGAAGGTCACAGTATCACAGTATCACCAAGGCTGGAAGAGACCTCAAAGATCATCGAGTCCAACCTGTCACCACAGGCCTCATGACTGAAAAAAATTGACACCGACTGCCTGTGGAGTTAGGTTTGTCAGAGCCTATGAAAAGTCTTGGTAATGGACCAGAGCTGAGGGAAAATGGGAAGAAAAAGGGAGAGGAATAAAGAGAGAGAGTTAAGAAGTAAGAGGAAAAGAAAGATATCACCACTCCTTGGATCCAGCACTGTTTTCACAGAAATAGTCCTAGTTGTTGGTGGTGGGTGGCAGGGTCTTCTGCGGTAAACACAACACATGGGACCTGGAAGTTGAGGTCCTTTTATACCCTTTTGGCAGGAGTGGGTGGGGGGCATGGTCTCTCCAAATCACAAGGAGAGGGGTGCACCAGGTGCCTGCAGTGCAATATCTGTTACTTGGTGCTGTTGCTCATTGCCTTTCCATAGCTTTGTTGAAGTGGTGTTAAAGTGGGAATTCTCACCTCTGCAGACATTCTCTCTTCATTGTTAAACCATCTGGCAAGCCAGCAGCTCTCCTCCTATTCAAGACTAGGTATGTCACACCTTGTTTGAGACAATATCAGCCCTGCCACACACATGGGTTTGAGACAACAGAAGGCTGGGCTATCAGACGCTCTCGTGGCCAAGCCTGCCTTCAGAGAGCCCTACTCTGCCTGGCCTTGAATATTTTGAGGGATGAGGCTCCTGTTCCAATGTTTCACCACCTTCATTATAAAAGATATCTTCCTTACATCTAGTCTAAGATGGCAGTCCATGGCTTGGACAGGAGCACACTGCATTGTGTTAGGAACTGGCTGGAGGGCCGAGCCCAGAGAGTGGTGGTGAATGGTGCCACAGCCAGCTGGCAGCCTGTCACTAGTGGTGTGCCCCAAGGATCGGTGCTGGGCCCCATGCTCTTTAACATCTTTATTGATGATCTGGATGAGGGCATTGAGTCCATCATCAGTAAATTTGTGGACGACACCAAGCTGGGGGCAGGAGTTGATCTGCTGGAGGGCAGAGAGGCTTTGCAGAGGGACCTCGACAGGTTGGACAGATGGGCAGAGTCCAAGAGCAGGAGATTGAACACATCCAAGTGCCAGGTGCTGCACATTGGCCACAGCAACCCCAGGCAGTGCTGCAGGCTAGGGTCAGAGTGGCTGGAGAGTGGCCAGGCAGAGAGGGACCTGGGGGTACTGGTTAATGGTAGGCTGAACATGAGCCTGCAGTGTGCCCAGGGGGCCAAGAGGGCCAATGGCATCCTGGCCTGCATCTGGAACAGTGTGGCCAGCAGGAGCAGGGAGGTCATTCTGCCCCTGTACGCTGCACTGGTTAGGCCACACCTTGAGTCCTGTGTCCAGTTCTGGGCCCCTCAGTTTAGGAAGGAGGTTGACTTGCTGGAAGGTGTCCAGAGAAGGGCAACAAGGTTGGTGAGAGGTTTGGAACACAAGCCCTATGAAGAGAGGCTGAGGGAGCTGGGGTTGCTTAGCCTGGAGGAGACTGAGGGGTGACCTTATTGCTCTCTACAACTCCCTGAAGGGAGGTTGTGGACAGGTGGAGGTTGGTCTCTTCTCCCAGGCACCCAGCACCAGAACAAGAGGACACAATCTCAAACTGTTCCAGGGAGGTTTAGACTGGATGTTAGGAAGAAGTTCTATACAGAGAGAGTGATTGGCCATTGGAATGGGCTGCCCATGGAGGTGGTGGAGTCACCATCATTGGAGGTGTTCAGGAGGAGACTTGATGGGGTGCTTGGTGCCATGATCTAGTTGTTTAGGTGGGTTGGATTGGCTGATAGGTTGGACGTGATGATCTTGAAGGTCTCTTTCAACCTGGTTTATTGTATTGTATTGTATTGTATTGTAAAAGCATTTAAATCTGCCCTCTTTTAGTTTAAAACCATTTAAAAACATAAAACCCCTTATCTTCTTGTAACTAGCCTGGCTAAAAACATTGTCCCCATCTTTCTCTAACTCCCTTTAACTAACAAAAGGCCTCAGTAAGATGTCTCAAGAGCCTTCTCTTCTCCAGGCTGAACAACCCCAACTTCCCAGCCTTTCTTCACTGGAGAGGTGTTTCAGCCCTCTGATCATTTTTTCATCCATCCTCTGGACCTGCTTCAACACGTACACATCTGTCTTGTGCTGAGGATTCCGCAGGTGGGAATGTCATGAGAGCAGAATAAAGGGGGAGAATCACCTCCCTTGACCTATTGGCCATGCTTTGGATGAAGCCCAGGATATGGCTGGCCTTCTGGGCTGAAAGCACACATTGCCTTCTCATGCACAGCTTTCCATCCACCAGCACCTCAAAATCCTTCTCCACAAGGGCTGCTTTCAATCCTTTCAACTCCCAGCCCATACTGATACCAGGGGTTTGCCCTGATCTATATACAGGACCTTGCACATGGCCTTGCTGAACCTCATGAGGTTCCCATGGGCCCACTTCTCCAGCTTGTCCAGGTCCCCCTGGATGGCATCCCATCCTCTAGCATATGGACCGCACCATTCAGGTCAGCGTTATCTGCAGACTTGCTGGGGGTGCACTCGATGCCACTGTCAATGTCATTGATAAAGATATTAAACAGCACTGGTCCCGCTATGGACTCCTGAGGGACACCACTTGTCACCCATCTCCACCTGGGCATGCAGCCATTGACCACTCCCCTCTGGATGAGACCATTGGCCAATAAAAGCAGAGAGCAGCGGCAGCAGCAGGCGGGGAGAAGGGCTGCCGGGCGAGAGCGCTGCTCAGCTTGAGCAGGCGGCGAGGGATCGTGCGCCAGGAGGGCGGTACCGTGTCCGCGGCCCCGAGCGGCCCCGGGGCGGAGACACCGCAGGCACCACCTGTCCCGGCCGGGGCGGGGCCTGCGCACGGCAGCCGGAGCAAGGATCCCGCCCCGCGGCGCGGTTCCCGCTAGGAGCTGTAGTCCGGCGCGGGGCCGTTGCCGCTGATTGGAGCCAGCAGGGGACTCCGCTTCCCGTCGGCCCTCGCGCCCGCAGCCGGCACGGCGGTGCCGTGCTGCCGGGTACCGGCAGTGGCAGCGCTGCCGCCATGGGCTGGGCAGCTCGCCTGGGTCTCCTGGGCGGCCTCGCCCTGTGGACGCAGCGCCAGAGGGCAGCGGCGGCTGCCGCCCAGGATCGGCGGGACCTGGAGTTGAAGCTGGTGCAGGTGGTCTTCCGACACGGGGCACGTACCCCGCTGCGGCCCCTCCCGGGGTCATCGCCGGTGAGCAGTAGGATGGGCACGGGCGGATGGGGCTGCGGAGCGGGGCTGCAGTTGCTGCCCTCATCCCGAGCCACGGGGTGCCCGCTGCTCAGCTGCTTCCGTCAGCTTGTAAATGTGTGGGTGCTGCTTTCCTGAGGCACTGCCGAGAGTAACTTTGGGGGAAACATGGGAATTCAGGAGTTAAAGTGGAACGGCGATAGCAGGTTCCCGCTGCCCATTAGTGGGACGGCTGCAGGGAGCCCTTAGAGGAGGGACTCAGCGGTGGGCGTCCCAGGGCGGTGACACTGCTGCAGCCTGGGACTTTGCCTGGTATCGCCCCCGCCGCAGGTGCAACGGGCAAGTTGCCTTGACCTGCCTCGGCCTTACCGTGATTCATCTGTCTCCCATAGGCTCCAGCGAGGCTTGCGCCGCATGACTGATCTGTCTCCCCCTAGCCTCCAACGAGGCTTGCACCGCTTGAGTTGCCTGAAACTAGTTGTAGTTTGCTAAGAAGTTCCTCTCTGTGTAACAAACAGCAGCAACAGAGATTTCCTTCAAATTCTTCTCCTGTAAGGGGAGAAAAGCAAATATTGCATTTCATGCACATCACCTGTACATGATGCACTGCAGATCAACAGATCCACAATGCAGCACTGCTGTCATTTCTGTCTGAACTCAATGAAGAGATTGGCTAGAGTTGGCAAGACAGCACACAATAGCAGCCCAGCATTGGCTTAATGCTCTTTAAATCCTCACTGTCCACTAAAGCACTGTTTGTTTCAAAACAGGTGGAATGGCTTCCCACTCTTTTAGATGTGCCTGCTCAGACTAAGTTCGATTACGTGGTGACTGACCTAAATGGAGGACCTCAACCTCCCTCACCCTATGATGAACACTACAAAAAGACTACATTCAAGGTGACAACGTATTTCATGGTAGCTTCACTGTCCTGCCAACTTGCTTATATCCATATGCCACTGGAGACCATTCCTTTTCTTTGTATGTAGGGTGGTGTGATTGCTGGACAGCTGACAACATTGGGGATGCAGCAGATGTTTGCCCTAGGGGAAAGGCTAAGAAAAACCTATGTGGAAGAAGCCAACTTTCTCTCACCAATATTTAATCCTGCTGAGGTCTTGTGAGTCTCCCAGTTCCCTCTTTGCTTCCTCTCCCCTAACATGTAGACCTGTAGGAGGGAAACTTTATGACCAGCATAACCTTCTACACCCTAGGCCTCATCTTTGCTCAGCCTGCAGAGCGTGGTGATAGAACTTACTCATGACACAAAGCATCCAATTCTCCAGCAGTCCCAAGAGTGATACCGGGGCAGATCCATCTCCCCTAGCTTTAGCCATTGACAGTGGTATTGTGCACCTTTATGGTGAGTGAAGAGAAACCAGTATTGCTGGAGCACAGTTTAACTCACTGTAGATTAAACAGATAAATATTACCTAGATGAAGCACACTCCTGGTGTTCACATCATTTGTGCTGGGAGTGCCTGATTAAGGATGAGATACAAATTACCCCAGAGAAGTGCCAGTTTTGTTATCCCCACTGTCTCTGAAGGGAAGTTAAAGGACACTTTAGCTACAGGCATCTGCTTTAGAAGCAGCAAGATAGATCCTCCCAGAGGTTTCCTAAATCACAGTGAAAGTAGAATCCTTAGTTTCCAGTATGTCCTCCCCAGCTGCATCCATGTAGAGGAAAATGTCCTGCCTCACCCCCTGCCTTCTCTCTTTCAGTGTCCGTTCCACTAATATTTTCCGGAATCTGGAGTCCACACGGTGCCTGCTAGCTGGGCTGTACCAACAGCAGAAAGAAGGTTGGGGCCAGTGCCTTGCCTTGCCCATTCTCCCCTGGATGCACATACCTTGCACATCCTAACTCTGGCTTCTGATTGTTACTTCTTCCCTAGTTCTTTGCACCTAGTCCTCTTTCCCATACTCTGCTGGTGCTGTATGTTCTTCATCAACGTGTCACTTGCTCCCTCTCTTTATGTAGCTTTCTGCTGATGCTCAGCTTGGATCTGTTCCCACGAATGCTGCAATTTCAGAGCTACTGAGGAGGTTAGAATTAACCCACTTCAGAAGCAAGAGGGCAAAAAGTTCCAGGTCCAGTGTTCACAGGAAGCACATCTGAAAAAAGTTTGTCAGAGAAACCAAGTTTTCAGCCACATTCCTTTACAAGCTCAGTATTCCAAGTAACCTTTTGGCTGTAGGTACAGTTGACAACTCTATGTATGTCCTAGTGTGCTCTGGGATTTGAAGATCTCGCTTCTGCTCCCTCCCTATTCAGTTCCATGAACAGCAGAAGTGACATGCCAGAGCTCCTTACGCCTCACGACACTGAGACTAATTTTTGGCACATGCAAATACTCGGGGGAAAAAAGAACACACAACTAGAAAGCTTTACAGAGCGCACAGCAGACATCCCCGTGGAGTTAAATGGTGTGTGCACACAAACAAGCATAGTGGATTGTGTTGCAGGTGATAGCTCAGGGGGAATTGCTATCTGACAACAATGGACTTGAGCACATAGACTGGGGGAGTGATTAAAGCAGTCTAAAGACAGGCTGATGCGCTAGCGATCACAGACGCTTCCTTCTCCTTCCACAGGATCCGTTGTCATTGTCACAGATGAAGCAAGCTCTGAAATACTCTACCCCAATTACCGCAGCTGCCAGCGCCTGAAATGCTTGAGCAGGTAATTGCCAGCCATACCTCCCTCCCCATACGATGTCACTGCTGTTCCATTGCAGCAGTAGTAGTTTTAAACAGCACATTTTCTTCCAATTTTGCAATTTCTTCCCCTGCCTCTTATTGTTCTTTGGGAAGGGTTAGCTAGTTGCATGAAATACTCAGTCAATTCATGCCAAGAAGTGCACCAGAAAGAGGAAAAAAAAATTATAATAAAGACTTTTTCTTGAGCAACCAATTTAATTTAAGCCTGTGTCTAGCAAACACTCACTACTAGCTCATGTACAGCTATTCTGTGGCGTTGCTGCAGGGCAGAATTAATGTCATCTACATCCCTTAACAAGTCTTTCAACTGTGAACATGTTGGGCCTCCTTTTTATATTCATCTTCTGGTTTGGGGGTTATTACAACACTCCTGTCACATTTGTACCTTGAAGAAACTGAAATTATGCTCAGCCTTGACACATTTAGCAAAGACTAATGAAGTAAAATAAGGAATACCCTACACTGAAACAAGACTCGTGTTTGCCGAGTCAGGTACTCTAAATGCCTGTGCCAGGTTGGGCACAGGGTGGAAACTGAAGCAAGGCCAACACATATTATACTTTGGTTGGATTATACATTAGCCTATTTATCCAAAATTCAAGAGTTGCCAGAATTCACTCACAAAAGCTCATTGTGTAAGACCTGACTGTCTGCAAAAGATCATTCTTGACAGTGGTGAGGTGACAACCCACAGAAGCAGTACATTCAGCCTCTTCCAGTAATATCAACTGTCCAAAAAGGGAGTAAACTGCAAGCTCTTCTCCTTCCCCTCCAGCCCACCAATTAAGGATGTTCTGTGACCACATCCAGGTGGAGTTCCCAGTAAGAAGCACTGCCAATGTATCCCAGAGCTTCTGGCACATTTGATTTCAAACAGAAACTAGAGTTGATCCTGAAAAAAAAAAAAATAAGGGGCAAACTAAAAGCTTTATCTACCTACTCCCCAGGAGATCAGGGACAGAGAAAATAAAACCTATGCAACATATTTTCCTTGAAGTATATGGTCAGCATGGATATTCTCAATTAAACTTCACAAAATTGAATTTAGAATGGCACACAGAGGCAAGCTGTGTCTAACAAGATGTGAACGTAAGCCACGAGTATTTAGGTGTTTCCCCTTTCCCACACCATACAGCAACCAGTTCAAAGCTTCTGCCCTTTCTTCTTTTATGAGATGGTTAAAAGGTACTCCCTGAAGACACAGACTTGTACTGTTCCAGTATGACCAGATCTGTTAACTGATACACAGCCCTTGTTTATGGGAACCACTTCTAAGGTGTTCACTTATCTTTGTTTTTAACCCTGCCTCCATGAGAGCAGAGAGTGACTTTTCATCCTTTTCATCTAGACAGTGTTAGTCCACTCTGCAACTTAAGACTGCCAGCATCAGGAGTCCCTCACAATCCCCTAGTGCTTCTCTTCTACCCCTCACTGATGTGAAACAAAACACCCCAAACATAGAAATTCTGGTGTGTGAAAAGTTCTTGGCTTGTTTGTTTTTTTTCCCTTAATTCCCTGACAGGCTTAAGCTGGAGAATGTTCTGCAACAGCCAGGTATCTGTGATGACTTGAAAACCATTAAGGAGAAGATGGGTATTGATGGTGAAAAGTCTGTGGATTTTTTTCTCCTCTTTGATAACATTACTGCTGAGCAGGTGAGCTGAACAGATCTGTTGCACTGTCACAGACAGAAACATGCCTATGGAGGAGACCACGGAGTGCCAACACCCACTGACACCAGTGGGTACAGTAGTACCATTCTGTGCAATCCAGAGAGTTCATAGACACAGCCTGGCCTTTTTAAAAAGCAAGATGTGGAGTCATCCCTGCTCTAGAATGGGCAAAGCCTCATCTCCAGTATTTATGTTGTCACTTTGAAATCTGGTATCTTACTCAAGCATAATGAAGTAGAGCTAAACAGCAGTTGGGCCTTGCTTACCTCATTACAAAGTGCACCTAACCACCTACTCCTAGTTCCAGCATACTACCCCGAAGTCAGATTGCTTGTGCTACTAGAAGGGAGCTGGGCATGTTTGTACCTCCCTTAGTACCTCTTCTTTGCTGCAGCTAATGGTAATTGGTCTGGCCATCAGTTGAATAGCTCAAGATGTTACACTCCTTGCAGGTAGAAATGCATTCCCAAGAACACCCATCCTTTTGAGTACACAGGACAAGTCTGCCTGTTTAAAACCACCCTAGAACTCCACACATGAATACTGTGGTACAACACGCTGTGACATGAACAGCTGTTTCTGTACCCAGACATCCCTGTATCTTCAGGCTGGGTTCAGAAAGGGTCAAACCCTATTGTTATGTTGTATCTTCCAGGTGCACAATTTGCCAAGCTGCCCTGTGCTGAAGGGCTTTCAGCAGACTGTTGAGCGTCGATCTGTTGAGTCGCTGCTCTTCCTTCTGGAAGATGGTTCAAGGTGATTGCCTGTATCTGTGCTTCCAGTCTTAGGGGTTGGCTTAGGCTTACACCAATTGACTACAGCAGATAGAAGTCCTTTCTGATCTGCTGTATTCCTCCACTAGAGGCTACTGCCCGCTCTTGAGGATTGTGCCTCAGCCATCTCAGTGTCAAGTCCAGTGCCTTGAGTCAGAAACACGAGCTAGGAAAAAGGAGGCCATGCTGAGGAGGACAAGATGCGGGCTGACATCCTGTTCTGCTGACAGCCAAGAGAGCAGTCTCTGAGGAACAGTATAAGCCACTGAGGTAGGCAGTGAATGCTTCAGTTGCCACAGTTGTCAAAGTGAGCCTGTGTCAAAGGCAAAAGCAGAAGAGAATAGGAGATACCTCTGGCCCAAGTGCTGAGGCTGTGCAGGTGAGGCTGCCCTTGCAGATGAACAACTACAATCTGAACTCCAAACTGGGGAGTTTATTGTAGAAATGGTATCTGCACAGCTGGGCTGAGAAGTGTTTGTGCTAGTGGAAAGGGTGATGACAAGCCCTGCATGCATGTAACTACTTGCAAGAGTTTGCTACATGTAGTTAATTAATTCCTCCACAGTTGTTTGTCAAGGTGGCTGAGCTGCTAGCTTAGCAGCCATTTTCCTTTCAGATTCATTCACAGCTGCCATGTTCACCAGCTCTCATCAGGTGGTGATACAGGACAGCCTTTTCTGTTAGGGCAGTTGCCTTTAGCCTTTAACTTGTATTAGTGATCTTGGGCACTAGAAGACTGATTTCTCCCACTCCTACAACACCTGGAAAAACCACACTCCTCCCTTAGGTAGAGGGAGTCTCTTTGCACCAGGAGCTGTCTAAAACCCTCCTCTCTGTTCAATACAGGGGTAAACCCAAAGCTTTAAATATAGCAACCAAATTCTTGAACCCCATCTCTCCCCATCCTGCCAAAGATCGCAACCACTTCACAGCTGCTGTTGTGCAGCCAGCTACAGACAGCTTCCCTAATTGAAAACGATGCATCCAAAGAAAAATCACAACTCTGTAAACAAAATAGTATAGAGAGCATCAAGGAGACTCAAGATTTCCCTGCATGTGGGCCACACCTCAGAAGATTGCTTGTTAACACCTCTCCCCTCCTAATCTACAATCACATTAGAATCTCTGTGGTGTCTGTGTAGCTGCTGACAAAGAAGTAATCATAACATTTCATTTAACAGTTCTTAGCTGCACTAAATGCAAGCTATCAATTTGGAAGTGAAAAGCAAGTTCACAGGGGTTCTTTTGAAATGATTTCATTGGAGAGTTTACAAACCAGCTTTCTGCTTCCTTTATAGGGAAGTTCTTCAGATGAGCATTGGCCTCCTTTTCCATACGTTACAGAAGAACATTACAGAAGCAATGGAGTCCTCATCTCCAGCTCAAAAGGCCAGGTACAGGGCAGACCTTTTCCTCTAACTGTTATGAGTTTGGACTTGCTGTCAGTGTGAGAAACTGGTTCAGAATGTTGAATGTGTCATCTGCTAGAAAAGGCACGAGTGCCACTGGTTATCCATTGAAGGAGCACAGCCACCACTAAGTTTGCTTTTCTTTCCTTTTTATCAGAAAGCTCATTCTCTATGCTTCTCATGACACTACCCTTATTCCTCTCCTGGTGGCACTGGGCACCTTTGATCACAAGTGGCCACGTTATGCTGCAGATGTGACCCTAGAACTGTATCAGCACCGGCGGTCCAAAGAGTGGTTTGTTCGCATGTTGTATCTTGGAGAGGTAAGATCCCACAGGGGGTCCCTCGCATGGATCTTGGGCTTTTGGACTTGCCATGCAGGTAAAGCTGTAAAACAAGGCCAGCAAGCCAGATAGGAGTAAGACACAGAGCACATTCATGGTAGCAAAAGTATCTTTTCTGTTGAGCTGGCTGTTGATCTAGAGTGGGTTTAGACAAAGACTTTGAACCTCTGACTCTGTGTCTTTGCCTCAACTAGTGTAGTTCCTTGCTGCAGAATGCAGCAGTATCAGAAAGAAAGAAGAGGAAAAAAAAGAGGGGGGGGGGGGATGGCCTCTAGCAATGCATGAGATCTGTGATTGAGTCCAGCATCAGTAAATTTGCAGTGACACCAAGCTGGGGGCAGGAGTTGATCTGTTAGAGGATAGGAGAGCTCTGCAGAGGGACCTTGCCAGGCTAGACAGATGGGCAGAGTCCAAGGGCAGGAGATTGAACACATCCAAGTGCCAGGTTCTACACATTGGCCACAACAACCAGGCAGTGCTACAGGCTGGGGTCAGAGCGGCTGGAGAGCAGCCAGGCAGAAAAGGACCTGGGGGTACTAGTTGAGAGTAGGCTGAACATGAGCCAGCAGTGTGCCCAGGTGGGCAAGAAGGCCAATGGCAGGCCAGGGCCTGTGTCAGGAATAGTGGCCAGCAGGAGCAAGGAGGTCATTCTGCTCTGTGCTCAGCACTAGCTAGGCCTCACCTTGAGTCCTGTGTCCAGTTCTGGGCCCCTCAGTTTAGGGGCCCTTCCAGAGAAGGGCAACAAAGCTGGGGAGGGGTCTGGAGCACAGCCCTGTGAGGAGAGGCTGAGGGAGCTGGGCTTGCTTAGCCTGGAGGAGACTCAGGAGAGACCTTCTTGCTGTCTACAACTCCCTGCAGGGAGGTTGTAGCCAGGTGGGGGTTGGTCTCTTCTCCCAGGTGTCGCCACCAACAGAACAAGAGGACACAGTCTCAAGCTGTGCCAGGGGAGATTTAGGCTGGATGTCAGGAAGAAACTCTTCACAGAGAGATTGGCCATTGGAATGTGCTGCCCAGGGAGGTGGTGGAGTCACCATCACTGGAGGTGTTTAGGAAGAGCCTGGATGAGGCACTTGGTGCCATGGTTTAGTTGATTAGATGGTGTTGGGGTGATAGGTTGGACTTGATGATCTCAAAGGTCTTTTCCAACCTGTTTTTTTTCTATTCTATTCCATCTTGTCTCTTTGCCTTTGCAGGAGCAAGTGGTGAAAGGGTGTAGTGGAGGCCTCTGCCCACTCAAAGAATTTCTAGGAGTTCTTTCACAGTACTCAGTCAATCCAGAGGAATACAATAATCTGTGCTCCCAAATGGAAGAGGATCAGCAAACTGACTCATGATTTGTCTTAAATTAAAATTAGTTTGTCACAATCTTTGACTATTTTTCTTTACTTTCTTGCCAGCCTTCTCTATTCAGAAGGTGTTTTAGATGAGGGGATTTTTTCCTGCCAGACACAGGGTGGCACAGTGTCACTTTTCACTATTAGCAGCAAGATGAAAGAAGCCACATAACAGAACAGCTCAAGTTTGCTTCTGAGGTAGCCACACAAAAGCACAGAGAAGCTGAAAACAGCATGGGAGAGAACAGACCTTTAAATTGCCCTGCTGCTTCAGGAATACAGAAACCCAAAAAGCAAAAATGAGCCACAACAATACCAGTTCCTCTCATGCTCAGACTGTGGGGTGAAGCCCAGCTTTGCTCTGTGCTACCAGACTGGATAGCTTTGACATAACAATTGCTTTCATGTATGGTGAAGTGCAGAAGCCACTGTGCCTTTGCCTTTCTTTTGCTGTGGAGGGTTGCTCTGTAGACAGATGAACCTCCCAGACTGCATAGCATTCAGCTACCCCATCTTCTTGAAGGTGGTTTTGTGCACACAAAACCTCTCCAAAGGGACAGAAAGCCTCCAAACCTCTTCCCTGCACTCCTGTAATTATGGAAATTCTGCTGCAAACATGCAAAACAACCACAGTGGGCCTAGTACAAGAACATGCACTCTTGATGAACTCTGTTTAATGTGCTTTAAACAAGGAAGTCCAGGGAGCTGCTATTGACTTCAGCTTTGAGCTGCACTGTATCTATTTTAGACTTGCTGAAACAGGAGTACCACAGCAGAGCCAACAGAAGTACTTCTAGCTGAGATGACACTTCTTGTAAGACACTACTAAGAATCACTATGTTGTGAAAATCCCCATTTTTCAGTCAGTAAATAGAACTTGGATCCTGACCTACTTTCTTTGGGATATGTAAAGGCTAAAATAGGGGAACCACTTATTAAAATAGCCCTGGAGTTTTGGCTCTGCATTATCTCTTACTTAGCAAGAATAGACTGCCGTGATCCTAATGTAAGTCACTGACACATGTGACTGGAGGCACTACAGTACCTTCTGCCTGAGAAGTGTGGGCTGCATTCACCTCTGCTTTTTCATTAGCCTGCCCCCACCACAATCACATGTTACCACCATGGAAAGTCAACAGAATAATTTGAATACTAAATACATTGCTGGAGGTCTCAACTGAACTGCTGTTAGAAGCTGTCACCAAAAAAGCAAACAAAACATTATTATTTTCCACCAAGTTTTTATACAGCCCCAAAACAATGCCATTATGTGAAAATCAATGGACTACCCTTGCTTAAGAACAGTGTGTTCTGCTCTAATCAAGCTCTCCCTTATGCATGATATAAAGTATTTGGAGAACAAGGATGGAAACATTAGGCATAGAGCTGCAAGTTATTTGTACGTCACAGACTGCTTGGGGAAGGGCTGTCAGGAACAGCATCAGAAGTTTTGGCTGCACCAGTAGACAAAGGGGGAATTCACACCTTCTCCTAAACAAGAGCTGGGGTATCTCTCAGCAAAACTGACAAGCAACCAATTTAAAAACTGCAATGCAGCCAAGCCCCACAGAACTTTCTGGCGCACGCAGGACTGTCCAAGGGCACTGCTTTCACAGCGTTAAAATAATCGTATCGCTCCGGGCAGGGGAATGTACATCTCAGTAACAGCAGGACGCACAAGAAAAACAGGCCCAGCTTCTTGGCAGTGGCTAGGAAGAAGCTTCCACTGGGAACAGGTGACGACTTCATTGTCTCTCAGGGAGTTCCTGCAGTGCCCTTTGTGCCTACCCCAGCCCTACCCTTCCCCTTGCTGTAGAAGAGTTCAAGCCATGCATTAGCCCCATTCCATTGAGCAACTCCATGGTAGTCATGGCCCACAGTGTGAAAGAGGAGTTATTTCTGACCACAACCAGCATAATGATTTCAGAAGACAGTTGGTGGGACAGTGGAAGTGTTTTAAGACCAAAGACACAGGTAAGTGGGAAGCACTGAACTGCATGGGTGAGCAAAAGTGTTACTGAGAACATGGAAAACAACTTCCAGAAATTGGTTTCCCAAGGAGCTAGTGCATTTGTATCAACAAGCCAACTCTGCAAGACCTAGTAGAGACACAAAGCCCAGGAAACAGAAGAAATACAAAACTTTCTTCCCCTGGACTGCTAGTATGAGTACTGCTGGCATGAGCAGCTAGTGTACAACCTTGGGTTCTTTCAAAGTTGAGCTGAAGCTGCTAGCTCACGTTAGACTACCTGCCTTGCTACTTCAGTCCAGTGCAGTTGGTCAACTTCAAAACCTAAAAGACTTCTTTTGTTTTGTATTGCAAGCCTGTCCTCACAGTGCACTTCATTTAAGGCAACTGGCAGAAAAGATGTCAACTTAAATTCAGGGTTTCCTCATACAAAACCCTCTTTTAAAGTTTCCAGCATCACTTTTCTTCCCTGCTTCATGTTCTGACTCAAACAATTTTAAGCTTAAAAACTGAGTGCATAATGAGTCACGAGAACCTGCATCTCTCAGCAAGAAAGGTTTGCTGCTTGAAAAGTCAAAAGGAGATGAAGAGGGTAGTGAGCTTATATGTCTGTCAATAAACCAAACAAAGCTGGTAGTTTAGGGTTGTGTCTCTTTAAGGCCTGAAGAACACTCCTGATAACGTGCTTTAAGCAGGAGGATGTAACACCTAGCTTGATCACGCTCCACCACAATAAAAAGCATTAACAGAAGTGATTGGAAGCTACGTGGGCTGGCACAACACTGAAAAATCTTTCAAAGACAAGTCACCTCATCAGAAAGATGACACAGCACATATGCAAGACAACATATCTTTTTAGGTTAAGAATTGCTACCAAGCAGTACAGTGAAGGATGCTCTCCTAAATAAAAGACTGTATCAAACATGATCATTTCTCCTTGAGAAGTATCAGAATAGGGAAGAGGTTTCAGCCAACAGTCTGCCAAAGCTGCACAAGGAAAGCATTCACCATCAAGAATGCAGAAAAGCACCACCAATGGAACATGGCTTTTTCTGCCACCACAATGAAAAACCAGCATAGCGTAGTCACTGTACCAGGCCCTGCAAAATTAATCCCTAAGTCTACCATATTTGTAGTAGCTCCCACACCCTGGCACAAAAAATGCTGCATTCCCAAAGTCCAAGTGTGTTTAGGATTCACATCCTCAGGAAGAGTCAGGTCTCCACATCTACTCCAAGTCAGGACACATGTATTGTATCAGATGCACCACCAGCATTCAAATCCCAGCCAAGACTGATACAGATTATATCTCCATGTACTGGTCTGCCTTGAGTCGGAAGAGTCCTTAAAGATCATCTAGTTCCAATCCCCTGCCTTGGGCAGGGGCACCTCCCAGCAGGCCAGGTTGCTCAGATCCTTTTCAAAAGTGTTACCCATTAGATACCACTAAGAGGTGAGGAATAAATGCTTAGGGCTGGCTACTTGCTTGTCATGTTCTTTAGTAGATTAGCTAGGCCACAATACAGGTACAAAGCGAGAGTTTATTGGGACAGTGCTTAGACTGCCAATGCACTCCACAGATGACCCGTTTGCAAGAGCCTAATACTTCAAAACAAACAGATTTCAAATACTTTAAACTTTTGATTTAGCAGGCACATTACTTTGCGTCTCAGAAGTTCACCATCTGCTGGGTTTACCTTTTAAGTCTCTCTGCACTCCGGCTGCGCAGCCATCTGGGATGAGATAATTTGAACAGCAGACTGTTTCCTCCCATGTTACTAGAGAGGAAGAGCAGCCAAGCATGTATGAATAAAGTCTATTTCATTCTTTCAAACAAAGGTGGAGGAGGATGATTAGAAAGTTTTAAAAAGAAAAAAAAAAAAGGGGGGGGGGGAGAGAGGAGGAAAAGAGGGGGAAGGGAACTAAAACTGACAGCCCCACTTTCTGTCTTCAACTGCACCATGACTACCAGAGCTGAGTCACTGTTACTATTGATTATAAATAAGGAGGACAGAACAGAGCCTGACTTACAGATCCCAAAGTGCATCTGCAAGGCTGGCAGCTAGAAATATTTTTATTATTTATTATTTATTTGTGAAGCAAAAAGGGGAGAAGTAGAATCAGAGCAAAAGAAAAGTGTAATCTACATCTGAACTGTTTTTCTGTCTGGAGCCAGCTAAAAGCCTTAACATTTTAAGCTAGACAGGTATAGAAGGAACTTTAATGATCCAGCATCTTTACAATGTACACTTTCACTACCAAGTGGCTTTGACTAGAGTAAGTCACAAACACCTCAAATCCTGTTAGTCAGAATCCCTCCACAGGCATAGGAGGCACTGAGAACGACTGTTAAAAAAAAAACCAACTCCCACCCCAGGTGATTTCTGTGTCAAGCAAGAAGGTTGCTTTGTTCCACACAGTAACAACAGTCAGGACTCATGGCAGGGTGGCAACACTTGAAGAGGTTTCACTGTAACAATTCCTGTGCAAGGTCCTCAAAAACACTGTGCAACCATTTAAAGAGGTAACTCTGCTCTACAGGAGTAACACTGTGTCATCGTCAGCTCTTTCTGAAATCTTGACAAGCCTGTGCTCCAGGCACCTTGCTTGTCTTGTTAGAGGGAAGCACCACAACATACATCCTACACTTTGTCAAAAGAGTAATTCTCAACCAAAATCATCATACATTTGCATGACAGCACAAAGGTGAATTCGGAAGCAGGCAGCAGAAGGCTCTGAGGCTTGCATGCCTCCAACAGCGCAAGGCTTCACCGATTTTGTAACACAAGCAACAACACTTTGGTAAGCCAGCCTCTTACAGCAATCGTTTTTCCACCTAAGGATCCACTAACTCTGAAAAACTCAAGCACAAGCGTATTACAGGTCCTCATTCTCCATATGAAGTTCCACATTAACAGCCAGCCTTTGAGGAAACTACTCATTGAAAAAATAAAATAGAAATCAAGCAGCAGTAAGTGGAAGGCAGAACAGTGATTACACACCCCGTACACAGTGCAGGGGAGACCAAACAGCCACAGGTCACACACCTTGCCCTACGGCTCATCTTGGTCTGGAGGATATGGGCTCAACTCCCAGTCCATGTTTCAGCACCCAGTCTTTCACTCTCCAGATAAAACCAGAAAGCCTTCTGGCTGAAATTCTTTCAAAAAGCAAGTTTGAAAAGACAGGGGATTAGGAAGCCCATGAGAACTGCAGCAAAGCAACAATTTACCCAGCAGGGTCGTCTTGATAAAAATCCACTCATTGATGATTTATCTCTCACCTTTGTTATTTAAGTTCATCCATTCCCCACCGTCTAAGCCTCTGAGGTTCACTGTCAGAGACCCCACCCAATCCAAAGCCCCCGAGGGGATACAACCCAGCAGACATAGGTGCTTAGGGAAAGCTCAAAACCTCATACCATTGTAGTGCCACAAAACACTCAAGAGGAAGTGACGGAGACAGCAAGTTTCATCTGTTCTTCGCCCCTCAACAAACTGAGGGAGGCTGTTACTCATATACCAAGGTAAGACCTCACTCAGCTCAGGATTAAGCGAGCAGAAGTGCCTTGCAAGGAGCACACAGCTGCCTACAGACCAGACTTTCAGGAGCTGCCAAAGCTCACCCCACCTGGACTATAAGCTAGCTGTAATCATAAGGAAGAGCAAAGAGTCATCTGGCCAGCTGCAGATAGAAGCAACTGGACTGGATAAAGAAGACAGTTCATCTTTGTAAGAAACAATATATTTTATTTTTCTGACACCACAGCCCTGGCGAGTGGTTTTGTACCAAATTTAATGGAGGTTACACAGAACGTTTTACGCTGGGGAGGAAAAAAAAATAACCACAAAAAAAATCCTGGATAACTTTTTAGTGTCTGTTCCACTCCCACATTAACAAAATCACTTGGGGTTTCTAAGAAAAGGAGAATAGGAAACAGTGAGAGAGACTACTGTAGGATGTAATAGTGTCCAAGTCCAGCCCCTTCCTAAAAGTGGGAAGAGTCCCCACGGGAGGAGAGGCTTTCCTAGATTTACTCCCCAAAATAACACAATGTATTGCAGCTGCCATAGGAGGAGACAGAAGGGGGACGGAGAGAGAGAGAAGCCTATTTAATAAAGAGTGGGAGGGAGAGACAGAAGGTGCTGGACAGCACGCCATAATTTGAAAAATATGTCCTTAACTTATTATTTATTTCTTTTAAAAGATTCCCCTCACTGAACTTAAGTTCCTTTTTGTGCTTTTCATTAATACTCTGCTCTGAGGTCGTAGTTTGGTTTTTCTATACACTGGAGTTGAAGGAAAATAGTCCGAAGTTCTGAAGATGGATTCTCCACCTAAAGTAAACAGCCTAGAATCCCATTCTCCTCTCACCCCAAAGACTAAAGTCTCTGCTAAAATCCCTTTTACAATATAGTACAGTACACAAAAAAAAAACCAAACAAAAACAAAACAAACAAAAAAAAAGGCAAAAAAAACCCCAAAACAAACCCAAAATAACCGAGAGTCCTGGGAGAAGCCAGTCTGAAGGACGTAAACATACAGAGAATGGTGCAACTTGTGACAAATGGCAATTCTCAAAATACAGCTACAGATTCTCAAAGCAGGTGCCATCACGGGATACCCAAAGTCCACAAAAATAATCTTTAAAAAATAAATCTTAAAAAAAAAAAAAAAAAACAAGAAAAAAAAGGCAACAACAAAAAAAAGAAAACCCCAACAAACCAAAAACAACCTGTTAAAATGAGTAATTTTTTTTTCCTTTTGTTTTTTTTTTCTCTCTCTTTCTCTTTTTTTTTTTCCTTTTTTTTTTTTTTTTTTTTCTTTTTCTCCAGGTAAAATTCCATACATTCGAGATTTCCCAAGCGTCCTCTGGTCTCTTTTCACCTATTGCATGGCCAAACTGTACTCCTGAAGCTCCCAAGAGAGCGCTCAGGACTTGGAATCTCATCTTGACAAGGATCAGAACATCCAGTCTTATGGTAGCAGCTTAAAACATCATGTTCCCTGGGTTTCCAGGGCCTTGGCTAAATCCTCCCATGCCAACGTCAGCAGCCATACCTCGGGGCCTCATCTGGGGGGGAATCATGATGTTTTGTTGGGGTCCCATCATGCCCTGCATTGACATCATCATGCCAGGTGACCCTACAGGGCCCGGGTGGCTGTAGAGCCCTGCGGGAGCTCGGTCCTTGCCTGGGATCATGCCCACAGCGGCCACGGGGTTACTCATGAGCGTGGGCTGGCCAGGCATCGCCGTTTGTGCTGGTGACATCATGCGGTGGTGCGGCCCCATCATGCCTTGCTGCAGGAAGGCCGGCGGTCTCATCGGGTTATGACCTGGCATGGACGGAGCTGTCCCAAGAGGGATATCTGGAGTTCCCACTGGTCCGGGGCCCCCCATGCCAGGCAACGTTAGTCCCATCCTCGGGGTCTGCTCTCCTATCATTCCTTGCATGTGGGAGAACCCAGGCCCTGGACCCTGAGGCTGCTTGCGGCCTGGCACCTCCCCACGAGGGAAATACTGTAGTGTCTGGCTAGGCTTCTCCGATGGGATAATCCTGGACAGGTCGAACTCGGGTATTCCTGTGGCTCCAGGACGAATCACCTCCTGCAGCTCTGGATCAGTGAAAACTGAAGGCATATTGTTTCCAAGAACAGTGAAGGAGTCTGGACCGCCAGGGCCTCCAGTCTTGCAAAGTGCTGGATCTGTTGAACTTTGGGGCAGGTTGGTAGGACGCCCCAGAGGTCCTTCTCCGTGGAAGCCCATTCCCGCTGGGAAGTTGCCTTGTCCACCGCTGGGCCCGTTGTGTGGAAATGGCACCTGCTGTGGAGGAGACTGTACGGGAGGGAACCCCTGTGGGAAGCCCAGGCGTCCTTGAGGTACCATTGGCGACTCCTGTGAACCATGCCCCATCATTGGGTTGTGTGACATCAGGCCAGGTCCCACGGGGACCCCATGAGGAGGTATATTGGGTCCCATAGCATTTGGAGAGGGCATCTGGTTGTTATGGGAAAGAGGCTGGGTCATTCCCATTGGGCTAAGGGTTGGCATTGGACCCACTGGGTTTGGACCTGAAATTCGAGGATTCTGAGAATTAATGCCCATTCCTAGGGAAGAAATAAGGAATCACATTCAGATAACAGCCAACAGTAATCAATCAAGTTATCAGAGAGCTTTCTGCAAGGTTACCGAGTCTGAGCACATACACACAAAATAGTGCTAGTAAAGCAACATCAGTAGTGGCTCTGGAAGATGTTACTTTAACCAGAAAATTGATGCCCACCTGCACAGCTGCCTCTCTAAACTTGTCACTGCCCTATCAGCAGTGACTAGAGCCTGCTCTTCTAAATAGAATCTCAATTCAACTCATACCTTAACTACATACCAGGCAATCTAGATGATGCAGACAGTAGCAGACACGCCTGTGACAGATTAACAGTATATGGACACTTGTCCACCGGGAAGTGACAATCTCCTTCCAAAAATCAAGAACTGATCAATCAGGTAACCCTTGTATGACTAGGAGGTGGCAACCAATAAGGTTAATGAGCTATCACTGTAAATTTATTCAGGTAGCCAGATTCCTCAGGTATATCCAGCCCCTCTGATTGTTACTGCACGAAACAGAAAAGCTGCAGATAAACTCACCAAGAATTCATTACCAGTTGTTACTCCTATGAAACATCCACCCAGCTCTTCTTTCAACTGTGCTAATTCAACTGGGTGGAGGGGCTAAAGCCTGCTTTTGTATTAAGTATGTACCCATGAATATTAAGCTATCAGCAGGGATTTGTTTTCTCATATAAACATGCTCACCCACAAGACAGCCCAAAAGGACAATGTTTTATTTTACTTTTCCTTCAGCTCTCAGGTAGAGGACAGGACAGTTTCTCTCAGTCCTGAGTCAGGTCACCTGCCATTACATTTACAAGCCCTATGAGGAGAGGCTGAGGGAGCTGGGATTGTTTAGCCTGGAGAAGAGGAGGCTCAGGGGTGACCTCATTGCTCTCTACAACTACCTGAAAGGTAGCCAGGAAGTGGTTGGTCTCTTCTCTCTAGCAACCAGCACCAGAACAAGGGGACACAGTCTCAAGCTGCACCAGGGGAAGTTTAGGCTGGAGGTGAGGAGAAAGTTCTTCACCGAGAGAGTCATTTGCCATTGGAATGTGCTGCCCAGGGAGGTGGTGGAGTCACTGTCCCTGGAGGTGTTCAAGAGGGGAGTGGACGTGGCACTTGGTGCCATGGTCTAGTCATGGGGTCTGTGGTGTCAGGTTGGACTCGATGATCTTCGAGGTCTCTTCCAACCTTAGTGACACTGTGATACATATTCCCCCATACAACGAAAAGTTGTAAGTTTTGGGAATGCACTCTAACAATCTCTCTCCTGCAATTAAGGCAATCCACAAAACCCAGAGAAAGACCAGATGATTCAGTGTCAAAAAAAAGGAAGATATAAAAAAATAAAAACACCAGGAAAAAAGAAAAAAACAACAACAAACTGTGAAGCTTCTATGACACTGCCTTAAGACAGGGGAAGAATAGCCTCCTCCAGATAACAGGTGGTAGGTCTGACCCTTATGTCAGTAAGCAGTTTTCACCCACAAAATTCCAGTCTGCCTGAGTGGAAAGCTCTCCCATACATAAGGGTTTTCTAAATTAGACACTTTTTGAAACAGAGACTCTTTCTGGACTGAAAAAAACCAAAAAAAAAAAATGGTTGCAAGGAAAATGTCTCTCTCTCCGTTGCAGAGAGCTGCAACTGCCTTCCTCAAAATCGATCCACGGTGTGGTGGGTTAGCACCCTTTTCTGAGAACAAAAGAACAAAGCAGGGTGGAGGGCTTGCAGGTACTTTTCACTCCCTGCAGGGCGTTTTTCCCCTGGGAAGCTGAGTCTGTTCCATTCCCCCCTCCCTGCCCAGCTAGGGTGTAAAAAGCAGGACATCGTAGCTGTTGGCCCTTCTTCTCTGGCTCCTGCCTCTGCTGGATGAGAGCTACTGCAGCTGCCCTCCTGCTCCTCTGCCACACGGTCGGACCTGATCCTTCTTCCTGCTGCCTCCACGCTTCCTCAGAGAAAGGCTGGGTTTGTATTATTCTCTTGTTTTTGTCCCACTCCCATCCATCCTTGTTCCTTGCCCTTGTGAACCTTCTCCTGTTACTGTTATATATATATGTTGTTTAAAGACAACTCTTTACCTCTTTACTACTTCCAAGCCGACTCCAAATTATTGTTTGGTGGATTTGCTCCTTCCTTTTCTCCCCTCTCTGTTGGGAGGGAGGAGGGAGGGGAGTGGGGGAGAGATTCTCAGCCTTGCCCCCACCTGAGCTCTTAACTTGCAGTTAAGGCTCAAACCACCACACATGGCTATATGTTCTTCAAGGTTTTTACCCTCTCACCATCTACATTTGATGAAGCTTCCATAAACATCACCCTCACTGTATTGTCTGACAGCTTAGGTTTATGTTTCTTTGCTTTTCTTACCTGGTACGCTGTTCATAGGTGGCAAGTTTGGGGAGCGTGCTGGAGGTGAATCATCATCCGAGCTGGCCACAGTTTTGATGGCATCATGATAGAGCGGTGTAGAGCTGGGCATGGCAAATTTGGACATCCTGGACATCATAATAGAGAGAGGATTCTGGGAAAGGGTTGGCTCCGGAGGCATTGTGTAAGGGCTGCTAGAGGGAAGATTCCCAGGGAGAGTCACAGGAGCAGACTGGCTGACTGTGGAAGGAGGTGGACCACCTTGAGAAAATATAAAGAAAGAAAAAAACTTGGTGGTTTTTTTTTTTTGCCTTAAATCCTACCCTTTCCCCCTAGAAATCTCAAAACCAAGAAATCCCTTTCATTGAAAGCAACCACCTTACTCACAGTGTCAATGCCTGTGAAAGGTAACCAGAAAAAAATAAGCCTATTGATCAAGGTGGTTTATCCTGGCTTCTGCACTTCTGCTGAAACTATGTTCAGCCTCCACAAATCCACAGGAATTATCAGGAAAGTCTGAAAATCCTGCTATTCAACTTCCCTACACTAGCCATAAACACAAAAATCTATAGTCAATTAATTGTTCCTGCAGTCACCAAATGTCAACTGTATGTAACCTCTTTCCTTTTTTCTTTAGGAAGCATCAAACAAACAAAAAAGATGCAGACAGCACAAAAGCTGTAGCAGATACTATGCCATGACATGCAGGCAGATTTCTGACGAATCACATCAGCAGCTACAAGTAAAATTCTCTGTTTATGTTTCCTTTCAGGTTTTATATACTGTTCATTTCAATTAAAGAAGCATTCTCTGCTCTTAGTAACTTAGCATCATCCTTTGCTCTCCAAAAACTAGAAATAACTTCACTGCACCTCCAATCTCCTTTGTTCTTCACTGATGAATTTCATGCCACTTAGACCATGGGCAAAATTGTACTGAAAATTCACTACATGCTCCTCAGTGCACATCCTTACTCACCCCACTGTCCTCACAAAAAGGAAATTATATTAGATAACAGAACAATCCTGCAACGCTGACACATTCATGGTTTGGAACAGTTGCATGCAAACTGAGCACAACATTAGGCACAGACTAAAGCACTCGGCTCCGACTCGTAGTACTTAGGCTCACACTGGGCATGGCCTCAGCAGCCCCAATGGTCACTAGCACCATGGCTCCCTTCCCTGGCACTGAGCCCCGGCCAGCAACCCTGAAGGCTGGTGCAAGCAGTTACCCTCCACGCCACCGCCAGCTCCCCGGCCCGGCCGCCAAGTCCCAGCCGCCGCCGTTACCCGCAGCGGCACTAGAGGGCAACATGGGCAAACAGCTCCTCTCCCGAGAGCTGCCGGGCAGGAAGGCTGAATATGCTTCGGGCTGAGCTCCGGGAAGGTTTTGGAGCGGTAAGGAGCGTGCAGAAACATGCCACCAACAACCCATACACGTTCAAGCGCAGATGGGTAGTTCCAGCACTTGCAGCCCAAGGTCACAGGCATGGCACAGGGCTCCAGCATGCTATCAAACACTACACGGAGCGGCATATAGCTCTCTCCAAAACAGTTGAAGCCTGAACAAATGTTAGCATATCTGCCTGTCTGTGGTGGTAAACCTAGAAAGAACTAACCATATCTAACCATACCTAGATACACAACTGGCAAGCTACACTCTGCATGTCTTTGTAGAAGCCCTTTGGTCTCAAAGCTGTTTCAATACCAGGCTCTTCTCCATAAAGCTATGGCAAAGGCCAAAATACCTTCTGAAGGGAGATTTCTCCTATAAACACACCTAATCTTTTGGCACCTCTTGGCCCAAACTTTTTCACGTCCCAAGCGACCAGCCCTCACACTGACACATGGCCTCCATGTGCAAACCCACAAGGTACAACAGGAAGAGGGAAAGCACTCGTGCTTCGCTCACGGAGCCACCCATCAGACCCTCGGCATAGCTTCCCTCCGACAGGCAAAGCACCATCTAGCTTTTGCCACTCTGAAGAAACCTCCTCCCTCCCCTTGCTGCACACTTTGGAGCAACCCAGCAGAACCAATCTGGCTAGCAGAGGCAGCACTCACCAGACTCCACATTTCCCATCATGGCTGGAGAAGACATGGTGAGAGACGCTTTGTGGTTTGGGGGTATCCCAGGGCTCTGCAAAGGAGGCTTTGGAGACGAAGTCCATCCAGGAGAAGGTGCAGGGAGAGATGGAGACTTGAGGTGGACAGGAGAAGCAGCAGCAGACCCCAAGACAGGGGGGGACTTAATGGAGGCAGCAGCAGCTGCGGCAGTGGGGCCTGCAAGCATTCCTGCCAGCTGGGAGGGTGTCTGAGGGGACTTGAGGTTCCCCGAGGGAGATCCCATCATGGGAGACTGGACCTGGCGCATTGTGGGGGACTTCAGGGGGTTGATTCCTGGTGAATGCACCTGACCAGCTGTGGAGATATCCAAGGGTTTTCGGCCAAGGCTGCGCTGCGCAGGGGGAGCAGTGTTGAGGCTATTAGGGTTACTGGTGGGATTGAGAGGTAGTGGCGGCATGTGGCTGAGCCGGTTGTTAGTCCTTTGGTCAGGCCCAATCTGTTCTCTGAGATTTCGGAGACCAACTCCTGGGCCCTGAGACATGGGAAGGAAAGGCCTGGGACCCATGCCATACTCCTGCTGTGGGTGCTCCCCAAATGGCAGTGGCACCATTTTCTGCTGAGAGGAAAGCATCTCCGACACGCCAGGGCGCAGTTTCATCATCTCTTCTGGCCCAACTCCTGCCTCCCTCAGCTTCTGAGGGACCAAGGGTGGGTTGGAGCCCATGCTGACATTCATACCCATGTCCCCCTTCATGCTGCTGGGTCCCATCCCAAACTCCAGCTCTCTGCTAGAGGCCATCTGGGGGGGTATTCCTTTTGGGAAGTCTCCCCTGGAGGGGCTCATCGGCCCTTCCACCGGCATGCGAGGGAAGATGGGATTGTTCCCAGGCTCCATGTGTCTCTGGGAGGGCATCATTCTGTTTATCTCCATGCCAGGCCTGATGCCTTCCATGTTCAGGCCAGGAGGGAGGCCCATCTGTTTCTCAGCCAGCTGCTGCTGATAGAGCTCCTCAGGTAGGCCCTGTGGGTTGGGGAACCGCTCCCCTCGGCCAGGGCCACTGAAGACACCCTGTCCAGGCGGGAAGCTTCGGCCATCTGGGATTTTTGGCACGTCATCTGGCCAACTAACTCCTGAAAGCCCAGGCGGGAAGCAGGATTTGGGACGCTGGGGCCTTCCATGTCAGGAGTCATCATCCCCGCAAAACCAGGCAGGCGCATCTGGCTCCCGGGCACATTGGGATGAGGGGCCATACCCCTGGGGGGCAGAGAGTGTGACATGTTCATGCCTTCAGGGAAGGGCTCTGGACCCCCAGGTCCCCAGCCCTCCCCAGAGGTCATCTGGTAGGGGGGGGGGGGCCCTCTGACCACTCCACGAGGCCCGTGCTGATGAACCATCATGTCCTGCAGAGAACACTGCTGCACAACCACCTGCTCTTGCTTTCTTCTCTTCTCCTCATAGAACTCCTGCTGCAGCTTGAGCCAGGCCACCTGCTCGGGAGTCATGTGGTCCAGGTGGTCTGGACCTATGGGTCCCGACTGGGAGTTCATTGGTGGTGGCCCCATTTCATCTGGGGAAAAAGGCATGTCCCTGTGTCCTTGAGGGCCAAACGGAGCCCCTCCATCTGTCCGAGACCCTGACCCTTTGCCTAAACTTTGGGATTGAGCCATCATGGCCTGTATCGGCCCTTCAGGTTTCTTTTGGGGACCATCCAGCACACCAGCATTTGGGGGTGGCCCCCCACTTTGCCCCCCTGCAAACTCCTTCTCATCAGGAAAGAGCATGCGCTGTATGTCTCTCAGGGTCTGCAGTGAGCGCTCTCGATGCTCCAGCTGCTCCTGTGACAGTCCATCTGGATTCTCGCCCAAACTGGATGTGTCCCCACCAGACACCTGCTGGGGAGGACCTTTGGGGTCTGCAGCAGAGCTATTGCTACCTTGAGAAACTGGACTCACTGCTCGATTATTTGGGGTTGAACTCTGCCCAAATCCTTCTGTCTGCAACGGGGTAGAGTTTGCAGGGCTGCCCACAGACATCACTTTGCTTTCCACGCTGGGACTGTCCTGATCTATAGGACATGGAGGGCCAGTAGATTTGGATACTGGTGCTGACACAGGTGGAGTCGGCTGCATTTTGGCATTCTGGGGAGGGTTCTGGTCCTGGGCAGCAGGGGGCTGGGTCTGTGGCAGGGGCTTGGGTTCAGTCCGAAGTGCAGTGATCTGAGGGTTCTGCAAGAGAAATGCACATGCTGTCACTCACTGTTCCTACAGCCATGTCACGTAAGCAGCGGTGCAAATGAAACGTCCAGTCTCAACCTTGCCAGCACACACTTCACAAGGAAGGGGAGCCTTCATGCAGCTATTACAGAGCAGTACCTCAGTAATGCAGAAACCTATTTTGCTCAAATGTTACAGCAAGGTACCCTTGCCTGAGATAGCTCTGTTTGAGCAATAGGTTGGAAACATAAGAAACACTGCAAGACTCCAGCTCTTCTTTGGATGATCCAAGACATTTATTTGTAGAAAGCTAGAACAACGACTGCCTCTTTCTCTTCCACCCTAAAATTTATTTCAAAATGTAAATAATGATCCATCTCTCCCAATCACATACAAACATTTACCCTTTCCCTTCTCACCCACATGCAGGTATTCCCTACCAAGGGTACAGTGTTTCGCTCCGCCTTGCTGTTTGAGATGTTCTGGATGTGAAAGGACACAATGGTTTCCACCTGTCCCTTCAGCACAGCTTCTGCAGCCCTGTGAAAGCAGACAGACACATCCAGTTGAAGCCAAGAATCATTTTTTTCCTTAACTGCCCTCCCCTTCTAGCCTGCAGCTGGCAGATGGAAGAGACAACTCTAGATGAGCAGCAAAAGAAAAGGTTTACATCTACAAACTCATCGGCATTCGGGGGTCATGCCATCCTGGTTGCTACTCCCTGCACTGATTGCAAACAGTACCTGCCACCATCTGCAAAAATAAAAATAATTTAAGGGGGGAAAAAATAATTTAAAAAAAAAAAAAATCACTTCTCAGAGGGCAAGAGTAGTGACATTCTCCACTCCAGCTCCCTGGGCATCCCCAAAACAAGCCATACGCTTGCAGAAAGCGCACTTGAGAATCTCTTAAAAAGGGAGCATAAGTATAATAAGCTTTGCTTCAAATATAAGCTCTGCTTCCTGAAGACATTCAAGCATCTACCTACTTACTTGTTGGCCATCTCAGTAGAAAACACATAAACCACTTTGGATGGAGTCTTCTGTCCACTTGCTGGCTCCAAAGAGGCAGTCAGGCCATGGGAAGGTGTGGAAGACCTTGGGGCTGAAGCATTTGAAGGAGTCATGGAGTGTGGTGTGTGCTGAGACTCCTGAGACTTCACATGATCAGCAGAATTACAGTCTAGAAGGGTAGAAAGAGGAAAAGACAAAAATCAGTACTTTGGGGGCTCTCTGGAAACTATTTCTGGAAAACGATCAGAGCTTTTCTTCTTCTGAAACTTCCCACTTTTGCCTCCTTCCATTACACCATGCATCTTCCCTTTAATGCCATGCTGCCCTTCAGGCACCACTGGGAGAAAGCTCATCTTGTCCCTTTCCAAGGCCAAGTGGTAGTTCCCAGTGCCACACAGAACAGCAGGAAAACTATGCACTAAAACAAACAAAAATAAATAAAGTCTGCACCCAGGGAGAACAGTCAGTGCAAAACTTGACTTTACTTTTTTTTCCCCTCAGCCACATGACCTAGCAAGCAGACAACAAAACAAAGATGGACAACTGCTATTAGTCCATTTCAGCACTGCTTCACAGAGGCAATGTTGGAGCAGAACACAGAAATCTCAGCTCTCTAGCTTGTGTTACCAGTCAGGGTAAGACAGGCTGCAAGTGTGTTGACAAAACAGGACTGCATATTGTTCAAAACCTCAGTTACAACAGAGCAGTTCCTGAAAGGCCAAAGACCAGAGGGAAACCAACAGGCTGCATTTGCACTTTCAAGTCCTCCAGGGTTGTTTCAGGGTTGCAAATGAACTTTCCCATCAGTCAGGCCTGCACCTTAACTGAGCGTGAACAGGGCATTTAATGACGCTAGCTATGACAACTTCTCCTCTTTGCCTGCTCTCGAGACCTTTAAACTTCTTTGACTGGAACTTCCAGAACTCCAGACAAAGAAGTATTTTGCTAACCCTTGCATAGCAATTCTCCATCTCACAGTAAACTCAGACTAATTGTCTGTACTTGCACACGAATCCTAGCAAACATACCTTTGATTTCAGGGTCATCATTAGGAGTCCCAGCTTCCCTCTGTTCAAATGAGTCTGCTGAAATGCTCCTCTCTCTCTTCCCCTTTCCCTTGGCACCATTTCCAGACCCGTTCTTCAGCCCCATGCTCCCACCTGGGCCAGGGAGCACTTTGGGGGGGTGACCTCCACTTTTAGGGTCACAGGGAGAGGGCTGGGATTGGCTGGTGGAGCCCCCTTGCTTGCCCTGGTTGGAAAATTTGGAATCCAGCTGAGGGTTGCCAGACGGGGACATCACTGTAGGGGGACGGACCATCACCTCCTGCTTTGATTTGGGGCTGCTGGGGACACAGAGAGGAAAAAAAGAAAAGGAGGGGAAAAAAAGGGGGGAGGGGAAAAAAAAAAAAAAAAAAAAAAAAGAGAGTGACAAATGACGCCATGGATTCATCCAACCCTGTAGCAACAAATTAGAGAGCAGCAGGAATAATCACTGCCACTTTTGCAAGCTAAGACAATTGCTGACAAATATAAAAATGCCTGCAAGCTTAGAGTCATGCAGGTGCTTTTTGGAACATGCCCTGAAAGGGTTATTATCCAAGATGGCATCTCATTGCTCAAGAAGGCACCAGGGCAAGCTACAGACCTGCCAGATCCCAGGAACTGCTGTCACATGAGGACCTACCTCTGGGGCTTCTGTCAATAAAGACAACGGTTTCTATGTGCACAGAGAAGCGACTCACACCAAGACCAGCTCAGAGTAAACAAACAAAGCACAATAAAAGTTCACCTCACCACTCCCCTGGACCCCAACTACGAGCTGCAGCTCTGATGAGAGCAGACCCCCACTCCGCACCCTCCCTTGCACCTCCCTATCCAGTTCTACAGGGAGCACAAGGAAAACCCAGCATTACTGCAGCATTCATCATACACTGGGGCGAGCTGCCAGGAAAACACAAACCTCTGACCGTGAAAACAATTAAACCAGCTACAACCTGTCTCTGAATAAGGAAAGAGAAGGATACCATCTCACTGCACACTCCTGTAAAATGGGGCAGATGAAGCTTCTTTAATTTGCCAAAGGAGATTCAGAGCCTGCCTTCCTTCCCTGTTCCATTCAGCAAATTGCAATCCTAAAAATATTCCACTCTTCTGGGTTTTGCAGATGTATTAGCCACCCCTTTCTCCTTACCCCCCAGTTAATCCATTGCTATTGGATCATCTGCATTGTATTTTCCCATCATCACTGCCACTTCCAACAGCCAGTGCTAGCTACCATCCTCACTGGGACTCACAAAAGCTGCTTCCTCCTTCGGACAGACATATGACTCAGAAGCATTCCCTGTGAATTACTCTTAGGCTCCAGATGACCTCTAGAAGTAAATAACCAAGCTCAAGAATGCTGTCAATCAGACCACTAAGTCCCTGGACAGTGCTTTGCTTCCACATTTTCCCTTTCCAAATTAGTGGAAGGAGAGATGCTGACCTGCTGCACTGGCAGGTGAATGATGCAAAAGATCTCAGCACACAGCTGATCAGTTCTCCAGACTGCTCAGGCCAGTAATACAGAGGAAGCATTTTGTGTGAAAGTACAGACAGAGACCCTCTGCAGGCCAACTACCCCTTGGGGAAACAGGCAATTGGAAAAGGGAGAAGGAAAAAAAAAAACCTACAACCCCCCACCACAGAACAGCATGTTTGCTCTACTACAGCCTATTCAGACACCTGATGGGAGGGAGGAGGGTGTGAGGAATGGAGAATTTGCACCTCACAGGTTTACAGCTTTCAGCTTGTCCTGAGCCTAACAAATGTGGAGGCTCGTCAGCACTCAGGTACTCAGCAGGTCTTACAGGAACACAAATGAGAACCAGCAAGTCACATGCACCCATCCTTGCCTAATCCTGCAGCAGAGCAGGGACACCATCATACACCAGCCCAGAGCGACTGACTGCAGGCTCTTCCCCTTACCTCTGTGTGTTGCCTGACGGGGAGTTCCTCACTTTGGGGTTACTGGAATGCATTGACAGAAATCCTGAGCTCACAGTCTCACACACACGCAGATGGGCTCTCGTCAAGTTCCTCTGGGGAGTGTGCCGCCAGAGGCAGCGTCGAAGCACTTTCTGCTGCCCGCTTCTCTCAGTGCTGGCTGTCTGCTTGCCTTTTTTCTCTTCGCTCCTCGCTGGGTTTGCACTGGGCGCTTCCCTCCTGCAGCTCCAGCATTCTCTAGACGCGTGCCTCCTGCTGCCCAGGGGAATTCTCGCATCTCCAGGGCACACTGTTAAAACCAGCCCAGGAGAGAACAGAAAACCAGTGACTTTCCAAGCAGAGGTGTCTGCTGTGTAGCTGTAAGTGGCCATTCTTCTCCCATTACTGAGCAGGCACAAGAGAATAGCTTTCAGATGGCTCAGTATTTCGAAATAGAGGCAGCCCTAGCTGGCCATTCAGTTTACAGGCACAAGCTAGCTTCCCTTTATCCAAAGCTAATCACTCTGGAGTCAACAAAACGGGGAAGAGCCTTGTATCTGGACACTTAGATTCTGCATCTGTTCCCAGCTTGAAGACACCTCACAGCAAGTCAATAGGAAGCCAAAATTACAAATCTCCAACATGACTTAGCTAGCCAGAATTCCCCTGAGTGGCTGTAATCTGATATTTCTTAAGAACATAAACTCTGCTCAAATCTTCTCTGTCTCCTTGGTCCAATATAACCAGACATATGTTCAATGATGTGTGCTAAGGGCTGCACAAATGGGGGAAAATAAAACAAAATGCCTTCCTGACGACCTGTAAGCACCAGTTATGCTGTGATTACTCTGAAAATACCAGGTTAGCCACACAAATCTATTAGAAAGGCCAAAAGATCACCACAGAACTATCCCTCTAAATTTCAACCCCCAAAATAGGCACTTATTCAGCTTCCTTCTTAGAAACAATATGCATGATGCAGGCAATAAGGCACACAAAACTGTTTCTGGAGGAGGGAACTATTGAACATGACTGTTTACATCCTTTGGGCTAAATTATTTTGGAACAAATTTCTGCCTTGTTTATGTTTCAACAAAATCTCCCCTGTTCATCTCACCTACTCAGATGCAAATCCACTTAATTTAGAAACTAACCAAGATTTATTGTTAATGTATTAAGCATTGCTAGTTAAATATTATTCAAATGTAAATACTCCCTGTATTCCTTCTCGGCACCAAAGAAGCAGTTCCTTCCCCTGCATATCAAATGAAACAAAATAAATCTCACTGGACTGGGAGTGTCTACATTTTTTCAGGAAACTACTGTCACATTGCTTTTAGAAAGCAGAAATTGGCTTGCTTATATGCTGACACCAGTGGATTAAGAAACACAGGCGCTACGTGACCACCTCTGGCCAAGGAGAGTTATCAATAACTCGTAGTATTGAGCACCTGTAGCTTTCCAGTTCCCCAAATTAATCTTGTTGTGAGGCTGTGCAGTTACACTTTTCAGCAACTGCACTGCTGTACTTGAGCCTGAGAGTGCTCCACACTGCAGTTGTGCACATTGCATCATCACCAAAACCTCTCCTCTCTAATCAATGTCTCCTCCTTCATGACTCCCAGACACCGTCTTGCTCCCTATTCTCATCTCCCCTGTGCTGCACAAACCAAATAATGTGGGGAATGTTTCTGCCATAAAAAGGTCTCATTTTTAGTGCCTCCTATTAGGCATAATCAGATGAACTCCAGCCTGGGCCACACACTCCAGAGGATCCACGAGCCTCTCTGGGGCTATCAGCTGGTTATCCCACTGTTAACAATGTTTGAGTTAATCTGTTACTATTGTTACTACCCTCATGCTGTAATTGGAGCTAGTGCTACAGAGGTAGATTAAAGACAAGAGAGAACATCTTCAGAAGCATCTAAATTGCACCACCTTTGCATGCAAATTTGGCTCCTGTATCTGTTTTGACAATAAAACTGTAGCATTATCAACAGTACCCAACTCCACCTTCCAAAAGTGATGCATGGTATCTGCAAAAGTCAGTGGAAGTATGTGGTATTATGGATTCCTCACCTAAGAGGAATGTGTGACTGAAAACATGGCAGATCTCAGGTAAAACAAGAAAAAAAGAGACAATAGCATTCAAGTGAGCAGAGTTCAATGCTAAAAGAAGGATGCCCATGAGACAGAATTAACCAGGTTGGAAAAGACCTTTGAGATCATCGAGTCCAACCTATCACCCAACACCACCTCATCAACTAAACCATGGCACCGAGGGCCTCACTCAGGCTCCCCTTAAATACCTCCAGGGACAGGGACTCCACCATCTCCCTGGGCAGCACATTCCAATGGCCAATCTCTCTTGCTGGGAAGAATTTCTTCCTAACATCCAGCTTAAACCTCCCCTGGCACAGCTTGAAACTGTGTCCTCTTGTTCTGGTGCTGGCTGCCTGGGAGAAGAGACCAACCCCCACCTGGCTACAACCTACCTTCAGGGAGTTGGAGACAGCAAGAAGCTCTCCCCTGAGCCTCCTCTTCTCCAGGCTAAGCAACCCCAGCTCCCTCAGCCTCTCCTCACAGGGCTTGTGTTCCAAACCCCTCACCAACTTTGTTGCCCTTCTCTGGAAACCTTCCAGCGTGTCAACATCCTTCCTAAACTGAGGGGCTCAGAACTGGACACAGGACTCAAGGTGTGGCCTAACCAGTGCAGTGTACAGGGGCAGAATGACCTCCCTGCTCCTGCTGGGCACACTGTTCCTGATGCAGGCCAGGATGCCATTGGCCTCTTGGCCACCTGGGCACACTGCAGGCTCATGTTCAGCCTACCATCAACCAGTACCCCCAGGTCCCTCTCTGCCTGGCTGCTCTCCAGCCACTCTGACCCCAGCCTGTAGCACTGCATGGGGTTGCTGTGGCCAATGTGCAGAACCCGGCACTTGGATGTGTTCAATCTCCTGCCCTTGGCCTCTGCCCATCTGTCCAGCCTGTCGAGGTCCCTCTGCAAAGCCTCTCTGCCCTCCAGCAGATCAACTCCTGCCCCCAGCTTGGTGTCATCTGCAAATCCCCTCATCCAGATCATCAATAAAGATATTGAACAGGATGAGGCCCAACACTGATCCCTGGGGGACACCACTAGTGCCTCGCTGCCAGCTGGATGTGGCACCATTCACCACCACTCTCTGGGCTCAGCCCTCCAGCCAGTTCCTAACCCAATGCAGTGGGCTCCTGTCCAAGCCATGGGCTGACATCTTGGCCAGGAGTTTGCTGTGGGGGACAGTGTCATAAAGGCCTTGCTGAAGTCCAGGCAGACTATATCCACAGCCTACCCCACATCCACCAGGCAGTCACCTGATCATAGAAGGAGATCAGGTTGGTCAGGCAGGACCTGCCCTTCCTAAATCCATGCTGGCTAGGCCTGATCCCTTGGCCCTCCTGTAAGTCCTGTGTGATTGCACTCAAGATGACCTGTTCCATAATCTTGCCTGGCACTGAGGTCAGGCTGACAGGCCTATAATTCCCTGGCTCATCCAACCGGCCCTTCTTGTGGATGGGCACCACGTTGGCAGCTTCCAGTCTTCTGGGACCTCTCCATTGAGCCAGGACTGCTGAAAAATGATAGAGAGTGGCTTGGCAGCTCATCTGCCAGCTCTCTCAGCACCCTAGGATGGATCCCATGCAATCCCATGGACTTGTGGGCATCCAAGTGGTTGAGCAGGTGTCTAACTTCTTCCTCCTGGATCACAGGGAAACTACGCTGCTCCCTGGCTCCATCTGCCAGCTCCGCAGGCCAGCTGTCCGGAAGACAACCTGTCCTGCTATTAAAAATTGAGGCAAAGAAGGTGTTAAGTACCTCTGCCTTTTCCTCATCTTTAGTTACAATATTCCCTTCCATGTCCACCAAGGAGTGGAGGTTGTCCTTGCCCCTTCTCTTTCCATTAATATATTTATAGAAGGACTTTTTGTTGTCCTTCACAGCAGAGGCCAGTCTGAGCTCCAAATGTGCTTTTGCCTCCCTAATTTTCTTCCTACATGACCTAACAACATCCTTAAACATTTCATGGGTAACCTCACCTTTTCTCCAAAGATGTACACCCTCTTTCTTCCCCTTAATTTGTTCAGAAGTTCATTGCCCATCCAGGCCATCTGCCCTGGAGACTCATCTCCCAGCACACTGGCACAGCCTGTTTCTGCACCTTCAAGAATTCTTTCTTGAAGCGGGTTCAGCCCTCCTGGACACTTTTGTTTTTAAGGGCTGCTTCCCCAGGTACCTCCTGAGTTAGTTCCTTAAGTAACCTGAAGTCCACCCTCCAGAAGTATTTCAGTTGTTTCATCCTCTGCTTTCCCACTTCTGATATTTATGCATTATCATGTCACCTTTTATTATAAGGCAACCCTTTTCTCAGAATCCCAGCCTTGCAGAGTGCAATGGGAAAATATGAGGAATACAATCAGGATCATGCTGCCTGCACAACAAACTTTTGAGTACTTTACAGGGAAAACAAAACAAAAAACCAAACCCACCCAACCCTAATTTTTTATTAGTGTGTATATATATATATATATGTATGTATCCTTCACCTATTAGGATTGATACACTCTGCAAGGGAACTGTATTTTCCAGTCTGAGTTTAAGTTTCTTCTTACCAGAGAGCTATAAAGGAGATGTCAATGTATTCATTGATGGAACAATAGCAACTCAACTTCCTCAGCTTCTCATTTCTGCACACTGGGAATGTACCACCTTTCATAATGTGAAATGGAATGCCTCATGACTTTTGCAAATGCACTTGTAACATATGTATATCTGAGAATCCAGGGTTCAATAATGGAAAAAGCTCTAGAGAAATGTACTTTTGCAGCTGGAGTCTGCCTGCCATAGCAAAGCCTTTATCATTGCTTTAAAATTGGAGGTAGGGTCACTGACAGCGAAGGGCCATGCCACTTTTCAAGCTGTTTTGGCAAGCTACATCCAGGTCTGTATTTTCAGGATTGCTTTAAGGTATGCTAGGCAACGGCTGCAGGGAAAATGGATGTTTCTACTGGCTGCTCATTCCCACCACCTCTCTCCTGACCACATCAGGGCAAGATCCAAATGGGAACTAACCTAAGAGAAACAGCTGGAATCTCTTTTCAGCTGGAGTAGTCCCCTGATCTGTAACCACATCAGCACCATTCCAGGCTCAAAGGAGGAGGTAAGAACAGGTGAAAAGTAGCCTCACACCACTTAGCTGCAGCTTACAATGTTGATGGCTTAAAATCACTTTAACCCTCAACCGTAGAAACAAGAGAGATGGACATGGAATTGAGGAACTATGATAGGTCCTCCTCTTTCCAACAAGTAACTTACCAAGACCCCTGGTGTCACGACACTGCAGTCCTCATTGTGGAGGCCATGAGTTGCGAACTACTCGTCTCACAAGAAAATATCACCTAGATAAAGGAGAGAGAGGAAGAATTTAATCAACAAGAATGCACAGCCAAGCATGGGACCTCCCATGCATCCAGCCACAGAAGCAGAGGAACCAAAACTTGTTCTGAGCTACTGAACAGGGGAAGTCTCTGCTCAGATTGGCAAGATTTGTCAGCATCAAAAAAGCCACCATCAGACTGGGAGAGTCTGAAGATGCAGACTGCACATGGAGGGGAAATAGGTCAGACCTGCTTTAGCACTCCCATATTTGAGCTAGCTAGATTCCCATGAGCTCATCTGTGCTCAGAGAAGCTGGCACAAAGCTCAGACATGTAACCTCCCCTTTTCTGCACCCATCTTTCTTCAAAGGCTTGCCTTCCCCTTACTATGTGCCCAGCAACTTCTGCCAACCCCCCCTCCCCACCGGCCCTGTGCTTTGTAGCTACAACCTCCTCCACAACCAGACAACACATAAATAAAAACAGCAAGTACTATGTAAAGCCAAACAATAACATCTAGGGGAAAACCAGGCAGGTTTTAGAAGGAAGAAACACTACCTACTGTTCTGGCAGCCCCTACTTCCCATCATTGTGCTACAGTACAGGGAGAAGAGAATCAAACTGCAAAGATTCCCAAGCAAGACATATTTGCAAGTTTGCTCAAAATAGAGGGGTTAGCCCTACCTTGTACTATGGTTATTTCCTATGAGGTCAAAAGAGTTAATAGCCTAAGAACTGAGCAGCCACATTTTCAGCAATGGAGACAACCCTGCATCAATTAATATTCAGTCACATGTTAAAGCAAGTTTAAGTGCCTGAAAGTTCACTAATACAAGAAAACACAGATTCTAAGGAATGGCTTCATGGTAAACTTGAGTCCAGGAAAGAAAGACAGAGCAGATACCTGCCAGATTTTCCCTCATTCACTATGAAAACTGGAGAAGCTGCAAGGACAGTAAGAATTCAAACACATTGTTGGGGTCAGCATGGTCTTTCAGAGCACTCTCTGCCATTTACACAACATGGACAACCTTGCAGTTAAAATACAGCTGCTAACTGAAATCACTACCAGAGGTTCTCTGTGTAATGCCAATGCATTCTGCTGCCCAGATCTCCCAACAGGAATATAAGAGCTGTTGTGAGGCTCAATTAGTTATGCATTGTGAAACTGCATATTCGCTTTCCTCCAACATTCTCCAACTCTTATCTACTGCAGCTTCACCTTAATAATGTAGCAACGCACTGCCATGTAATGCACTTCAACAAAGCCAACCTACAAAGCTAGTCCGAAACAATGCAGCTACATTCTCCACCCAGTCCAGCCAAATCAAACAATGAAATCATCAATGCGATAGACCATCCTTATCTAGCCAAGTCACACCTGCAGACAGAAGCTGAAACAAACACCTATCGCAACAAGCTGCTTCATCCAGTAAAACCTACCACAGTAGCACAATCATCCCTGAATCCAATTACCCAGTTATGTCTCCTTTCCCCTTTCCCCCACCCCACCCAACAAAATAATACAAGCTAAGCTATGCCAGTGCCAATACCGACACACCTGTACTAAAGTAGTGACAGAAATCACCTTTTCCCTTGAAAGGGAAAAATGTGTGAACACCAGCACACAATAGAATGGAGAGAATCTGTCACAGCAGTCAGAGCTCTGTTGCTTCAAATGTTCAAATCCAACTTGGCAAAGAACCAGAATGTGACAGCCTTAGAGTCCGCAGCTGAGAACTGCAAGAGGGACACAAATGAGCAGACACCATCCATCTTTAAGCTTACCCAGATCGTTATTGCAATGGGATTCTATTCCCTAGCTTACTATTTCTGCTGCTCATCTGGTCTTAGTCCACAGTCAGCACAAGACAGTTTGCTTCACAGAGAATTTGAAAGCAAAAGGCTGAGAGGAAGTACACAAGCAGCCACCACAGAGTAATTAATAGGACAACTGCACATCTTAGTTTACATTTTGGAAAAGCATTCGTGAATCACCCCCAGACCTCACTGAACTAGCCACCACATTACCAATATTTAAAAATCACCAACCCATCCAAACCAGCTTATGGCCTCTTCATGCCTTTAAACTGTAGAAGTTGGTAGTAACAAGTGGTAAGGTGCTTGAAGGTGTATAGCATTATGGCTGCAGCAGCAGGAACAGCTGCGGTTATCACCGAGTCACTTCAGTCTTTTCTCCCTCTTTGAGAGGGAGAATGTGGAGAGATGAAATAAAGGCATACCAAATAGATAAAAGTATGAAACTCGTGGCCTTACTGTGACACAAGCATTAAAGGCAAGAAACCTTTCTCTGTGTACAAGAAAGAGCATGCTTCTTTTTTTTCCTGTGGCCTTTCTGAGACTCAGTCCATGCTGGACTGAGGGTGGTGAGAGACCAAAATCAGCATGGAAAAAGAAAAAAGGTGAGAGACCTGCTGCCACAGAAAACAAATGGTAACTTTGAATGCAAGCTGAGCCAGCACCCTGAATTGTAGCTTTGACAGTGGAGTGGGCAAGAAAGGAGAGAGAGTAAGAGAGTGAGCTCTGGGAAGAGTAGCAGCTTCAGGAGGGACCAAGAACAGCAGCACCAGGAGCAGTTTGAGCAACTGCTCATCCTGCCAGCCACCAGGAAGCAAACCTCTGCATGTGCATCCATCAGTAGATTCCCCATGAGAGCTGAGAGGTGGGGTAAGGCAATGAATCAGCCAACACGCTTCTTCAGCGCAGTTCTGCTGGGAAGGTCACATCCTATTGCTCTGACCCTCCTTCAACCACACACCCAAGGCCGCCCTAGAGTTACCAATGGCTTCCATCACGTGTTGCAGTTACCAGCTTTGCTTAGCATTTGCTTATTTTGCACACCTGCAGCTGAACAGCACATTACATTTTAATAAGCTGCTGTTTAATAAAGTGTTTGATTACACACCTCATCGATAAGGAGTGCAACTGGGAAACAAGGAGGATGCAGGAAGTGTTATTCAATGCTTTTATTGAAGCATCTACCTCCCTTAAGATCATATAAAAGCAAATAGATAAATTAACGAGCTCTCTACATCCCACACATCTCCCCATGGTACTTGAGGATACAAGGGCACAGGACACTCTTCAATGGCCAAGAAGGCAAATGGCATCCTGGCCTGCATCAGAAATAATGTGGCCAGCAGGAGCAGGGAAGTCATTGTGCCTCTGTACTCAGCACTGGTTAGGCCACACCTTGAGTACTGTGTCCAGTTCTGGGCTCCTCAGTTTAAGAAGGGCACTGAGACACTTGAACGTGTCCAGAGAAGGGCAACAAGGCTGGGGAGAGGCCTCAAGCACAAGCCCTATGAGGAGTGGCTGAGGGAGCTGGGATTGTTTTGCCTGGAGAAGAGGAGGCTCAGGGGAGACCTATTGCTCTCTACAACTCCCTGAAGGGAGGTTGTAGCCAGGAGGGGGTTGGTCTCTTCTCTCTAGCAACCAGCACCAGAACAAGGGGACACAGTCTCAGGCTGCGCTGGGGAGGTTTAGGCTGGAGGTGAGGAGAAAGTTCTTCACTGAGAGAGTTGTTAGCCACTGGAATGGGCTGCCCAGGGAGGTGGTGGAGTCACCATCCCTGGAGGTGTTCAAGAGAGGTTTGGACGTGGCACTTGAAGCCATGGTTTAGTAGTCATGAAGTCTTCAGTGACAAGTTGGACTTGACGATCTTTGAGGTCTTTTCCAACCTTATTGAGTCTATGATTCAATCCCCTGATCCAGTCCCAGTTTCTAGAGATAGTTCTCACTAAGAGCTTTGAAATACACCTTTGAGCAAATGCTATCCTCCTCATCCTTTCCCACAAATGCATAAAGCATATGCTTGCAGTACAGCTAGTATTGGAACCACCAGCATTCAATCAGGTTTGTCCAAAGTAACACCTTATCTTCTGCACACCAAGTATGTGCTGGACCCCAGAAAGGAACTTCACCAGCCTAAGTCTCTGCCCTTTCTGGCCATCACTAGCATTTGTGACCCTGCTGAAAACTAACTCTAGATTAAAGATCTCATTAGTTTTCAGGAGACAAGCTTCCTTTTTCAGCCAACCAGGTGACCACACGCTCACCAGCACAAAGGAAGCAGCAGTGACTGATGGCACAGACTGACTTACAACGGTTGTTCACACTTGCATCCTCCTGACAGATCTCTATGTTCTTTCTTCTTAAAGGAGAACTGCTGGACTTAAAGACATAGTATCAAGATGCAAGTCATCTGAACATAATACAACTCTGCTTGTCCAAGAAAGTAGATGGCCTGACTACCTCCTGTCCCAGGTCTTTCCATGGCAGTGTTTGTGCCTAACCTCATCTTTTGGTCAAGACACACAGTAGACTTTCAGTTCACTTGCTCACCTGCTCTACCCACCACAAAGGCAGTGGCGACTTGCACTAGGGGCACTTCCTGTGATACATAGACCATTCTCTACACAAAACAGCTTCTGATTTGGGGGAAAAATACCATTCTGACCATTCTGTAATTCCCTAGCAAGCCACAGATTCTGTTTACTTACAAATCATTTTCTCAACATCTAGAGCTAACTTGTTAACAGTGAGATGATTAGATAGCAAATCACAGCCAGTCACCTACTTTTAGATGGTCCTAATTTATTATGTAAGAGCATGGACTTCTCCAAGTTTAGGTATTGGGAATAAAACACAATAGTGTACACAAGGTCTTCAGTTTGCCAAAGCCAAGAATTCCTCCTTATGTACATCAGAGAAATCACTGATAATTCCAAACACGGAAGAACTGAGAGCTTGTCACCCAAACTCATTTTGCTACATGAATGTGGGGACTACAATCTTCACCAGGCTCATTACAACCTCCACTGATAAAATAACTCCCCTTGTACACATGGTGCACACACACCTCTCTCAACTTCTAAAACATGGGCAGGTTATTGCCTGTAACTTCTTCCACGCCTTGAAGCACAGAGAAAGAGGCTGAGCAAAGATAGGCTCACTTAAAATTAACACATTGATGACCTACAATCACACTGACAGGGAAAGATTGGGCAAGGCTATGGCATTACAAGGAAGAAAATTTCCTTCAAGTAGTTCACATTAAGACTTTAGGACCACAGGATAAGGCTCCCAGAAACTGTAAGAATATACTTATTTGCCCCTGTGCAAATGCATCATCATATGAATGTAGCTCTGCTGAGCCTACCTGTGCTTGCCCATCCACACATCTTGAGTAAGTGCATACCCTTTCTTCCACACTTCCCCCCCGTCAGCTCCTATCACCACACACATGGACACTTCCCAAAGAACCAGTCTCCACAGCACCACAGTATCACCAAGGTTGGAAGAGACCTCAAAGACCATCCAGTTGATTCAAAACATGGACAGTCACAGAAAGTCTGACTTTTTTTTCCCCTCTTCATCCTTAGAAAGTGTAGTCAAGACAATCACTGACAAAGCACAATACAATCCCAAAGATCAGAGAATAAAGTGGGTTTGGACATTTCTCATGTAACCATTCCTTTGCTCTCAGACTCCATCTCCACTGACTTCTCTTTCTACCTCCTTTTGACAAGCACCTGGATACTATAACAGTAGCCATGATGTAAAGGCCATTCAATTATTCTTTTTAGGTATTTACAGAAATCATTCTAAAATAATCTTTTTCAACAGGCATGTTGCTCACTGCACACATAACTATCACTTTTAAGAGCTGTTACTAACACTAACACCGTCAATAAGACAACTATATGTCCATTAAACTATTTTTAATGCATCTACCACTTCAGTGTGGTTTTAATACAATGGGGATGAATAGCTGTCCCAGACAGTTTCTGATTTTGTACAAGTCTTTCCTCAACTCCTTCCTCAGAGTAATGGAGGAGATGATCTTTGAGATCTCTTCCAACCTTGGTGATACTGTGATACCTGCTCGTGCACGCTGCTGAGTAGATTCAAGGTGTATGCAGCCAGACATTCAAAGCCCCTTTCAATTTCCCAGTTGTTCTTATGTTACAAAACCCACAACCTGAACTGGATGTGCTCTGGAGAAAGGTGGTCCCACTTGGTCCATCTCGGACTCAAATCACCTCAGGGAAAGTCTGACACAGTTCCAGAAATCTCTTTGGAAAGCATCAAAAGAAAACCCCTCACAACCCCCAAAGCCTAAGCTACAAGCAGTCAGCTTCTGTGCAGGAATGCCACAAACACTTCCCCTTGCTGCCCACACCATTGCCACTAATGCGGGCAAAGCTGAGTTTACAGGTGCAGGCCAGCCAGACTGCTGCTAAGGTATTAGGTACACTGTCACATAACCTATAGTGTGCCATGACGTTCTGCTGACCTCCACTCAGCCTACTCCAGCACAGCAGCCAACATCAGTTCAGCTCCACCTATGCTAACAGTGCTGGGAACAGTTTATGTACATTACAACTGGAGTGGTGAGCACTTTACATGGAGCTTACCTTAGCAGCAGCTAGTCTGCTCCAGAGTTCCTGTTATTGTTAACACTGATAAAGGATCAAAAGCTTTAGCAATAACAGATTTTTCAAGAAATGTTTCAAGAGTGCTTCCCTAATATTTGACAGCCTTCTGCAGCTTAAAACATCACTTTAATAGTTTACAGCCCCAGAACCAGTCAGCATTACATGCAGGAGTCCAGTGGATAACAACAGTTTTCTGTGAGCTGCTTTCGTAGGTTTACCTTCTGTCAAAACTCTTCAGGAAGTACTTAATGTGTCAGGAGTCAGAATTGTTCTATTTCCACTCACTTCTCTGGGCTTATTTTTTCTAAAATTCAAATGGGGTCATCAAGATGAACCACTATAGGTAAAAGAGTATTTGTATCAAGCTTGCCAGTAACCCATTATTTAGAAACTAATCTGCAGAGGGAGTGAGAAGGATGTGGAAGTAATGGATGGGACATGTTCTTCAACATGTAGTAACAACATACTGTTTAAACAGAGGGCTTGGGAAAAAACAAGCAACCTATCAGCTCAGCACAGGAAAAAACAAGTGCTTTTTCCTTTAATTTCAGCATCCCTTCACTAGGCTTCCAGAAAGAAAGGTAAGAAACCATCCTCAGGCACAACTCCTCAGGTTACAATCTTGTCAGTTTTCATGAGGTAAGTGGGGCTGGAAAGGGTCAGTACTAGACAGGCATCCTCCACAGAAAATGCAGTGCTACAGCAAGCAGTTATTCCTGAATATACTACTCACTGTTAGAATGGCTGGGGGTGACCCACACACCTTCCTTCATCTTAACCTTCACCTCAAGAGGTGTCTCTCATCCAAAACAAGCAGTTTTGCAAAGCTTCCCTAAGCATTGCTATCTTCCAGCACCACTTGTGAGACCAGTTTTCACTCAGGACTGTCACCACCAGCTATTCCTTCTGCTTCTCTTCCTTATATGATTCCTCCTGCTATTTTGTAGCAGCAGGTGTTCACACTCGAGGAGCTCAGCACTGCAAAGCAGGCATTCTCATGGGGGCAACAGCTGAAGAATTACTATATTCCACGTAACTTACTGCTGGGTAAGATTCATGTATTGAGTATGGTGTTCCTGGTGCATTGAACCTCTCGTTTCTTTGGTTTTAGGCTCATATTAGGCATGTTAGATATAGCACAACCTTCAGCAACAGTTCACTTCTGGTTTCCTAGTTATTAAATGTAGGATCTTCAATAGACCAATGACTCTTCTAAGGAGTAAGGCACTTCAAAGAACTCCAGCAAGCAAAGACTGCATGTACACAGTACTTCACCATGCTACATGATTATATCAAAGCTCCTGGGATGAAAAACTGACATTTGATAAATAACACGGGGTCACTCTAAAAGATCTCAAAACACTGCATCTAAAAACGTTATTTTGACAAGAAATTAAGCAATTGTATAACCAGGTCTGTTATCAAACTACTGCTTTGACGTGATCTTATGGAAGTAAGAGGAGCATGCAATGCCAGCTGCTGCAGGACCCTCCCTCACTCCACTCCACTCCAGATGCACACGTTTAATATTCTTCTAGTTAGCCATGCATGTACAGCAAACCCCAACAGTGCTTCAAAGTATTTACTGTACGGTATAAACAGAGCGCTGTTTTCAAAGACTCATAACTGTCAAATCAAAGCTAACTTTCACAAGAACATTCAGAAGCATTTCTGCTGGATGGTGGCTATTTGCCTAACAGCTTCAACTTTCCATCCACAGCCACAAGGAGGTTAATTTTATTTAGTTTTTTTGAGACAGAAGAAAGCATTTTCTTGTTAACAAGCTGTCAAGCCATTGTGGCCTGAAGTTCTTTACTCCCTTCTCACACACACGTATAAAAAGTGGTGGAAAGCTTCAGTTTCACCAGGAAAAGTTCCAAGAGTCTCTCCGTGCATAAGGTCACCTAAACTCTGCATTGTAACAGCTGTAGAAGCTGTGGCTGCTCACCTTGACAGGCTACAGCTTTGCTTTACATTACACTGCAAATAACACTACATTTCTGATCAATCAAACAAACAGATTGGTATGTAGATAAAATACTGTAATATCACCAGGCAGTGCAACGGTGATATCAAGGCATTTGAAGAAGTCAGTTTAGTAAGATGCAGAAAGCACGGACATGAGAAACCTGAAGAAGGGTCTATGGCTTGATCTTACCCAGTTCATTTAGCAATGACCACTAAACCAGAATTTTCCTTCAGGTTTTGCATAACTGCACACATTGCAAAGGTGGCAAAGAAAGCTTCACGCAACATACACAAGCAGATTCGCAGATTTAAAGCAATTTGTGGAGTGTAAGTAACATGGTCAAGAAGATAAACAGCAGGCGAATTAAGAGCCAAGTTCTGTTCTCAAGTTCACTACCAAATCCAACCTAACCCGGTTTTAAAAGAGCCCATGGGCCCCAGCCACCCTACTGATAAGATGAAACAGATATCTGCACCCTTTGTTCAAAAGGCATGGAGAACTAACAATAGGCACATGAAGACCATCAGGTGACAAGATGGGTCAGCAGTTTAAAGCTCCCTTGTTCTGCTGCTGTTCAGACAGCCCCACCAGAAAGCTAAGTAGCAAGAATACAGCACTACCTTCTTAAGAGGTCTAATGGCCATGGAAACAGGACAACCAGCTCAGACTAATTGCAAATGATAGATGTTGAGCAGGCAGCTGTGTGGCTATCTGTGCCATACAGAGAGGCACAACTGCTCTGAACTCAATACAGGAAGTAGAAAGCTCTCTCTCAGCTCTATATGCAGTTACATTATTGCATGTATCAGAACACTTTTTTGGTCATAGATTGTACCACTAATGAGCACTTGAAATCAGTACCGTTTTCAGGACTGCAGCACCCAATTTTGTATGAACTCCCAGAGGATGTTGCTCTATCAACTCTCAGGCCTTTGTTGAAAGAAACTATGTGATGGGTAAAGCATACATTCAATTTCCCTTCCTCCAAACACATTTCCTTGATTCTGCCCAAGTTTTAGAAACAAGCAAACAAACCAATCACCTTACAATTCCACTTTTCACCTCCCTTCCCTTCTTGTTTGCCGTCTTCTCAGAGGCCAAACACAAAGAGCTCACCTCTGCTTTTAAGCCTGTCTGAAGAAGAAAAAAAAGAAAGGAAAAAAAAGGAAAAGAAGGGAGATGTGGGAGCATGTCTATCAGCTCTAAAGAATAACATTCATTCCTCAAATATAGTAAACTCAAATTTCAGAAGTCCTTAAAATAAATTCAACTAGTGTTGAGATCTGACTCTGCTGAAGAACAAGTTAAGAACAACCCACAGAAGACAGAACAAAACAAATGTGAAAAAAAAAAGCCAGGTAGCTAGCAGTTCACTTCACAAACTTCATAGTTTGGTAGCTCAGACCAGATTTCAGGATGGGTCACCAGGAGGCAACCAAAAGCCTATGCAGTTTAATGGCACATCTCACACAGTGGTCTCAGTCAAGTTTTCAGAGAAGTGTACAAGAACCCTGCAAGCAAACCCAGGCAAAATCAGCTACTCCCTCCCTCTCTTTCCCAATATAGAAGCACATCTGTTAGAGCACAATAAAAAACAAGGTTTAGACCACAGGCTTCATACCTCTTCCAAAATTTCTACTGTCACTGATTATGATAATTGAATATTCCTCCTATCCCTACAGACATATGATCCTTCTTAACTCTTGTTGAATTCTTGCTCCTGATGACTCTCACAGCATGAGTTTCACTGCTTAATTGCAACCATACTAAATAGTCCATCGTCAATTTACCCTACATGTTCTGTATAATCAGACAGTCTTGAAGCAGCAGAAACTTTTCCATAGCTAAACCACCATACTCTTTTTGTTGCCCTGTTTAAAGCTTCTTAGAGAGGGCTTCCCTTTATATACATTGCATGCATATTCAGAGTTGAGAAACATTTTGGCAGAAAGGACCAGGTAAGCTGAAGGAAGTGTTCTCAGGCAAGGGAAGCTGTAACAAATAGGTGCAAATAACATTTAGCAAGCTTAGCAGACTCTTAAGAGGTATAGCTAGATGAGCATTCCTTTGGCAGCAATGCCAGCTTGAAAAACTGCTGCTACCAATACTTACACCCCTGCACCACACTGTGATGTGCCTCTTACAACTGTTTGCGTGGCCAAACAGCGAACCAGCTTGGCAAACTGATGCAGCCCAAGTGGAATGATTTTTTTTGCCAGATTAGTTCCTTGATCTGCTTTAGCATACAGCTGCTTCAGCAACAGTACCAGCACACACAGAGGGGTGGTGCAGAATCAAAATGGGCAAGCACCAAGGACTCCTCAAAAGCCAACTCTAGCACAGAAAAGAAATGCTCACAGGCATAGTAACAGAGGGCAGCTAGGCCGATAGGTCAAGGTACGGTGACAAAGTACAACCTTATTTCTTCAAAAATATGAAGTCAACATTGGCACTGCTCATTTGGATTCAGCACACACTAAAATATCACCTTATATTTTGCTGTTGCTGTTTAGTTCAAGTTTGCAAGACCATACAGTCTTAAAGGCAACTCTTCAGAAATTTCCCAATAGAAGGGTTGGGGTTTTCTGCTTGATTTCTTCAAGATTATCCAGAAGTTCTAATTATGAATAAGGTCTCTGTTCTTCTGTACTTGTACAGTCCCTGCCACAAAGGAGGTCCAGCTCCAAAATGTTTAAACTCTTAGTAAAAAAGGGGAAAAAAAAATCCTATCTGACAAGCAAAGGTACAGGAAGAAAACTATTTAACATAACATAGGCAGAGCAGTGCTCAGACAAAAACTCACCAATGAAATCTCCCTCCAAATTGCTCTGAAAACCTGAGTTAATACCTTCATTTTGTGAGCAGGAAGACTAGAGGAACTCCAGCAGAGCTTGTGAGCAGGAATTCCAAGCCCATAGCAAACCTTGCTGGGTTAAAGGACTTCATGTCTGTGTAAACAGAACACAGACCTTACCAAGGCACAGAGATTTCTGTGAAGTCCAAGGCCAAGTGAACTAAATAGAAGAATTTTATGAAGGCTGCCTGTATTGCTCTGAAGAAATTCTGGTAAACTTCTAGAAAGCAGAAGAGATCATACCCTACCAGGTAAAACAGCTGACATTTAAGGTGGGAATTCGCTCCAACACTGACTTGAGTGTAAATGGCTTCACAGGTTCAAGTTTTTGGGTTGGGGCTTTTTTTTTTTTCCCCCCATTGAATTTATAAAAGACCAACAAAATTCCTAAGCCACAGGCACAGCTCGCAAGGGAACAGAATTGACACAACACAGCAGAAACTCAAAGAGGAAAAAAAATATAGAAAGAAACATGTAGAAATAGGTATAGGAAGTCAACACATAACAGAGCAGCAAGCCTTTGAATCGCTAGCGAATACGGATCAAAGGTACTCCGTTCCACCGCAAACACAAAAACTGCTCAGAAAAGCTGTTGTATATTAATATTTTAGCCTTGTGGCTTATAGTTGCCTTAGTTTCTATATTTGGGTATTTTGTGACAAATGTAGTTTCTCTGGCTGTGGACTAACCCCAACTGAAAACAATCCAAGTACATGAACTGTAAAGATGAAATGCAAGATGGGGGGGGGGGGGGGGAGGGAAGCACAGGGAAGAAAGAGTCCACACCCTTTGTATTCATAACATACTGAAGAAGAGATCTACAAAGTTTCTGGTTGTATGAACAGAAACCTATTTATTTTCTTTCACATTAAAATTCAGGTCCTGACTCACTTAGAAGACTGTGTTGACCAATACACAAACTAACTGATCACAAGAGAGGAAAAGCAAAGCACCACCCCAAACCCACAAAAACCTTAAAGGACACCCATACACACCCCCCTGGTCCATGAAAAAGATGGTTTCAACAGTAGTGTCACAATCTAGTTATTTCCCTCACACCAGAGAAGATCAGTTTCTCCTGAAACATCTGCACTGCATCCATGAGCTAAATAACCTGTATTGGGAAAACTATACCGGGAAGTCAACACCAGAACTTTTACCAAACATTGGCAAAACGAAGTATCTATAGACACAAAATACATCCCCCCAAAAGAATTTCTCACGTTAACCTGACCAAAGATGAGCAGCTGAATGGGAGGGCGACTTAGACAAAAACTTGTTTAGGGTGGGATTTTTTTTGTTTGGTTTTGTTCACACTTATTTAACGTCAATGATTGATTAACATTTTGGATAAAGGAGGCTTTGTTAGTGATTCAGCATCTCCACCCCTTCAATTAAGGTGTTAAGAGTTCACAACAGTGCAGTGAGATCCAAGATCCCCAGACCTCTCCTCACCGAAAAAAAAAAAAACCAACCAAAAAAAAAAAAGCCCCCAAAAGCCAAACCCCCAACCAAAAACCTAAAACACCCCCAAAACCAAACAAACACCTCACACACAACCAGGGAAAAAAATTCCGAAGGCATATCAACAACAAAAAAAAAACCTCACCCACCCCACCGGGAGAATTCCAAAATCACAAAACTGACATCGTTGCTAACTCCATCTTAGAAAAAGAAAGCTGCCATTCTTTTGTTGTTTGAGGAGGGGCCAGCAAGGGAGACAAGGAAAGAATATAAGCCCTTGAGACATTTTTATGCTCCGAGTAAGGGGGGGGGGGAAGGAGAGGAAAAAAAAAAGAGACACGTTCATTAAGAATAATCTCTTTGGAGCTGACTGTTAAACAACCCAAAAACCCCACAAACAAAACAACAAAACCCCAACAAACAAGCATAAAAATCCCACCACAACACAGCCATCATGCCAACTTGTCCAAAATGGCTATATCTCACCAAAGCAACTCTTAGGATTCCCAGGAGGGGGAAAAAAAAAAAAGCCCAGATCAGCCTGCCACAGGATATGGGCATGTGCACTTCTGCTAGCACACCTCTGCTGTGAGCACAGGATGAACACAAAACGGCGCTAGCCTCTATTTAACTTCACCAGTTCAACACCTGTAACATCCCACTGCAGAGAGCAATCCATCATTGCAGCCCAAATATTAAACAGGAGAGAGGCAAACAAAAAGCAGACAGGAATAAAGCTGTTTAGATATGTTAATTCTTCCCTTCCACACGCTGCCATTACTTTTGTTATTTGATTTCATGTAATGCCTTGCCTAGCTTTCCAACATTTGTTTTTGTAATATTTTGAGCAATGACTGAGCAAATATTATCTTCCAACAAAACAGACGGGGGGGAGAGAAGTAAAATAATCTACATCATATTTTTCCTCCTGCTTTTAAAGCTTGATACCTTTAAAGATGCTTCAGAGCACCCTGATACCTATGTGCAGTTTCCACAGAGAATAAAACACTTTCAAAGAAAATAGATGTTACTGGAACCCCACAAAACTGAAAGAACGGTCTTCCACACTTTCTCCAACTGTACGTCAACAGTAAAGCAACTGGTCACCAAGACAGAGGCTTGATGAGACAAACTTGACTTGGCACTATCGCTTCTTCTCTGCACCAGTCAGTAAAGCTAATGCCCAAAACGTTGCTTTACAAAGCAAGAGCTACAAGACTTTATCTGCCTCTCATAGAAAGTGGGGTTCGTGGTTATTACCCAGCCAGTTTCACAGCTCAAATCAGGTTTGGCACCTGAAGAGTAAAGCATCTTCCCTTTCACATTGGTGGGCTTTAAACAGTTCCACAATCAGCTCCCTGCTGCCAATTACTGTTCCATGCTTGCTTTCTTTGCTGCATGACTATTTCCTGATTCTCACTTTGTTTACTGTTAAACCACTAACCATGTAATCATCCACCTTAATATCTTGTATCCAAATAACAATCCACAATTGACTGTCACATCAGATCCTTCCTATCTGCATCCTCATGCTTTGTCTACCCTCCTAGAGCAACATCCACCTTCCACATCCCAAGGATTGAATTGTCAGAGTTCTTTTTAGTCCCCTCACTCAGACACCTACACAGTGGTCTCAGGAACAGAAAGTTGGCCAACAAATAGAGCACGCTCTCATCCAAGAACCTCACTGCTTGCATGCACCCACCTGTCCCATCATTTCAAGTCTCCAGTGTTGGTTGTTTTCCTCCCGTTGTCCAACACTTAACCTCATGAACTTCCAGTATCTCTACAGATTTAGCTTCTCCCATCCCTCAGACGGTCTTCTATAGACCTCTTTGCAGTAAGGCCAGGGCATGGACTCCCTCAAGCACACAAGCACAGTGCCTCTTCTCTGCCTAGCAGAAATACTTCCAAGTAAACACGTTTCCCCTGCCTTGTCAGATACTAGTCTTCCCCACAATCCCCACATATATGGTTCCCTCCCACACTCTTAGTATCCCACAAACTCCTCTTGCACAACTATCCCACATTCCAGTTCCACACTACTTGCTTAGCTTCCCTAGAAGCATGCTCCCCTAAACTATCTGCACTGATTCCCAGCTCTGGACACCTACAATTCCCTTTACAACCACAAGCACCAACTCTTCTCTGCTGAAAGCACTTATCACCCCATATTCTGGCTCACACTGCTTCCCAATACTACAGTGCCACTCCCGTATCCCTTCCTCCCAACCACTCAAGTCCCAGCTTCTCACATCCCCCATCACTATGACCATCCTCTTGTGTATCAACTTCTTTCTCCCCAGCTTACCTCATACTCCACACTTCTTCATCCACCTCTCCACATCCCTTCCTGAAGACAGTTTTTCCTGCAACAAAGCCCCCCATCCCTTCCTCACAGCACATACCAGATGACCTAACATCTCACTTCCCATACCCCGCTGCATGCTTCACCTCCTACTCCATTCCCTACATCCCTACTGTAGAACTTTGTGCCTCAGCCCTTTACTTCAGCTCCACCACAGAGTTTGCATGCCCAATTCTCAGCCACTTTCTCCCAGGACAGCTCATACCCCCCAGCCCCAACAGCACAGCCCCGGTGTTGCAGCCACTGCTATCCAATGCCCCAGTCCCTCACTGGGATTAAAAACTCAGAACTACCTCTCTATCCACCCAACATCGTCCTCACCATACAGCATATCCCTTAGGGCACCCCAAGCACATCATTGCAACTCAACAGAGTGCAAAGCACTGCACTCACCTACTCATACATCATGCCCTCCAAAGCACCCCAGTGCTGCAGCTCACCTCAGCCAACGCTCTTCCACACAACACAGCCACGTGGCCACCCCGAGCACCCCAGCGAAACTCGGTGCACCCCACACATCCCTCCCCACTGAAGAAGCCACGTCCCAAGTGCATGCCCCAAACCACAGGGCATCCCACATACACATCCATGTAGCACAGCTCTTAAGGCATCCCATGCACCACAAATGCAGACAAGGACACCCCAACATGTTCGTCCACGCAGCACAACCTCCATGGCACCCTCGACAAGCCAGAGTAGTCCACACACCGCTTCATATAGCACAACCCCCAGGGCACCCCCGGCACCACAATGCAACGCAAAGCACTCCATATGCCCATCCATACAGCACAATCTCCAGGGCTTCCCGTGCACCCCAAAGCACCTCACATGGTCCTCCACAGAGCACAGCCCCCGGGGCGTCCCCTGCACCCCACACATCCCTCCGTAAAGCACAGCCCTAAAGCATCGCCTGCACTCCACATACCTCCCCAGAGAGCACTACCCCTAGAGCATCCCCTGCACACCACACATCCCTCCAAGAAGCGCAGCCCCCAGGGCATCCCCTGCACCACGGAGCACCATTCCCCCCTCCCCCCACCTTTCATTTGGGACACAGCTTCTGCACGGCCCTCCACAGAGCGCAGTCCCGGGGCACCTCGCGCACCTCAGAGCATCCTCCACCCCCCGCCACGCAGCACACCCTCAGGGCACCCCACACCCCTCCGCGCAGCGCAGCCAGCGCGACACGCCGCGGAGTCGAGCAGAACCCCGGGCGCCCGGGGATCGCCAGCGGAGCCACCGGGGCGCCGCAGTCCCGGAGGCAGCGCTCCCCGCAGCCGTCGGCGGCGTCCCCTCCGGGCCCCGGGCCTCCCCCAACTCTCAAACTTTGGGCGGGCGGCGGCCGGTGCCGGTGGTCGCCCGGTACCCGCCGCGCCGCCTCCCCCTCACTCACCGCCGAGCCGTGGGGGAGAGGCGGGGGCCGAAGCTCCTCTCAGCCCCGGGCGGGAGGGGGCGGCGCAGCGTCTCCCCCCGGCGACGGTGGGTCCTTCCCCCTCCCGCAAACACACACAGGCTCCATTGTCCGCCAGCGCCTCCCCCCCTCTCCTTCCCGCACACATGGTACCGCCCATCGCAGCCCCTCTCGCCCGCTCCCCCCGCCCGCTCCCCCCCTCCCCCTCGTTTTCCCCACACCGTTTCCCCCCCCCCTCACCCCCCCATCGCCTCCCCCCTCCCGCCGCGTCCCGCAACCCGGAGAGAGGAATGGTACCGCCCGTCGCGCGCGCCCCGCCCCAGGAATGGTACTGTCCCCTACTCACTTCGCCGGCGGGACCGCCTCTTACTCCCCGTTCCGGGCAGTGGTCTCGACCGGCCCCTCGCCCCGCCCCGCTCAGCGAGAGGGCGGGGACTGCCTCCCTTCCCCCTCGCACACCCTCTCCTCCCGCCTGCGCCTACACAGTGGTAGCAGCCAGGCTCTTAAAGAGACAGGCCAGCCGCGCCGAGCGCCCCCTCGGGACCTCGAGAAATACCACCCACCCCTCCCCGCTCGCCGCGGCACCGCCCCCGCCATTAACATAGCCGGTCCCCCCGCCTCGGGGCGGCCCCACCCCTCCTCCCCTTTTAAAGAGACCTCGCGCCTAAGGCGCTTCTTAAAGGGACCGCCCCTCTTGCGCACCACCACTCCTTAACTCCCCTCAGCGGAGTTGAGCCCCGGGAGTACCCCCCTTTTCTGCCTCCCCGCTCCCCGGGTGGGGCCGCGGAGGCGGGGGCTCCGCGTGTCTGGGTGCCCGCATCCGCAGGGGAGGCACCCGGTTGAGGCGGGGAGGGGCCGGCGCGGGACCCTGTCAGCGTGGGGCGCGGGAGCCGGCGCTCCCCGGAGGCGGCGCGCGGGGCCAACCCCCCTAACGGAAACGGTGCGGGTGCCCCGGGGGGGGCGGCGCCCGCCGCTAAGCCCCGAGGCCTTGCCCGGTTCCCGGGGGGCTATGCGATGGCGGCCGCCCGGCCTAGAACGAGTGCCCTGCCAGTCCTCCTCCTTAGCACCAGAGGTGCCCAGAGGTACCTCGGCTGGCAGGGTGGTTTGCACCGAGACACTTTCGCTGGGTGCCCCTTGGTGCAACGGGGAAATCACCAAGGTGGGCACTGCGCATTGCAATCATCAATGCTGGGTCATCATCCTGAAAGTCATCCCAAAAGCAGCACAGTCCTGAGGTGCCGGCTGGTGGGTGGGCAGGAGCAGTACGGAGCTGCACATTCAGCCCGCTGACACCAAGCACAGAATTTCCCTTCCACATATTTCTGAAGAAGGAAGGGGATGGTTGTCCATTGGCAAGGCAAGAAGAAAGCAGGAGGGAGCTTCTGGAGAAGGCACATGTTTCTTCTCCCCAGTGTATGTCCACCAGCTGCCAGCGGGTTGATGGAGCTCCTCTGAGAGAGCTGAGAGGGCCTCTTCTGATGGGAGAAAGCACTGGGCTAAGAACCAGCTTGCAGCTAAACAAGGAAGAACCAGATAGTAATGACAGACACAACCTATCAACTCCTAAATATGCTCAAGGGCCCTATCCTGTACAAATGGCCCATGTTTGGGGGATTAAACAACAAGGTGGTTTGAAACCATCTGAGTTAAGAGTTTTGAAGATTTGCAGCAATCCTCCGCCCTTTTCAGACTTTGCCTTGCTCTGTGAAAAGAGCATTTTCAACATCCACTAATCCTTTTTCACCTCCACAAAATATTCGAAATTGAGTGATCTTGTGGGTTGTAAGGAAGAGCTTTCCAAATCACCAGTGGCACATAGATGCACAGAACTGCTGCAGTCTAATGAGAGAAAGCAGGCTGATCATTTTTGCATATCTGCGATGCCTGAATAACCTGTTTTGCCAATGCAACATAAGTGAATGGAACTGTGGAGTGTGTTCTCCCTTCGACTTCAAAGGACAAACTCTTTACTCCGTCCAGCTCCCACTTTTAAGTAACTCAACTCTTTGTATTTCAGCACTGAGCATTCACACTGGACAGCCCTCTGATCAATAAAACCACCTCCTTCCTCCCCCTAACCCTCAGTCCCTAAGAGGCTTTTTCCTCTTTTTGTACCTCTCTTCTCCCTGGGTCCCTACCCACCGGATAAGATCCTTGAAGAACTCCACAGTTTCCTGAGCACTGCAACAGTAGTTATTTCACACCTTCTACACTAAATAGATACTCTTCCTTGAGGGGGATACTTCTTAACAGTGAGTTTCATTCCCTTCTGATTTGAAGACCAGACCCCTGAAGCATTTCTCTCAGCCCACTGCAACAGTAGCGATTTCATACCTTCTAACCTAGATAGATACACTTCCTTGAGAGGGATACCTCTCAACAGTGAGTTTCAGTTCCTTCCAATTTGCAGACCAGACCCCTTAAGCATTTCCCGATGGACAGGCTTCCAGCCCGCTGATGCCTCTTGCTTTCTCCGTCTACAAGTTCCCAGGATTCACAACCCAAAAGCAGAAACTACTCATCTCTGGACAGCCCTTCCAATCCACCAATGCTAGCCCTACCTGTTCCTCTCCACAGATGACAGCAACGCTTTCTAAAGCTGAAGTGTTGCAAACCTGACTGATTAGCTCCACTTGAACCACCACATTTGTTCCCATCGGATCAGCCTGCTTCTTTACCTGACATATAAACCTTTTCTATTTTTGTATTGTTGTGGGTCATTTTAATGTACTGCCTACTATTTGCTCCATGCCAGAGAGAGCTCTGTGGACTAGCCCAGGCAAGGCTGCAACAGCAGTAGCTGTATAGAGTAGACCAACTAAGCAGCAAAATCTGTTCCTGGTGTAAGAAACAGATAGGCCTTAATAGTGCACTAGACCAAAGACCTAGTCCTGCTCTCACTGTCATCAGGGACCCATCGTGGTCTGCTCAAAAAGAAATTTGTTTCCCCTGGGCAGCAGAGGCTAGGATTTTACTAAGGAGCCTAAGGAAGCCAGGCACCCAATTTCCGTTTCCTGAAGGTACCTTTGAAAACCCTACCCTGTGCTTCAATCTTGACACAAGCAACAGCAGTGATAAAATATGAGGTGTTAGCAGACTGCCTTTTCTGTTCTCCTCCCTCCTCTGACCCAGTACTTCACTGTCTTGTCCCTAGAGGAGTTAGATCAGGGAAAAGGAGCATAAAACACTACCAGTTTGCAGATGCTGTGGTTCTTCCAACTCTTCTCCCATCCCCCCCGACCCCATCCCCCCACATTTCAAACAGTTATAAATGACTCTGCAACTCTGCAGGCAGCGGTCTCAAATAACCACACCAAGCCTCTCCCCTCCAACGGCTTTATGTCTCTTCCTTCCTCCCTTTGGGGCTCCAGATAGCAGCTATCAAGGTGTTTTGCTTCACTCTCAAGAGTTAAGTTGCTACTTCACCCACCACCTTTGGGAATCCACCACAGCAAACTGCCACAAGCAGTGAATTCCCAAGGCAGGGATTCCCAGCTGAGAAGTCCCTCCCGCTGTCCTTGAAATGTTTTACCATGGGAACTGACAACAGGCTCTAAAATGATCTCAACTGCAATGGCAGGTTGCATGGCAGGATTTCAGGCAGTGGAGCAACAGACCGTGGGCCTGCCACTGCCAACCTTGAGAGCATCCCCCTCTACTGAGGCCTTATCCTTCAGCCAAGCTCATAAAAGCTGCCCCAGAAAAGCCAGCTGTTTCAGCTCTTTGGAGCACTCCAGCAAATCCCAAGAACATCTTGGAAACATTACTGCGCACAATCTCCTCACAACTCCCCGGCTGTGGCAGGGACAGAAGATCAGGCCTTCTTTGCAAAAGCAGGATCTCCTTCCATTAAGGGCAAACCAAGCCTAAGGAAAGTTGCTACATGAACTCCAGTTTTGCAGAGCAGACAGAGCAGGCAAGATAGGCCAGCCAGCAAAATTCATTTGCACTACACTTTCCACATATGGTCCCGAGCATGGCACATCCCAATCATAGCTTTTATTCTCTTTAAGGACCTGGCCCTGCAAACAATTTTACATGTGCATGTAGAGTCCCACTCAAACACAATGGAGCTACTCATGCAAATAATGTTAAGAGCATGTAGGGTTGTGGCTCTGTTTCACTACTCCATTTGCTGCAAATCCATTTTAAGGGGATCTTGCTGTGCTCTCGCACAGTTAGTGCCACTCATTTGTGCCAGTGAAACTGTTTATGTAGCCACACTCATAGGTGAGCTGTTTAGAACAACCAACTTTTTAAAAAAGCCCTACTAACAAGAACAAATCCTTAATCCCAGCTCCAATGTAGATTTCATCCCTACAAGCAGCTGAACTGGCACAACTGGAGGCGGTGGAAACATCTGAGGAACTTCTGAAGATGGGATTGAGGGCAGGCAAAATGGCGACACAGAACCTTAGCCTGTGAAGGCTGGAGTCATTAACCTCTCCTGACCATCCACCCATTCCCTGAAGCAGAACCTCTTCCTCAATCACACAGTCTTTGCACATGAAACAAGTTTCACCTCAAATGCAACAGCAGGTTAAGCCTTTCAGTCATTAATGCTTAAAATCTTCCCTCAAGAGAATCTGTCACTGTTAAGAAGGATATGCCAACAGACACTACACTCTCCTTCTTGCAGGTAAGGGATGAAGTCACCATGTGTAGCTGTAGTTAGTACACCACTGCTTCTGCAGTCAAAGCATCTCTCTCTAGCAGTTTTGACATGGCACATTTGGGCCGTGCAAAATGCTCTCTCTCTTTTTTTTTTTTTCCCCCAGTTTATGGGCTACTTTGTCTCTAGAAACTCTGCTGAAATTGCATCACATATTTCTTGTCTGCTAAGGCAAGATCCCCCTCTTTCAGTGCGGTGATAACCTTCCAGCAGGGAAGCTCCACTAACTCCTCCACAGCTTTACCCTCTGTACTGCCTCCCAACTTCTGCACTCATGCACACCTGTGCAAACTGGGTGTAAAATGCTATCACTGTTGGAAGGAAAGAAGATACATCACTGGGAGGATGTTTTGCTTTGTTGGTTTGCTTTAAGTTGGGGGGTGGGGTGGGGGTGTTGCTCTCTATTTGCTCTGGTGTAAATGACCAGAGGAGCTTCAAGATGAGAGAGAGACTTCAGGTTCTGTGAAATCCTTTTCTTAGGAACTTTGAGTTTTACAAGGCTGCATGCTCTAATGAGCCTTCTGGAAAGAAAAAAAGGGGGGGGGAAGAAAGAAAAAAAATTCTGTAAGGAATCCAGGTGACTGTGGTTCACATACCACCATGATCTCTCTGCATGGGCACAAGGGAGCTGCCTTCATGAATCCTGCTGCAGGATGAAGTCTAAAGGTAGACAGTGTGAAAGAGATGAGAAAGAACCACAGGGAAGGGTAGATTAACATCCACTGTTAGCTTGGAAAATAAAAGCCTTCTTTCAGAAAGTCTTTTAATTATTGTATATCATTCCTAAAATGTTAGGAAATTTGGCCTGGGGGAGGGGGAGAGATTGTTGTGGCATTCTTTCTAGTTTAGTGTCATTATTAGATATTATCCTGTCTCTCCAGCTGTGCTAAACTTCAGTCCTGCAAACATCAGAGAACATTGGTAGCTTAGTTCAGGGGAACGGTCCTTCTGCACCCTGACTTATGTGGGACTTCAGACTCAGAGAGGGGAGAAATGCTTGTGTATCTATGTCATCATATATATATACACACACATACACAAAACCCCACACACACACTCCCATTCTGTCCCCACTGCTGGCATAAGACCACCTGTAGTTCACCTATACTGATTACTACTGCCTCACTGGTTGCACAGTGCACAGAGCTCTCTTAGGAAGGGGAATGGCTGATGGATCTGACCAGCACTGGCTATATAACATCACCCTACAGCAACAGCAGACAGATGATGGCAAATGCAGCTAGGGAAGAAAGGCCTTATTCTTCCCACTCTTCCCATCTACACTGGAAAGGGAAAAAATATTGATCTTGCATTTTTTATTCAGATGTGAGTTTACAAACAATTCTGAGCCTTAATAAAGCTCGGGCTAGAGCATGGAACTGAGCCTATGATTAAAATACTCTTCTGGATTTCCAAAGAGCCTTCTAGTTGATCTGTATCCCCTCAAGACATTATCCCACATCAAAACTCTGACAAATTCCAATTGCAGGAAGCTCCCCTATTTAGAAAGTCAATAAGGAGGTATGAGGCAAATGCCACATGGACATAAAGACAAATACTCACCTTTTTCTCCTATGATTGAAAGAGAGAGAGGAGGAGAGAAAAGATACTGAATCAGAAGGGAAATCATGTAAACAGAATCTGGGAAAACATATGCTCATGCAACACAAGGAAAATACAATCATGGAATCACAGAACCACAGAATCATAGAATGACAGGGGTTGAAAGTGACCTCTCGAGATCATACAGGTACACCTAAATCAGGTTGCATAGGAACACAGGAACCCAGGCAGGTTTTGAAAGTCTCTAGAGAAGGAGACTCTACAACTTCTCTGGGCAGCCTGTTCCAGTGCTCTTTCACCCTCAAAGTAAAATGTTTCTCCTTAAGTTCAAGCAAAAGCTCCTGTGTTCCAGCTTGTACCCGTTGCTCCTTGTTCCTATCACTGGCCACCACTGAGAAGAGCCCAGCCCCATCCTCATGACCTCCACCCTTTAGATATTTATATGGACTGATAAAATCCCCTCTCAGTCTTCTCTTTTCCAGGATAAAGAGCCCCAGGTCTCTTCTCTCAGCCTCTCCTTGTAAGAGAGATCTTCCAGGACCCTAGTCATACTTGTGGCCCTGTGTTGGACTCTCTCCAGTAGTTCCTGTCTCCCTCTTGAACTGGGGAGCCCAGAACTGGACATGATACTCCAAGTGCAGCCTTATCAGGGCAGAATAGAGAGGGAACCCCCTCTCAACCTGCTGGCTACACTCTTTTTAATGTACCCCAGAATATCACTGGCCATCTTGGCCACAAAGGCACATTGCTGGCTTATGGTGAACTCATTGTCCACCAGCGCTCCCACATTCTTCTCCACATTGTTGCTTTCCAGCAGGTAAATCCAAACCTGTACTGATGCATGGGGTTATTCCTCCCCAGGTGCTGGACTCTACATTTGCCCTTGCTGAACTTCACGATGTTCACCTCTGCCCAACTCTCCAGTCTGTCCAGATCTCACTGAATGGCAGCACAGCCTTCTGGCATGTCAGCCACTCCTCCTAGCTCTGTATCATCAGCAAACTTGCTGAGTGTACACTCTGTCCCTTTATCCAGGTTGTTGATGAACATGTTGAACAAGACTGGATCCAGTACTGAACCCTGGGGAATACCAAAGGCCTCCAACTATACCCTGAACTGTACTCTGTCTTCCAGCCAGTCCTCAATCCACACCACTATTCACTCATTTAACCCACACTTCCTAAGCTTACCTATGAGGATGTTATGGTAGACAGTGTCAAAAGCATTGCTGAAGTCAAAGTAGCAAACATCCACTGCTCTCTCCTCATCTACCCATCTGGTCACACCATTATAGAAGGCTATCAGATTGGTCAAGCATGATTTCCCCTTCCTGAATCCATGCTGGCTATTCCTGATACATCTTTTCCTCCATGTGCTTAGAAGTGACCTCTAGAATGAGCTGTTCCATCACCTTTCCAGGGATGAAGGTGAGCCTGACTGGCCTGCATGTTCCTGTGTCTCCTTTCTTGCCCTTTTTGAAGATTGGAGTGACATTGCTTCCCTCCAGTCCTCAGGCACCTCCCCTGTTCTCTATGACCTTTCAAAGATGATGGACAGTGGCTTAGCAATAACCTTAGCCAGCTCCTTCAGCACTCGTGGGTGCATCCCACTGGGGCCCACGTATTTGTCTAGGTAATCTCTAACCCAGTCCTCTTTCACTAAGGGAAAGTCTGTCTTCCTCCAGAATTCCTCTCTTATCTCTAGGGACTGAGGGGTGGCCTTAGCAATAAAGACTGAAGCAAATGAAACAATATGAGGCAAATGAGACAATAAAAAAATAGGAAACAAAGTTGGGAGATTTTGGCGTAGAGATGAGACTCCAAAATCTGTGTCTGCCCAAGAACACTACTTCCATCACACCGTCCTCATGTTTTACAGGGAACCACTAACTCACACTGAGTGCTCTGGTGATGCCAGGAGAATTTGGCTGTGGAACTGCCTGGCCCTTGAGCCTTTTAAGATTCTCAACCACGACTTTACACTCCCTTTGTATGTGAATGACAATCTTTGACTTTAATGTGGAAAGGCATAGCAGCAGCTCAGAAATACGCCAAACGCACTTCATGCTTCCACTCAGCCACCTGTGAGCTTAACCTAAGACACCAAGCCTCCTTCAACAGCCATGCAGCTATGTTCTCTGTAATGCCCACCCCACGGTGCCAGAGCTCACGTGTGGCACTTTCATTGTATAACCCCACCAAACAAAATTTCATTCCCAAAGGAATATTTCTGAGAAAGCCATGACCAGATGAAGAAAGCACTTTTGCTTAGAAGAATCCTTCTCATGGTAAATAGGAGGCGAAGTCTGCCCTCAGACAGACAGAAGTCATCTGTTGCCAACACATACAACAGCTCTCTTGGTATAACAGACTTTTTGTGCCTTCAGTGCTGCTTCTCCAGCATCCAGCTGCTCAGGGCACCCGCCTGCTGTACAACAGGGCAGGAGCAGACAGGTTACACTCGGGGACTACAGCTGCTCCTACAGTCAGCACACGGGTAAAATTTTGTTCATGCCTCTCCTGCAAGGCTACACTAAAATAAAAATAACTTCAGCATGACTTCCCCTCTAGATTGCACATGAAGAAGAAACCAAGGCCCTACTATACTGCAGACTGGCCCATTAAAGCGAGTGGTTAAGTTCATGCTACAAAAAAGTAGGCGTTGTTGTCTGTTTTGTGAGGCAGAAATCAATATTCCCGCCCCCTCTCCTTCTGTTATTTCACCTTGAGATACTCATGTTCAGATAGATGAGATCTGAATCTTACTCACTGTTACTGCAACTCTCCAGTATTTCACAGGGTCACAGATGTTCCTGGAGCCCTAACCTGCCTCTAATTTACCACTCAGCTCCCTAAACTGAACACCACTGTTGACTGAAGTAGTGACTGATTTTCCTTCCAAATCACAGCACTGTGGCTATTTCTAACTATTTATCTGTACCCTATACCCTCTATCTCAGTCATTTTGCTCCCTCTGTCCTCCGATAACAATCCTCTGTCTGCCACAGCCTCTTTCTTCTCTGGACCCTTATAATTCACTCCCTGGTGCTAGCCTCTTCCATACCGTGACCATCTCATATAAATGATGTTTTATTGTGAAATGCCCCTTCTGATGTCTGTCTTCCTTTAATCTAACTGTAGGGAGTAGCTTGAATGAGCCCATTAATTTGAACAGAGGGAGCAAGGGAGGAAGGACCTGGGTGACTGATGCTCAGCCCAGGTGAGCCTGAAGCAATCTTGGCTGGGGAGAGACAAGCTGGGCAATACAAGCTAGCACCATACCTCAACAGCTGCTCCTTCGATTAGGTTTCCCTTCGGCATTTCAGATTCAGGGGGTCTGGACTGACTCTCACAGTCAGCCCAGACTGACTGGGCTGGTTCTGATGAATCCTCTTGGATGCAGCTCTGTCTACTATCATGCCTGCCTCTGTCACCTAAGGATTAGACAACTGCAATATGCTCTGTTTGGCACCATGCTTTAAATCCATTCATAAACTGAAGGCAGTGCAGGATTCAGCATTCTGTTAGATAAGCCATGTCTCTCACTCACTAGCATTCTCAACATTTGTGCTCCATTTTTATGCCATCTGACCACTGATTTCCAGACAGATTTTAACATGTTCCTGCTGACCTCCAGTGCCTTGCATACCAGAACCCTTCCCACCTGAAAAATAAACTCTGACGTTTCCTAGAAGCTGTAGAGAAGACATCGGGTATTCTCACACATGCACCTAGGAGACTAGAGTTGAGGGCTGTTCAGTCTTTAATTTGCCATTGTTTGCTGGTGACAGTCTGATGAAATTGCTTGAGGTATAATGAAGACAGTTTTCATTATCTGTCATTTAAAAATGTCAAGGGAGCTCAGACTGAATGGATAGGTGCTACCTGTTGTTTCAAATAGCTTTTTGTAAAGGAAATAGATTTCAAAAGTCCCAGTCACTGATTTAGGGGTGTTGTACAAAGATTACATTAAACAGTGAGATCCCTCCAAAGAAAACAAGCAATTCCCCCCTTGCTCTTTGGTTTACACACTGACTTATCACCAGCGTGGTGCTGACCTTCTGCAGTTACGATCAGCAGCTTTCCAGTCTGCAAGATCCTAGATGAGAGAGGACAATACCAACAAACCCAGGAGCAATTAGCCACATAAATGCTTCACTCTTGTTCTTTTGCATTTTACTTCTGTACTTTTACGGTGCAAACTCTGGACCACTTTAAGCAACAGATGTCATGACTGGACGTACTTCTGCCCAAACATTTTGCTAGTCCCTCTCCATGGAAGGTGTTGGCCTCTCACAGCTGAACTGCAGTAACAGTCTGCCTCAATGTTCCTAGCCCATCTGAGCACAAAATCTGCCAGCTTATTTTAAATCATATCTGTTTATTGCCTAGGGTGAATACATCTGCTTATGATACCTGCCTTGTGGGTCCTGAGAGACACCTAGGACAGCAGGTTTCTATCTATACCTTTGTATTTTGGAGCATCCCTTTAACACATGAGATGGTGCTGCACAGGGGATCTGCCTTGGTAATGTAACTCTGATGGGATACACTCCTGTTTGCCTTGGCTTGCTTACAAGATGGGCTGTTCCTACACATAACCTGTACCTTTTGCCTGTCCTTTCTGTCAAGCCAAAGGCAAAATGAATGCCACCAGTCTAGCTAGCATGGAAGGAATGCAGGTAAATATGCAGGCCACTTAAGGATCGTTTGCATTTTTGGTAATTGCTTTTATATGAGTATCTAGCATCAAAGACTGTAACATGAATCTCTTGTAAACATTTCAGTGCTGAGGCACAGGTACCTTCCACTTAAGAATCAGATAACGAAGATTGCTACCGGACTGCTTGTCCAGTCACAGGACTTTAGCCTGCCTGGGTCCCATGCAAGTCAGCTGGCTTCCTCATTCAGGTCCCTGTTTCTCCCACATGCAGAGACTGCAGTGTCCTCTATGGTGTCCCAGCTCTTGGAAGAATACATGATCTTCAAAAATTAGATTTGATAGCAATGAGGAAGGAGAGAATGACCGAGGCTTAGGATAGCAGACTCTGAAATTCACAGATGTGTGGATGAAATAAAAGTTTTTCTAAGACCAAATCATCTCCACATTTTGTTTCCATTAGGACAATGTTTCACAGCACTTACTTGAGCCATCCTTAGAAAGCATCTCCCAAGGAAAAGGGTTCCTGGCAACATGTTCCAAAAAAAACATGTCCCCAGCTCCCCGCTGCCACAAGCCAGCACAACTTCAATGATTTCAATAAGCTGCACTTTCTGTGGCCCTAAGGCTATAACACTACAGTAAACAAAGCCAAATACTGTAAGCCAGATGCTTTAAGGTCTCTTCAATGCCTTACACATATGATCTACCAAAAGATAGCTGAACCCACACCTTCAGCTGGCTGTCACAGAGCTTTTCACTGACCAGCAGAACATGGATCCCTGGGCCTCCTCCTGAGGCAGAGCAATGGCTGGTGGAACTCAGCCTGCTCCTCACAGGCACTTCCCCTTGAAAGGACAATGGTACCTCGCTCCTTTAGGCTCTGTGCTTGCACTGGCACTCCCAGTCTCCCTGCTGAGTCTTCTGCCTTCTACAAAAAGAAACGCAGCACCCCACTCTAAAGGCCACAAGGACGAATTCAGGCAATAAAATGCTAATACCAAACCCAAATGACCATACGATTTCAGTTGTTTACCACTCCAGTTTCTTCACTCCCCTTTGTATCTAAAGCTTGTCTCTTCCCTTTATATCTAAAATATCCATACTAATACCACTGACCTCAAGCAAGGGACAGCACAAGACTGTTGCCAGACTAGGTTTGGGATTCACCAGCACATGCTGAAAGCAGATCCACAGCTCAGTTAGATGAAAGCATACATCCTGGAGTAAGGATGTAATGGTGGATAGCTGCTCAGAACTGAGTGAATACAGCAAATGAATGGTCTTTCCAGCTTCAGAAGTGGTCCCTGAAGGCCAGCAGTAAGGGACTTTGGCTTGATTATACAGTCTGGGGCACACACTGCACACAGATCCAGTGAGTAATGTTGAAAATCCATAGGCAAAGGAAATGTTTTAAAACAGAGGAGAAAAATCCACTTGAAATCAATACTGTGAAGGTCTCTGAGAGGAAAGACTGCATGAAAGGACACATTTGCCACATATCAATCTTTAATGGTGTCTTTTAGTTATAAAAAAAGTCTTCAAAATAATTAAAATACAAAATAAACCCCAACCAATCAACAAAACACAACAGACACTGTAATACACCTGATAGAGCAATCATCCTCATGTGGCAAAATACAATTTTCACACCTGCTAAATGAAATGACTCTTGCATCCCCAGGCCAGGGTTAGGGGCTAAGGTGAGCTGTTAATGGAAGGTTAGAGACCACATAATGGCTCTTCAGGGAGCACCTTTCAGATGCACTTTTCATGTACAGTAGCACACAGTGATCAGAAGGCACTGGAAGTACACACTGAAGTCGCTGTCACTGACAGTGGTTCTAACAGCGTGGTCACCAGCTGACAGCCAGCTTGCATGCCAGCACTCCTCAGGCACAGGACAAGGCTCACTCTCTCATAAGAGCAATGATGTATTCTTTCCCTCCTGACACACCAGAGTTAACCTCATAGAATCATAGAATCAGTAAGGTTGGAAAAGACCTTTAAGATCATCAAGTCCAACCCTTAGCCCAGCACTGCCAAGTCACTACCAAACCATGGCCCTCAGCACCACAGCTACACAGCTTTGAAACCCCTCCAGGAATGGGGGCTCCATTGTTGCCCTGGGCAGCCTGGTTCAGGGCTTGACAACCCTTTTAGGGAAGAAATTGTTCCTCACATCCAACCTAAAACTCCCTGAGTGCAACTTAAGGCCATTTCCTCTTGTCCCATCACACTGCTACACAAATTTCACACCAGTTCACAAAAAGCCCACCCTAGCAGCTGAGCATCACTTATTGCTCCAAAACCTCCCCATCAGCATTGCCCTGAACTGTGGTGAAGAGCAACCAGCAGCACCACAGACCCTGCACAGAACCAAATCACACACAGAGCCCCCAAGTCTCCCTTTCACTATTGGCCTTGATCCAAAAGCCCTTGGGGTAAGTGAAAAGCACTTAGAGCACCAACCTCTCTCTCTCTCCTCAAAGATTAAGAGTGTAGTTATAGAGCTAAGACAACTAACTTTTTTACTGTTAGAGCCTCTGAGCCATAAAAAGAAAAACATGCAGTAAAAAAATCTAGGAAATTATTGATCACAGGCCTTGCTGGTAGGAACTCAATGGCACTCAGGACCTATCAGCATGTGAGACTACTACATTCAGGCTGGATGGCTACACAACTTGCCAGTCACTCAGGAGCAAAATAGAACTGAGACCTGCAGGGAGCCAGCAGGCCCTGGAGGTACAGGTATCTACATCAAAAAATCTGAGTGTAAAGTCAGCAAGAGGAAGACACGTAAAGAAGCAGACTACACATTCTAGCACTAAACAAGACACGTAGCTTAACGAGGTGCTTTAGACTATCTGGCTCTATAAATTAGACTGTGATTCCCAGTTCTTTAGCTCCCAGCTCCTGCTGATTTCTGAGGATAAAGGGAATGTTTGTCACTCCCAAGATCGGATGCCAGATCGAATGCTTTTCAAGAAGTACACAGAAGAGTATGTTCCTAGGGAAGAATGAACTAGAGCTAAGCCTTCAAAAGAGCACAAGGAGAACCTCCTGCCCACAAACAGGAAAGTGGTAACCTCCTTCACTTCCTTTGTGGCTTTAACCTAAACCACAACTCCTCCCTTTGGGTTAGGATTCTCTTCCACTCATTCAGATGTTTGTCAGCTTGTCTCTCTCTAATATCCAGCATCCACAGCTGCCACATAAGGAAAAAAAGCTTTCTTCTTTTTCTCTCTCTCCCACACCCCCTTTGTAGTCTCTTTCCTAAACAAGAATGGCTACAATGCATGGCAAAGCAAGTCTAAACTACAGTTCTTCAGGCTCGGGCACAGAAATCAGTAATTGCAACATGAGGGAGCAGGCAAAAAGGAGATGTTGGCATACAGGCTACACCAACATTTGGGAACGTTGGCAGTGAGGAAACATTGCTGCCAGCAGGGAGAGTGATGCCAAACAAACTCCCAGGGCTTTTCCATGAGTGTGAACACTTCTTTCCAGCTCTGGGCATAACATCCCTCCTTCTCCCTCAAGGAGTTTCAGAGCATGGACAAGGTGCTGAAAGCAGGGAGCAGAAGGGAGCAAGTGCAAAGAAGAGCTGTGCTGCCACAAAGGAGGTCCCACGCCCATGCATATGGAGGTGAGAAGGGCAGATCCCATCACCCCTAGAGTGGCACATCAAATAGGCAGAGGTGGTGGCTCCTCCCTTGCTGGGATCCCATCATCAACTGAAAGGAGGCTTAATGATGTGAGAGTTCCCACCCCAAACCCTTCTGGTTCAAAGGTTTATCTCAGGTGATACTGCAGTTTTGCAGAGGGAATTTGGCCTTGTGAAAGATTTGAGCAGCACTGCACAGGCATTTATTTTCTGCCTTTTTTTTCTACCTATACCAGGTAGGCAGAGAAATATTTGGGGCAGTAATCTCTCCCACTGCAACTCATCGGGCAGCCATACATGGTGTCAAGGCATGCAGTCACTTCCTTGGTGCCCCCCAACTCCCAGGACAGATCAGGACCATGTAGACTGAGAGGGAATACTTTCTATTCCTTCAAGATTTTCAGAGGTTTCAAACCATTGTTATACAGCTGAGGAGGAGGAAAGAAAGACGTTTTCAAAACTTATACCTAGAAACCACGACCAAATGAATTAAACACAAGCTTTTATTTACCTTCTTGAAGAACTTCATTTTGACAGCTCAAGAACTTTTTCAAGATGGGACACAAAACTGGCATCAACTTTTCCCCCAAACAGCAGCAATTTTGGCAAACCAGCAATTTGCTAAGAAAAATGCATCACCAGAGAAAAACCCTAACAAAACCTAGCTCTATTATTTCCTCCCAGCACCGCACGAGGATGTGCCTGTGTGGTGTAATTCAGGCTTCAGTCTCATAGCAGCTCTGATTCAGACATATTGCAGACACAGATATTAGAATATGCCTTTGACATCATGAGAGCAATGCAAAATAGCATATATACAATGTGGCCAAGCAATGCTGCTATGGAAACCCTTGCTTTGAATTCCATATATAGGGTGTTTAAATTCTTATCCCCAATATTTTTTTAACAGGATTTTGTGTATTTTATCGTTCAAATCACCTCCCTCCTTGTGGACTCTCTCCCTCGGAAAAGAAAGATGTTTCTGTGGGTGAAGGAGAAGGTGACAAGATCCACGCTGCATTCCTGGTGCTGCCATACACACCAGCTCTCTGAGCTACAGCAAGAGTAGCAACTGATTTGTGCCTCTGTTTCTGCAGATGTAAGATGGAAATAAGCTGATGTTTTACTTTGTGTACTACTTGGATGTGCTTTGAAATCCATTGTGACAGCCAGAAGATACATGCTTCCTTATTCCTATTTGTTACTTTCTGTAGGCGAGGAGTTAGTGTCCTCTACAGACCTATGCTGATGATCTCTCTATAATGAAGAACCAAATCAGGAAGTACAGTCACCCACTCATGTAGCAAACAGATAAGTAATAAAGCAGCACACTTGCCAACTCCTAAGGAGGTGGCTTCTCAAAAAAACATAGGAAGCGTTCGTGTTTTGAAGCTGACTAATTTCAGAAAGTTCCTGTTGCACTCTCTTTTTCTTAAACTTCTTTAAAAAAATAATCTGTTTACCTGCCCTTCTGAAGTTTTGTCTCTGCTAGGGAGGGTCACACTGGATCGATCAAATGTAACAGCGCTAGGAGAAAAGAGCACGCTTTATTCGCCGATCTCCTCCGCTTGCAAGATGCTCCTGGTGACCCTAGTGGTACCTTGTGGGTCTCACTCTGACGAGGAGAGGAGTGGCCAAGGGAAAGTACCAACTGCTTTGGGGTGCAGCACATCCTGGGACACATGGCACCACCTCCTGCAAAATCTGAGCGGAATATGCAACCTAATAGCCATCACTCGGCAGCCGAGCAAACTCACCCGTGCAATCCAGCGATGGCAAGCGCAGATTACGTTACTTGCATTTGTCTGATGGTGTAATTGCCAAGCTGCACATTCAAATGAGTATTTGTTTAACTGTGTGATATACAGATAGAGCTTATGCACTTGAGGCCAAATTCACCCCTGCTGTAATTTCCCTCACTCCAGTAGCAATTACTCAAAGGATTAATTTGGCCCACAGTGCTTCCTAGTACATGTGATTCATCATTTCTTTCCTATAACACCGAATAGTGCACTGTTTCAATCAGGGGTGATGTCCTGGACTCCTTGAGGCTGCCGGACTCCCTGTTTAATCAGACATAAAACAAATCACTTGCAGAGGCAGAGGCGTATAAGCATGCTTTAATTACAATATTGTAACACCAATTAGAGATCTATCTAATCGAGGACTCAGTACTTCCTACTCGGGTATTACTCCCATGTTGGGATAATTACTGCTAATTAAGCTTGGAACTAATTAAGCCAAATGATCTCATTTATACCAACATGGATGACTTCTAGGAGTTCACACACACACAAACCAGCAAGGGTTGGTTTTATCATTCCTGGACACATCAGCACTTTGCCTTTGGAAAGGACTGCCCCTCCCCAATGGACAAACCCTGTTAAAACCCAAGTCACAGATTTCAGATGATCTAAAGTAGAGAAACGTTCTCTGAAGGCATTTCAGTTGGTTGTCCCAACTCACCTCCTGCTCACAGATTAACACCTAGGTATCCCATCAATGCTCAATTCACCCACAACCTACAGGCCACTCTCACACAGTTATTTATGATTACAACTTCCCATGCACTTAGCACTACCTGTACTGCCACAACTGCTGCACAGAGCAGGGAGGCTTGCTGTAGGGTGCTGCACAGTGTCAGGACTCCTGGTGCCCCCTCCAAAGTTCTTCACTGAGAGAGTCGTTCGTCATTGGAATGTGCTGCCCAGGGAGGTGGTGGAGTCACCATCCCTGGAGGTGTTTAATAGGGGATTGGACATGGCACTTGGTGCCATGGTCTAGTCATGAGGTCTGTGGTTACAGGTTGGACTCGATGATCTTCGAGGTCTCTTCCAACCTTAGTGATACTGTGATACTGTGACTCCTAATAACTTAGGGAAAAAACAATCTTAAACACACCAACACCCATATGTATTTGTTGCATGGTTTGCATCAATGCTGCATATAATTAGAAATTGCATCCCAACACAGTGACTCAGCTGTGTTGTATGTGATGGCTGAGGGAAGAGTCTGACTCTAGCTAACAAAGTTCCTTGCAAAGTCAATCTGCACTACCAGACTCCTTGTATTTGCAGTCAGACTACACCGAACAAATTGACTTTACACTACACTCAGAAAAATACAGGACAGCCCATGAAGCTGTGCTTACAGTGCATCTCCTCCCCCTCCCCTCCAACCACAAAATGTCTGTACCAGCTCAGACCTGAGATTCTCAGGTAGAGGAAACACCTAAGTAACTATCATTTAGACTTGCCCTTGGCTTATGGGAACAGTTGCAGGCAGTAAGCAGGGTGTTCCCTGCCTAACGTTGACATGGCTGAACTGGTGGGTAAAATGAAGCTTAAAAATAAAAACTTAGAGCACTGCATCTTTGGTTATTTGGAGAACCATGAGTTGACCAGGATTTCAACAGTTGCTCCTCAGTTTGCATCAGTAATGCCATTTCCTCCTGTAGTATTCGCTGATTTCAGTTTCATGTCTGAGTGAAGGAAAAACGTTTCCTACCAAAACATCACTCCCACCTCTCCAAGTGAATGGACATCTCTGAAGCACAAGGAAGGACTAGCATCCAAGAACTAGCTGAGAGCATTCATCCTGGCACCCATCTGTCTGCACGTACCTGAACACCTCTGCTTAGCCCTCAACATCTGCTGAGACTGCAGACTGGAGGGTCCATGCTATCGCAGTACAGGTGAGTCAAGAAAGCTTCAGTCACATTCACTGCACACAGGCCATCTCTTTCTGTAAATCACTTCTTCCAAACCTGCCTCCAATTCAAACCTTTCAGGATCTGCTTCAAGGCACAGCATGTAATAAAACCTGCTTTCTCTTTTGGCTTTCTCTCACCAGCTGCCTTTTTCACTTCTAAAGCTTCCTCCTAAACACTTAATTTTCTCATGCTTTCTCATACTTCAGGCTGGAATCCTGAAGCCACTGAACCCTGGAATTCACTATTGTCTCCAGGTCTTCTCCCAGCCTGCCCCTTTATCCTCGCAGTGATCATTGTTTCCTGGTGAGTCACAGACACCCTCCCCTTCTCCCCTCCAAATGCCTCCTGACCAATCTTCTCTTTTCCAAAGACCATCAAAACTGAACACAGCAGGATTTCCTACACCAACCCGACCTGGTTACAATACCTCCTGGAAGTGATCCTCCGGCTGTCTGTGAAATTTCTGTGGAAGTGCCACTTCTTTATGCAGTAGCATTAGCAGAAGATTAATAAATAATGAACAGGAATAACACAATCCCCAATAAACAAAGTACTACTTCTGTTTTCTTAAGTGAGCAACATGGATCCTAAATCTGATCTCCCTCTCCAGTTGTTACCCAATCTTCATCTCAGCTACTAAACTCTCCCTTCCCTCCCTGGCAAGCCTGTCATTCCTTTCTTCCCAGCTGCCAAGGCCTTTGCTGCTACCTCATCCGGACCAAACACACTAGCAGACACAAATGCAAGCACCTATGCATATATCAGGTTGCAAGTTGAAAATGCATGTGCATCCACGGTAGCCCATGGCTCACTGAATCGTATTTATTTGACTATCTGCTGGAACCTCTGCAGGAAAAGGTGAGCTGGAGGAGATCTTCTAACAGAGACAGAATCATTGAATCCTAAGTCTGAGCAAGACAGTGGTAGATAAACAACCAGGGTAGCGTTCAGCAGAAGCACATGCTGAGCCCAGGAGGCCTCCCTGAATGGCGTCTCCAGTGTTAAAAGGAAGGAATTCAGGAGCTTTACATCAGAACTGCATCCCAAACAGGCATTAGGCTCTAATAAGTAAGAATCTTTACACAGACAGAGTGCCAGAATCCTCCTAACATCCTCCCTGAGCTCTGCATACAGGTGTCCCTTCAGTTGATGGTGGTTTGGATGACAGAAATCAAGCAAACAAGCTCCCTACATAACAGAGGGGGGAAGAAAAGCATTATCATGGTGGAGGAATACCAAGTCACAACCACTACAGAAAGCACTCTGGATGCTCTAATTTGGGACTACAGTAAGTCCTTTAGGACAGGGTCTGTCCTGCTGGTCAGTACACTACACTACTGTCCTTTTGGACAGTACACTGCACACTCCCATATTAGCATTTCAGTGTGTGCAGTGTCCGAGTATTTACTGTCATTAGCAACCTACAAAGAGAAGCCACCTCGGAAGGACCTCCCCAGGGAAACCTGCGGGGAATGATGGAGGTTTGAGTCAGTGACCTAGGACCCAGACCTGGAGAGCTCACTGTGAGGCACAGTTCAGTATGTCCTCCTCCCAGACAGGTTCCCTTGGTTATTTTCATGCACCCACTGCTTGGAGGGGTTTAATTTTTTCTTTTCCAGAGCAAATGCTATGCAAGGTTTGCCTACATGCAGAGGTCCAGTTGGTGGCCAGCCCTGTATGGTCCTATATAGTCAACCCTATATGTGAAAAGAAGCAGCATGAAGTACAACGAAACACACACGGGACAGAAATAATCCTGCTCTTGTTCTCCTAGTGCCTTGTTCTCCTAGAGTGCCAGCAACAGGAAAACATCCAGAGTCCCAGCAGCAAGATAGCAGCAGAGTGGGGACACTGGCCTTGACCCCTCCTGAATATCTAGGTTGGTACCAGCTGCATTTCCAAAACGAAAGCAAGAGGGCTGCTGCTTACTGCAGGCAGCTGCCAGGTTCATATCTTTAACCCTCCCAAAATCCCTGGCTCAAGTTTTTGTTGCATAAGGCAGAGACACATCTCTGAGCCTGAGGTTCAGAAACAAGATGTATTTATTTGTTATTGTTTTCAGTTATCTGAATGCAGTGAAGGTCAGAACACTTATCTTCTGGAGCTGGTTCCTGCTCCCCCACTCATGTGATTCAAAACCAGTGGAAGGATTTTTTTCCCCTTATTTCTCAGACAGAAAAAAATCCAGTGGGAATGAAACTTGATCCAGGGCACTTTCTAAAGCAGATCTGTGGTAAACAAGGATTCACTGCAATGGTAGGAAGGGGAGGCCTGTGGGCATTCCTGGGTACCTCCTTCCCATTTGATACAATGAAACACGACTAAAGAGGGGTGAGGAGGCCAAAGCTTTTACCTAAGTTTTAAGCTAGGACAATCTCAAGGACTGGAGCGGACAGTGTCACCTACAAGATACTCCCAGGGCTGCGTTGTGGGCGACACGACCCAAAGCCGCAGCTGCATGTCCTGCGCCCTGTACACAGGCTGCTCCATAATCTCCAAGATTAATTGATGCAAAACATGGGAAGATGTGCCTTCTCCTTTTGCAGGGAACGACTTCATTAACCTTTCAGGAGCTTGACAGCAGTGAAGGAGAAGCAAGAGGAAAATTGCTCGTCTCAGGGAAAGAGAACTCTGCCATGCTGCTAACCACAGATGCCTAGGAGAGGCCAAAGACACCAGGCACACAACGGACCCTGGTCTAGTAATACTCTGCCTTCCCCCCTCTGCTCTCCCAGA
>CM037633.1:36439774-36452165 GCA_015227895.2 Colaptes auratus
AGGAGAGGAGAGGAAGAGGAAGAGATTTTGGAAAATTATTATGAAAATTCTGGATGTTTTACTCCTTAGCTTTCAAAGGTTTTGTGAAAGCACAGTGAAGAGTTATCATCCTCGTTTTTAGAAGGGAGGAACTAAGGTGCAGAGACAGGGAGACAGTGAGTGAACTTGTAGAAAGAAGCTTAGCTTCCTATTTAATTTTCCATCAAAGATACACATGAACAACAAGAAGAGGGTCTGCTAGAAGAACAACAGTACCAAAGTCTCTAGAGATCTGGACTTTAGATGTACTTAAACTAAATTAGCCTAAACCACACCAAAACAAGCATTACTTGAGTGCTTATGTGGAGAATTACCTGCAGGGAGAAGAGGCTGCAGTGTGGGTTCAGGTACTTGCCAACCTGACCCGCTTACAGCCAGCCGCAAGGAAACCAAAGAGGGGTGAGCAGGAAGCTATGCAAGGAGGGGTCCTGCTCCTGCAAAGCTCACCAACATCTTTCATTTGCAACTTAAGTGTCTAACATTTATCCAGTTTTATATGCACCACCCTTAAGTTTCAAGTGCCACTATGGAAAATGGGCTTTCTGTGCATCCAAACACCAAGCCCCAGCGCCACGTACGGCTTGAGCCAAGTATAGTTTGTAGGGGTTCTGAATAAATCAAACACCTAGCGCCTGCTTGCACTCCCATACACGCACAGGCCAACAGAGCTTCCCAGTTATCCACTGCACACGGGAACCCAAAGGATCCAGTCTCTTCCTTACCTCAGACAACACCACTTTATGGCTTGCTAGTGCAGCAATTGTCTGGGATTCCCTCGTCAATGAGTGACGAAGGTCTCTCTGCTATAAACTGAAGCTAATGGCAGGTTGTGTACCTTGTTTGTTTATTTCCAAGGAGGAATGTTTGTCGTGGTTGTCAGGTTTATATAAGTATTTCCATTACTTCAGACAGCTTGGCATTTTCACATGCAGCTGAGAAAGTGGGTGCATGTACAGATGAAAAATTGAAGAAATGTTATTAACAGAGGAAAGAGAGTATCTCCTCACGCCCCCAGGATGGCTTAAAAAGGCCAGGGAGGTCAGAGGCATCTCTGAATAAAATGCATTTTTTTCCCACCCCAAGGGTTTCTGAAGGCTGGCAATAATTAAGCATTACAACACCTTTCTGGAATAGATAAGTCAGCTGAGGCTACCTGAGGTTAAAGGACTTGCCTGTGATCACACACAGCACATCAGTGGCAGAGCAGAGAATTAAACTCAACAGTCTTAGCTTCCATTATCCTACACACCTGGCTGATGTCCAGATCAAAGGACGGGAGCGGTGCCCACTGCGGACCTGACTGCCAAGCACAGGCCCTCCAAGACAGTACAGCAATCGGGGGAAGCGCTGAGTGGCAAGCATCCACCCCAACTTAAAGATGGTAATTGTGAAAACAAGTGACAGAAGGCTGGGAAGCAGTGCCTAGTTACAAACCACGGTGCCAAGTGGATTAAATATACATCGATAGATTCAATTACAAAGAGCAGCATGCAAAATGGAAGTGACTGCAGTCAAGGACCCAGCATGGCAAGAAACAACCCCAAAATATAGTCACAGCTTTCAGCAGGAAGAAATCCATGCTTTCAGACCTCATTGAGAAGGTGCAGCCTTCAGTCTCCAAGGGGACTGTCCCAGGCCACCCCAGGCAGCGAGCAGAGTGACACTCAAGCCCTAAGGGCTAGTGAGATGCCTGTGAGACTCAGGTTTAGTGGGCTGAGAGAGATCCCTATCACCGAATGCTGAGCAGCCCTTTGTTATCACTGTCACCAGAGAAGCCAGAGAGTGAAGTAGTGGAGAAAGTGAGCTACTGCCCTGTCCCCACTGGCTGCCCCTGCCTCACTAGGGTGAGGTTGAGATGCATCTTCTGAGTGAGGAAGAGGAAGCCTGTTCCACACTTTGGAGGTCCACACTGCCTTGGGCCAGAACACCCAAAGGGACCCCCAACAGTGCTGAGATTCCACCCTGCATCCATCTGTGCCCAAATGCACCCTCTGTCTTTGGGGTCCTGAAAGTGCCAGAATTGGCAGAAAAAGAGGCCAGATCCTTAGACCATTGACCAACTCCTAAATTCTATACGACTCGTCGTAGTAGGACCGAATCTCTCAAGGAAAGGACCTCATTGCTCTTCTACACCCCTGCATTTGCCCAGGACTTCCAAGAGTTATGAAATCACCATTGCAGCCCCCCCTCCACCAACTTCATCCTGCGCTCACCAGGACACACGTACTACCTCAATCACTAGTAATGATTTAATTTCCTCCTTCTTGGAGCAAAAATAGCAAGGACAATTCAGCACTCTATACACAGAGCTGCCACCTGAAAGGTGAATGCAGTTAAATGCACTTGCAAAGGCAAGTACAATCTCAGACCATTTTTTGTACCTGGAGAACTAGACCAGTGGTATTTTGCATGCAAGATTACAGGTCTGTTTGCAGTTGCATTTTGACATTCCATTACTGCAATTGCACACGGCCAGTTACGTGCCTTAGCAGCAGCTTACAAAAGCAATTGCTGCTAAACATACAAAATCCAGCCCCCAGATGCACGCATTCAAGACTGAAAAACCTGGTCCTTATTTTTCTGCTACAGAAAAAAAACCAAAACACAACAAAACCCAACACGTTATTTGCTAGCTGCCTTCCCCACCCCCCGCCCCGTGCAAACACCACACCAGCACATTTCCTTGCATTTATTTCTGTGTGAGGATCCACGTATTCATTTTAGCCTTTCGATAACTTAAAATGTATGCAGCGTTTCGCAATTAGAAGCATCCCAAAAATGCACACAAAAAGGCCCCAGCTTTTGCATAAAGCATTCTTCTCTCAGCAAGCAGCTTACAACCACCTCGCCAGCTAGAATGTACTGTCTGTTTAAGGCTTCGGAGAAACACAGTGCTAACCCTTTAAGACAGTAAGAGATGAATACTTTTTTTCATTTAAACTATAGGGGAGTTTTACCTAGATGGACAGCAATTTCCTGAGCTCGAGTCTGGCAAAGTGCCCAGGGCTAAGACCACTCCCACCCCTCCTCCCTTTGGCGAAAAATTACCACGGCGTCTTTAATAGTCAGAAGCAGTTTTTAGGGTTTTGTTTTTACAAAAGATGCCGAGACAAAACTGAGTTGTAAGCAAGCCCGGGTACTGCAGTATTTCTTCCAAGAGCTAAACTGATGCGGGACGTCCTAAGCACACTATCCCCAAATACCCTACCGAGGGATGGTTCAGTACTGAGTCAGAGGGAAGCAGATTGAATCACAAATGGCCATTCCTGTAAACTGCTCTCCCTCCCACCTCAAGTTTACAATCTGAGGAGTGACCAGGTTGCAGTTAGCTTGGGAAAGCTGATGAGATCACAGTCTGGGGAGATACGGCCTCAGCCAGCCTCAAGTTTTGGTTAATCAGCTCCTTGTTTTGCGGGGAGACACAGACAGTGGTCGTTGTACCAGGTTTACCATGTGTTTATCATATTGTTCTTATGGGGATGTACATACACTCCATGTCACTGGCAAGTTGTGCTGTTTTCTGTTGGAAGGACAAGACAGAATTCACTGCCCAACAGAGCACTAAGTGTGCACAGACTTCTAGCAAAATCTGTTGTAGCCTGAGTCACTCTCAGTGGCAAACCGCAGGCTGTGCTCGTGCGCTGGTGTGCGAGGCGGCCACAGCGTCCGCACAGGAGGACGCAGCACTTCGCACCCATACGCAAGCAATTTGGTGTGCTGCTGCTTCCGTGAGGCAGGCAAGCGGTACCCCCATTTCACAGATCTCAACAGCAAGATCAATCCCAGCTTTAAAGCACTTTGCCTAAGGCTGCCCACACCAAATCCGTGTCAGGATCTCAAGTTCTGCGAGATTTCCATATCCGAGACCGCCGTTTCTCAAACGGAGCAAGTGGAGCATAAAGCAGAGAGGATGTTAACTCAATTGTGTGCACAAGTTCACATCACAGAGGACAAATATTTGCTTCCCCATATGTTCCAAAAATGGTGTTTAGGCGATGAGTTTGCTTATAGAACACACGAATGATGTGCTTGCGTGTGCGAGAGACTCTTATCAAACCCATGATGTCCGAGATGCCTGCACCCTTAGGCGTAGGGCAGGGAGCACCAGTAAGTGGTGCTTGCATTGCCAGTGGGTAGCAACAATGCTGGCAGCTCTGCTATGCAGGAGCAGTACTTAAAAACTGCTGAGGAGAAATCCTCTGGTCTGACAGCGCTCAATGCCATAAAATACAGGGTGCAGGAGCGAAACACATTTTGTTTCTTGCCAGCCCCACCAACTCCTGAGCCACTGCTGAAGATCTCCGAGGCAAGCGCAGCTGACTGAAGGAATGTACAACTAGTTTGAAGGAAAATGATTCACCCATTTGGTCACCCAGACATCAACAAACAACATAAGACTTGGCCAACTTCCCTCCTGTCTCCCCCTCCCTGGCCCTGACACACTGCCATTTTCTGTCCCCATCTCCATACAGCTAGTCACATCCCATGCCACCGCTGAGGAGCGGTGTGCAGGGTTTAATTGCGCACGTGCTGTCAGGGAAGAGCAGCACAGGATACAACTGACTGTCCAGAAAAAAGCAGAGGCAGGAGGCCAAGGCTGGTGACTGGCCTCAAGTCGTACTTGCTGATCAGCACATCGAGGATTTTAAAGCACATAGCTGATCGGATCAGCAGCTTGTCCTAGAAGGAGAAAAGTGACATAAAATATGCACAAGCTTTCCTTCTGCCCTGATAGCAGGTTGAGTTTTCAGATGATGTGGAAACATCAGCCTGCTCTCCTCCCCCCAACATGGTCTCCTGTCATGCTTTTGCTGCAGCACTGCTGTCTTTTTCTCAACTCTGGAGAGTGCTCCCTCCCAGACATCATGCCAAGGCTCAGGCTCTGGCCAGGATGCTCCACGACACTGTTTTTATGCCTGCTCAGCCCTTGGCCTTTCTTCTCAGCATGCCAAGCAGAGGCTCATTAGTGTTCCCTGTTGTTAATACTTTGGTAGCTTAAGCCCATCCAGTGCCATGCTGAAACAGAAAGGGCATCAAATTGTCATCCAGGGGGATGCCAAACTTTCCAGCACTGCCAGCCCAGCTGGGATTCAAACAGGTGATCTCCTAAAGGTGGAGCATGTACATCTGCATGTGCAGGAGTCGCATGCAAGATCTGTGACGAGCAGGCGCTGCTTAGGCTTCTTCCCAAAGAGAGCAACTTCAAGCATGCTTGACCCAAGATCAGTCCTCTGCATGTGTATGTGCAGAACATTTTTATGGCGCTGCTTGTGCACACGATGTCTGTGGTATGTGCCTGCTCCATCACGGGAACAGAAAAGCTAAAATATGATACACACTGGTTTTAAATCCTACTGTCTCACATCGTTATTTGTGCTATTGCAAAGCTGGCTGTCAAATTCTATTCTATTCTAAATTCCACTGCCACTAGGCTGATAGAATAAGCCATTATGTGAACTGAGGAAAACACAAGAACTGGGCTGTGTCTGTGCAGGAAGCATGCTTACAACATGTGTACATCGCTCCTCAGCAGGAAGAATGTGCTACTCAAGCAGGTGTGTTTGCACTAACTTGCTGCTTCCCACCGTGTAGGGGTTGGGTATGCGGAGGCATTCACATAAAGCTTACTTTCCCCCCCACACGTATTTTCACGAGGGACTGGCATTTTGTCCTTGTTGTTGCCAGAGTCCATCCGAATTAACAGAAATTTAAAACGACATTGTAACAGAAGGCTTCCCAACCAAAGAAAACGTCTATAGAGAAGGCAATCCACACGGTCTCTAGACTCCATCCCCTCAGCTGCAAGCCTTGCCCGAATCACTGTCATCCCTTGGGCTGATTACAAAGATCTCTTCTCCCTACCAAATGGCCCAAACTCTGCCGAGTCAGGAAACTCAGTCTCAGTTTTCTTCCACACCAAAAAGTCCTACTGCATCTCATTCAGCTTAGCTATGCTCCATCCTTACTCATGTCCTGATTCACTTCAAAATTCCCCCCCTTTTTAAAGCCCTCCAAGGAGGCAGTCCATGGTCTTTCTTGGACATTTCCTCCTCCTCGCTCCCCCATCTGTCTACATCCCCTCTCAGCTTCAGAACCATAGGTGCTGGAGCTGCTACCTCCTCCTCCTCCAGCTGCCTTCCTGCCTCATTGCCTGACAAGTCTCTGTTGAAACATGATCTGATACTTCTCCCCCTCCTATGACGATAAACCCAGCATCTTTCTGCCCGCTTCTCACATACCTCCATCACTGGACTCTGTAAACAGTGTGGGATAAAGGTATCACGGAAAGCGTTACAGCAAATCATGGGATTTTGCTGTGATTCTTTTGCTGCATATTTATTTATTTTTTGAAGGGAAGTAAGAAGTCAGAGACAAGCTGACTGAGATTTCTGTTGAACATTTTTTTCAGCAGCAGCACAATCCTCCATCTTCCTTACTGGATTGAATAGGGTCTCAGGACAATTTAGAATCCCTCCCCCATCTCCCATTCCTGCTCATATTCTTCAACACATGATGCTCTCCTCCCAGGCTTGACTGGGAAAGCACATATCCTCACTCTCTCCTCCTCTTTCGGATCCTGCCTTGCATAGGTTGTGTCAGGACATTAGAATGACGAACATTTGTGCAGCTCACATCCTTGTAAGTTATTTTTTACCAAAACAACTAGAATCAATGAAACCTGAATGATGGCAGATGACAAACTTGAAAGACCTTACAAGGATGCACCTGGCTTACTAGGAGGCTTTCCAAATTTCATGCCAAAAGGGAAAAAAAAACCAACCACCAAACCTCCAAATCTTAACCAAACCCAGTGTCGATGCTGCAATGAGGCCAGGCGTGAGGATCTGGTTTCTCTCCCCTTTGCCTTATTATATTTTTTTTTCTTTCACTCTTCCACATTATCACCTCACCAACAGTAGGTTAACAGCCACAAAACCTTCATCGAGCAAGCAAGGCTTCACACTGCTGCTCTCACGCCGAGTTACATATTTATTTGCTGATAAACGGCAATTGTAAATACATCTCTTTTAATCTCCCAGAATCCAGGAGGGAAAAAACAGCTCCCATCCCCGCAGCAGACTTTCCGAATCCGGAGGCAGAGGGATGGAGCCGTGACAAAAGACCCCGGCTTTCCACCCTGCCCCTGGCCGCCCGCTACCTTTGCGGGGCTTCACCCCGGCGCCGGGCAGCAGAGAGGGAGGCCGTCCCCGGCTCTACCCCCAGCTCCAGCCTCGGCCAGCCACCAACCCCCTCCCCAGCCCCCACACCCACCCTCCCCCCCCACACCACCCCCCAAAAAAAGAGCCTCCGGGACAGAAGCCAACAGGTGGAACGCGCTTTTTGTCCCTTCCGCGCTCTGTCTCGGCTCTCTGCCCCCGTACGGTAACCGCGCTCCCTCCCGGCGCGCCGCCGCGGCTGATGGGGGAAACTGAGGCACGGAGCCACGGGGGCGGGCGCCCACCGACCGCTGCAAAACTTTCCGCTCCCCCGCCGGGCCGGACCGAGCCAGGCTGAGCCGGGAGAGGCGGGCGGCGCGCCGGGGCTGACTGCGGTACCCGCAGCCGCCCGGCCGCATGCACACATGCCCGCGTGCACACGCCGCCCGCCGCCGCCGGCAGCCGGGCCGCAACGAGCCGAGCCCAGCCGCAGGAACCGGCAGTGGCGAGGCGACCTCGGGGGCGGCGGCGCCAGGCATCGGCCCCCCGCCGGCCGCACGGCGCGCAGGCTGCCCAGAGCCGAGCCGAGCCGGGGCGGGCGGCGGGGCCGGCGCTTACCTGACTCAGGCGGCGAGGGCTCGGAGCAGCATGTCGGGGGGCGGCGGGGAGCGGGACCCTGCCGGCGGCGCGGCCTGCGCTCGCAGGGCGCTAGGGCAGCATCAAGGCAACTTAGGGGGAACCCTTACGGGGCCTATTGTCTGCGCGGGGCGGCGGGGCGGCGGGGCGGCCTCCCCCCGCGGGCGCCGCGGCGCTTGGTACGGCCCAGGCATTCATGCCAAGCGGCTTTCACACATGGAGGCTTGTCTCCAGCGGCTGCTGACAAGCCACAAACAAGACGTCCCCCTCCCTCCTCCTCCTCCTGCCTCCTCCCTCCTCCTCCTCCGGCCTCCTCCATGCGAACTCCCAACTCCGGTGACAGGCGGGCGGCCAGGCCTCGCCGCCACCTCTCCTCGCACCCGCGCTCGCCGGTGCGCGGGGGCAGAGAGGAGGCCACCGGCCGCCTCCCCGGGAAAATGGCAGCCGACGGTCCCCCCTTTTCCCCTAGCCGAAGAATGGGCAGAGAGACCCAGGGCCTCGCCGGGAGGGTTGGGGGTTTCTCGCCTCCCTCAGACGGCGTGCCAGGCGCCAGCAGAAAAAGCGAACGGTAAACCTGAAAAGTAAATAGCGCAGGTCCGCCGCATCGGTCCCTCGCAAGTGCCGCCACTGCCGGCCTTCCAGCGCCCCGGTTCCTCGAGGGTGACTATCAACAGAGGAGCCGACGGAGAATTTGCCCCTTTTCCCCCAAGATCGTCCAAATAAGCACGCACGTCCAATGGTGGAGACCCAGCCTCAGGGGCCTCGGGGTCAACTTCATCCCGCAGCCGCCAGCCCACTTCCCAGCAACATGGTGGCAGGAGGCAGGGGAGAAAGGCAAGGAGAGGGGACTCACACAAAACAAGCTCTCGTGGGCTCCTGAAAATTTTTATAGCCCCCAGCACTGTAAACAGCAGGGATGAGGGAGCCTAGTTTTCCTAAGGGAAAGTCTTGAGTGTCTACAGGCATGACCAGTTTTGACAACCTGAGACACCCAAAAAGGGTCTAACCCAACAGCAGGATGATGTTTGGTCTAAGCTCACAGAGATTTGGGGAAAGGTTTTCTGATTACTTCAGCTTGAGAGGGTTCCCTGAACATCCAGGTTTGTACGTCCTCTGTCCAGCAAAACTAAAGCACAGCAGAGTGAATGATTAAACTCTCTGCTGCTTTACATATGGGTTCATCAGGGTTCAGTCGGCCCAGAAAGCGAACCACATGACTGATTGTCATACATTTCATAACAAACCCACAAAACTCAAAAAACACATCCCTGTCCAGGGACAACAAAAGTGTTTTGGGTTGGGTTGGGGGTTTTGGTGTTTTGCTTGTTTTGTGGGGTGGTTTTTTTTGTTGGGTTTTGTTTTGGGGTTGTTTTTTTTTGTTGTTGTGTTGTTTGGTTTGGTTTGATTTTTTTTTCCTGTGAATCTCAGCAGAAAAGATCTGTGAAGCCCAGAAGAGTGTTGCACAAGCATCAGCTGTTTTCTTTTAATAAAAATAATTATAATAATCACCACTTGGACATTTTAGTAATCTGACACTTTACTAATCCAGGCAAGTACTTTTTTTTTTCTCCTTTTTTTTTCCTTTTTAATTTAACAAGTGGTTAAACATATTCAAGCAGACAAAGTGATATAAACGAGGTCATCTGAACTGGTAGCAGAAGAGAGAATGGACATTTTGAACTCGAGTGCTCAATGGCAAAGCCACTTCCCAAAAACAGAGTTTCAACAATCCCCCAAGACTCTAAAAGTTTTAGGCAAGCGATGATTTCACTGGGAGAAATTTCAGCCAGGTCTGATTTGTAGCTGGGGTGCTAAGACAGATGGAAATGAAGAGCTTACCAGGAAACAGAGGTCATGCAGGAAAGGAAGACTGCAACAAGAATGACTGCAAAGGAAGAAGAGAAAAGCCAGGTGAAAATGCTGGGGAATCAGAGGCAAACTTACAAATTTCCAGCCAGAAGAGCAAGGTAGCAACAAGAGATCTGGGTGAAAGGACTCAAGGCAACATGGAGAGTATAAAAAGGTGGAAGAACATACAGTCTAGAATTTGACAGGCAGGAAAACCAAATCAAAGCCTTTACTGTCAGGCACTTGGGAGGCAACAGAATGTGCTGTGTGAACTGAAGCCTTGGGCAAAGGTGTCAGTCAATCCCCTTGAGCAGGCTGCCCAAGTGCTCTCCTCAACAGGACTCTCACCTTGGCAAGTGCTGGGAACTGGTGTTGCAGGAGCTCAGAAGAGGATGGCTGCCACACTCAACCTGTTGAAAGCAAGACCAGATTATACAGTGATCATCACATCCAGCTTTGTCTCCCACTCTCTCAGCAAGGGGACATGCTGCAGCAGCTGTGCCTACTGGTGCACAGGGTCTTCACAAAGACTCTGACACATCTCCTAAGCCTAACATCCATCTCATGTTTTCTGAGTCTTTTTAAGGGAGAGCAAAAGCCTCTTGGTATTGTAACAGGTCGAAGCCTGATCATTTCTAGTACCCACGTTCTGCTAATGGGGAAAATCAACTCAAGGCTAAACTTACCTTCTCTGAGAAGGGCTGAACCCAATAGATAGCCTTTCTCCACTGCTCAAAATCTCACTCTTTCCAGTCATTTTTGAACACTGATGGAGAAGACTTGGTCTTCTTTTCCAGTCCCTGGACTTCCTAATGCCTAATTAGCTCTGGGTAAAGCCATATCTTGCAACAATGAGAGCTGCTGCTCTTGGCAGGATGGATTTTCCTTCTTTCTTCATTTCCATAATGTTTCTCTTCTGTTTACTTTCCCACTGCTCTCCTCATGGCCCCAGTTCAGGATAGCATGTAAGCACATGTTTAATCTCATTGATCTCATGGTACTTCATGTACAAAGGAAAACATGGGTCCCTTTGCCCAGTGCCTGGTTTTGAGTATTACATAAAATAGACAGGAGTCAGAAGTGGTTGCCTGAGAGTGGACTGGAGCATAAGCTTTCTCCTCCTGTACTGAAACCTCAACTAGCCAGGCTGGTGATTCCTGCACATGCTTCCTCTCCAGGGTGTGTGCATGCCCAAGGAAGCCACAGCACTTTTAAGAAATTCGCAACGCCTTTGGCAGAAGAGGTGAGTGTGCCCTCTCTCTCTGAAGCATTGGCAGCTCAGGAGCTGGAGCACATCCATGGGAGATGCAGACAGGAAAACCCTGGGGCAGCGGAGGCATCACAGGCTGGCTCTTTCATATCCTCCATGGGTGCTCTAGGCCCTTTGGACACTGCACCATAAAAAGAAGTGTCAACCTGTTTGGGGGCTTGCACTGAGCCCATCCTGCAGGTATGCTCCTTTAGGCTCATATCCATGTCAAACCTGGTGGGCCTGAGGTGTCTGGGCCCATGCACCAGGCACAAGATGAACAAGTGTTTGCAGAATCAGAACTTGCACTCAGATGTCTAAAGTTCACCTGTGTCTTGCTTTAGGAAATTAAGAGCTTCCTTTTAGTTGGCTCATTGTCTGACAAGTAGGAATGGCAATGCCCTTTCTTGCACTTTTATAAATTTAGATTTTGTAGTGGGGGATTTTTGAGGGGAGTAAGGAAATAGCACTTTTTCACCATGTGCATGTAAAATCTCTTCTATAATAGGACCCCCACCCCACTGATACTCTTTAGGTGGCTGTTCTAACAGGATAGTCTAGCCTCCATACAAAGAGATGTGCATAAGTTTCCTTGTCTACTGCATTGAAGCACTCATCTGTTCTCTCCTCTACAAATACATCAGGAAGGTGTGACAAAGCCCCTATGTCTGTCTTGTTCCCCAAGTGGGCATACAGGAGAGGCTGAGGGAGCTGGGGTTGCTCAGCCTGGAGAAGAGGAAGCTCAGGGGTGACCTCATTGCTCTCTACAGCTACCTAAAGGGTGGTTGTAGCCAGGAAGGGGTTGGCCTCTTCTCTCTAGCAACCAGCACCAGAACAAGGGGACACAGTCTCAAGCACCAGGGGAAGTTTAGGCTCAAGGTGAGGAGAAAGTTCTTCACCGAGAGAGTCGTTCGCCATTGGAATGTGCTGCCCAGGGAGGTGGTGGAGTCACCGTCCCTGGAGGTGTTGAAGAGGGGATTGGATGTGGCACTTGGTGCCATGGTCTAGTCGTGGGGTCTGTGGTGACAGGTTGGACTCGATGATCTTCGAGGTCTCTTCCACCTTAGTGATACTGTAATACTGTGACACATACAGCTGCACTATATAGATGCTCTAAGCACACAGGGTAGACCAAACACCTTTAGAGCACGGTGGGCATTCTGTACCTATGCAGATCATTTATGCAGCCTATGCACAGCAGGGATGACAGTTTTTTGATTCATCAGACATAGTGTATGCATGTTATACATTTCACATCCACAGTGTGCAGTTGACCTGTCCTGAACTTATGGAAGTTCAGCAGCCTGGCTATCTGAAAGGCTCAAGGAGCCTGTGGAAATTCTGCGTACAGGTAGGCAGTGTTGAGATTTAACCCCAAAAAATTCCCAGGTGGAGAAAGAGGAAACGTCCATGGAAATATGCACACATGGAAGCTCACAGTGCTGAAACAGAAGGGGTAGTT